>JALIGW010000002.1:103224513-103634513 GCA_023053685.1 Diadophis punctatus similis
TGGGACCGCAAGGGAGAGCCTTCTCTGTGGTGGCTCTGTCTCTATGGAACCAACTACCGCCGAAGATCCGGACCACCCCCACCCTACTGGCCTTCTGGAAAGCCGTTAAAACCTGGCTCTTCTGGCAGGCACGGGGATAGAGACCAGCGTGTGGATATTAAGAAATGGTCACCCCTTTGTATGATTGACGGTTTGTTTTAATGTTTTATATGTATTTTAACTTTTATATTGTGTTTTTAATGTTTTTTCGATCTGTTGTACGCCGCCCAGAGTCCCCTGGGAGTTGGGCGGCCTATAAGATTGATTAATTAAATAAATAAATAAATAGACTAAGGGCAAAAGGTGGACTTCTACATAACAAGAATTTAAAAAATGAAAAAAAACAAACCCCAAAATCCCATTTCTCAAAAAATAAATAAAACACAACCTCAAAATAAATAAAACACAACCTATCTGATTCTTCCAAATACATTACTGCAAACATTTATTATGAACTGAGCTCATATGGGATGCTTCAAAAAAGCAGGGCTCAGGCTCCTAGGATTAAAATACTAGGAGACAGGAGGAATAAAGAAAACAGAAGACAATTAAGAAAAGAACTGCAGATAGCTTAAAGCCAAGATCAAAGATTAAGATCAAAAAGAGAACAAAGGCAGGTGTGAAAAATGCAATGAGTGGGTACAAGTTAAGACAGAAGCAGAAACAAGTCCAAGAGATGGAAGAGTCACACAGAACTTTACTACATTTAATTTAAACCAAATCTACCATTCCCAAATAGCACTTTGGCAAATCTGCTATGGTGATGGGTAGAATCATATTTATTACATGCAGATATTACATGTGGATCCTTGTTTAATGACCACTTGATTCAGCAATTGTTCAAATTTATGACAGCACTGAATAAGAGACAGCTCTCAGAGTTTTGGCAAACACAGCACACCACAGTTATGTGATTGCAATTTGCGATTTTCCCTACTGGCTTCCCACAAGCAAAGTCAAAAGGGAAGCTAGGGTGACATGAAGTCCTTGCTTAATGACCCACATACACCTCACTTAATGACCACAACCCCAGAATTGCCAAAATGTATGTTACTAAATGGTACATTTAGGTGGACGATATACATCTCAAGAGGGCGTTACCACCTTGGCATGGTGAGGGAGCTCTCTAATGAAAGTGATGGTTACAGAAACATAAGCTTCTAAATTGGTTCACCCTCATTGGCAAGAGGATAAAAGACTTGGGCAGTAAGAAGAACACAGTGAGACTCTATAGCAGTGATGGCGAACCTTTTTTTCCTCGGGTGCCAAAAGTGCATGTGCGCATGCTATCGAGTGCCCACACCCATAATTCATTGCCTGGGGAGGGCAAAAATGGCCTCCCCCGCTCCCCCGGAGGCCCTCTGGAGGCCGGAAATGGCCCGTTTCCCAACTTCTGGTGGGCCCGGTAGACCCATTTTTCGCTCTCCCCAGGCTCCAGAGGCTTCCCTGGAGCCTAGCGAGGGCAAAACACCCTCCCCCGTCCCCCCGGAGGCCCTCCGGAAGCCAAAAACGCCCTCCCAGAGCCTCCATGTGAGCCAAAAATCAGCTGGCCAGCACGCACATGCGTGCTGGAGCTGAGCTAGGCAACAGCTCGCGTGCCGGCAAATATGGCTCCGCGTGCCATAGGTTCGCCATCACTGCTCTATAGAGACACAGAGTATTCAATAGGAAAGGAAAGAGCTCTCAGTCAAGAACTCCAAGTAGAGTAAAATATGGAAAATGAGACACCTTTTTAAAATAAAAAAAAATCAAAGAAAAAACTTATAGCTAAGGTATGAATACAAGAATAATCATACATCTATAACAAGGGAAATGGAAATACTATACTGAAACCTTTTACAAGCAGGATTAAAGAACAACAAGACCATCTGAAGAGAAAATCTATTCAGAAACCAACTCCACTACATAGTAAGGTGACAAACCAGCTGTCAAAAAGCAAAGTGCCAGGTATAAATTAAATGCCCATTGAACTGTTTAAAACTTCAAGAAGGAGCCAATTAAAGTGCTAACTGCTCAGGTTCAACAAATACAGAGCCCAACTAATATGTTCTGAAGAGGTACTGACTATTCTTCTGAAGGCAATGATTAGCAAGCATAAACTCACATATGGTACTTTTAGTGTCATGTAAAAAGCTGGTGTACTAGAAAAAAGTTTGGCAAATTTGAGATTAGAAGATGGGGACAACAGTGGTTCAGGTAGATAGATGTAGATAGATAGGATCAGAGATATCACTGATGAGCTGCAGATTATCAGGCAGACAGATAGACAGATTAATAGAGTTGGAAGGGACCTTGTAGGTCATCTAGTCCAACCCCCCACTCAAGCAGGAGACCCTACACCATTTCTGTGGACAAATGGCAGTCCAATCCCTTTGTGAAAGTCTCAAGTGATGAAGCTCTCACAACCTCCAAAGGCAAGCTGTTCCATTGGTTGATTGTTCTCACTGTCAGAAAGTTCCTCCTTATTTCTAGGTTGAATCTCTCCTTGATCAGTTTCCATCCATTATTCCTTGTCTGGCCTTCAGGTGCTTTGGAGAGTAGCTTGACCCCCTCCTCTCTGTGGCAGCCCCTCAAGTATTGGAACACTGCTATCATGTCTCCCCTGATCTTTCTCTTTGCTAGACTACCCATGCCCAGTTCCTGCAACCACTCTTCGTATGTTTTAGTCTCCAGTCCCCTAATCATCCTGGTTGCTCTCCTCTGCACTTTTTCTAGAGTCTCAATATCTGTTTTATAATGTGGTGACCAAAACTGGATGCAATACTCCAGGTGCGGTCTAACTAAGTCTTTATAGAGTGGTATTAGTACCTCACTTGATCTAGGTTTTATCCCTCTGTTAATGCAATTTAGGATTGCATTGACTTTTTTGGCTGCCGCTGCACACTGCTGGCTCATGTTTAGCTGGTTGTCCACTAGGACTCCAAGATCCCTCTCACAGTCACTGCTTTTAAGCCTGGTTTCACCCAGTTTATATGTATACTTTTGGGTTTTTTTTACCTAAGTGTAGGACTTTACTTTTCTCTTAAATTTCATTTTGTTAGATAGGGCCCAGTGTTCAAGTCTGGATCTTGAGCCTATCTTCTAGGGTGTTAGCTATTCCTGCCAGCTTAGTGTCATCTGAAAATTGGTAAGTTCCCCTTCTATTCCCTCAGTAAGTCCCCCTTCTATTCCCTATATCACTCAGAATAGGATGGACAGAAGCATTATCTATATAGTTACCAGGAATTGAGCTTGATTCGATGGCACCAGACTAAACTACATGTATATTTGTAAGGATTTTTTTTTAAATTCACAAACTATTTACAGATTGAGAGAAGCTAAATCTAATCATATGTTACACAGGTCATTCCTGGGCCCAGCAATACAGTACCAAACAATTTCCATCCAGTCTCCAACTTCCCTTTCTGGGGAAGGTTGCCGAGAAGGTGGTATACTTGCAGCTCTAAGGGCTCTGGAGGAAGGGAATTATTGGGAACCACTGCAGTCAGATTTCACATCAAGATAAGAACTAAGATGGCATACGACACCTTCATGGATAACCTATGGAAGACCCTGAATGGAGCAGTGTATCCATTCTGGTCATCCTGATACCTCAGTGGCTTTTAATAGCAATGATCATGGTAGTTGGATCAATTCAGGGAGCTGGGAGCAGGGAATCATGGTTCTCCAGTGGCTCTCCTCTTTTTTGGAGGTGGATCCTAGTCAGTGTAGAAGGAAGACAAAGATCCAGTCATAGGCCTCTATTTTGGAGAGTACCACAGGCTTAAACTCACTCCCAGCTCTTATTTAATATCTATATGAAGCTTCTGGTTGGGGATATCCATAAGCACAGAATCAAACATCATGATGACACATTATGAAATTAACATTATACATGCACAGACAAACTACTTACTAATTTCTTAGTATGTGAAGTAGCTTTTAATTATTAGTGAATTATCTTGAGTAATTGCTACAAAAGTAAATCTGAAAGGTCTAACCATTAAATCTGTACCTGCCAATGCCCAATAAGCAGTTCCCAAACATTCATTCAACAGGACAAAAGCAACCAGTGACATTCCACCATTCATTACTCCAACCAAGAAACGAGAAACTGCAAAAAACTCATATGTAGGAGAAAATCCATTAGCAACAGCAAATACAATGTCAAGGCCAAAACCTAGAAGAGAAAGAAAAAAAAATCCTTTAGAACTATTTGATAGTGTTCAATGCTGATTTTATTGGTTCCCCCCCCAAAATCAAGCACGCTTATAAAACAAAATTCTTTAGTATTAAAATGCACTGAGTTACTAAAAAACAGTAGACACTAGTTACTAATCTCAGTTAACAATGAAAGTATATTGTTTCAGATTAACTTTTAAGAAAATTCACATGACCCACTTTGTGGAAAAAGAAGAAAAAAACATTAAAGACCACATTTGATTAAAACTAAAATGTTTGATGATGGGAAGTGCTTTAAGTACCTTTTGATTGAACTATGAAGCCAAATACAATCAATATTTATCTCCTGTCTTATACAGGTAATCCTTGACTTACCACATTTGGGACCGTAATATCTGTTGCTAATGCAGTTGTAAAATGTGACATCACTTTACCACATCACACAGCAACAGCAATCCCAGCACTCCTTGTTACCATCGTTAAACAAATTCTACTGGTCAATGGTGAGGACTCACCTCAATCAAAGCCATCCCTGGCTAGGTTCTGCCCAGTCAAAGCCTTGGCTTTTCTAAGGTAAGAGATTGACTCCCCTTCAACTCTCCCCAATTGTCTATTCCCCTCATCTCTGTCCTTTTGGTCACCTTGCACCCTGCCTTGTAGGATGGCAAGAGCCGCAGAACCATGCAGCTTTGTGCTGGTGGAGTTGAGATAGCTGCTTACAGCGTGGGGCTTGAGGTAGCATTTCTCAGTGGCAGTGATGGCAATGGGGTTGTAATAGAGGTTTGGGGGCAGTGGCAGCCAGACAAGACTGGTGAAGGACCCAGCCCTCAACTTCAGCCCCAACCCTAACACTGACGTCAAGGAGTGCCACTGTGCAAGGTCAGTAATAGATTGCAAATCCCGCCGCTACCAGTTCGTGCATGCGCTCATGTGCACTTCTACGTATGCGCAGAAGCATCCGGGGCAGGTGGGCGGAGCCTCCCACCGCTGCCACTGGTTCGTAGATCTGGGCCGTACCCGTAGCAACTCACAGCTGTGCAAGGTGACCAAAAAGGTATAGATGTGAATATAAGCAGGTGGAGAAAGTTGTAGCACTTTGTAGTTGGATGGGCTGCCAAGTGGTTGAATGTTGATCATCTGAACAATGGAAGTGCTGCAAAGCCATATTTTCAAGGACCATTCATAAATCTTTTTGTTCAGAGTCACCATAATTTTGAATGGTCATAAACCAAGGACTATGTAGAGTGATTTCCATTTCTACAAATCGGAAACCACTCATTTGATCTGATCTGGGTACTCGAATAACAATATTTATAGAATCATAGGGCTGGAAGGGATCTTGGAGGTTTTCAAGTTCAGTCCCCTGCCCAAGGCAGGAGATCTTATATCATCCTGAACAAATGGCTGTTCAATCTTTTCTTGAAGACCTCCAGAGACGGTGTACCCACAACTCTGGGAGACCAGATGTTCCATTGGTTAATTGTTCTCACTGTGAGGAAGTTTATCCTTAGACCCAGATTGGATCTCTCTTTAACAAGCTTCCACCCATTGCTTCTTGTCCTGCCCTTAGGTACTTCGGAGAATAAGTCGACCCCCCCCCTCCTCTGTGGTAGTCCCTCATGTACAGGAAGACAGCTATCATGTCACCCCTAATTCGGCTGGACAGACCTAGTTCCCTTAATCATTCCTTATCCCACAGACCCCCTTAGTTGTTCTTCTCTGCATTCTTTCTAGGATCTCACATCTTTTTTATAGCATGGTGACCAGAATTGAACATAGTATTCTAAGTGTGGCTATACCAGTACAGCATAAAGTAGTACTCTCTTGTCTTGTGATCTTCATGCTATTCTTCTGTTGATGCAGCCTGGGACTGCATTGGCTTTTTTTGGTAGCTGCAGCACACTGCTAGCTCATACCTCTAAAGTGTGGTCCACTAGGATACCTCATTTTAGGTATAGATATTACTAGGTACATTACTCAGTAGGACATTCCCATGTGCTTTCTCATTCTGAGGCAGCAACTGTTTTTCTGTGATGGCTGGCGAAATTAGTTTTCAATTGCAGGGAATAGTCAACAAAAAGGGACTCTCAATTGCTACACTTATTGCTTCTTCCACAAACACACATATCAGAGAAAAGTCCCTTCCCTTCCATGTGCAAGAAGGTGGAATAAAGAATAGTAAATCCTGCAACAAGCCGATTAAACTTGGCTACCTGAGGATTTACTTAGCTTTCTTGGTCATCTTATTTTCCAAGGATTAAACAGAGAAGACTAACATTTTCTACTAAATTCTAACACAACTTACCTATAAGAAAGACTTTTTTCCTCCCAAAATGATCTGATAGTTGTCCAAAAGTAATTACTCCAACAAACACACCACCAAAGAAACATGAACTGGCAACACTGATCTTATATGAAGTATTGCCAATTAAAAACCACTATGGACAGAAAAGAGAATGTTAGGTAGAATCTAATGGAACTTTTAAGAATTACTGAATCTTTCAACAAGAGGAAAACTAAACCACATTCAAAACTAATCTTCTGTCTTTCATTTTTCAGATATTCTATTTGGCAGATGTCTATCTAAGAACAATAGAAAAGAGCAGATTGACATTCCTGATGCAAACTGAAAAGGATCTGAATTATTTATCACATCAAGTTTCATTCAGTATCCTCACTTGCATTCTTATGCTCAACCACAGAACCACTAAGACAGCAAACATCCTTTTAAACACTTAGCCTGCAAACTTGAATCAGATTCAAATGAAGCTCTAGGGCTGGGGAAAATCCTAAAGGTCCTTCTTAGGGTTTCAGGAAGAATGCTTAATACATGTTTAGAACTGTATTGGCTATCAGATCCCCTGGAAAATAAACTAACCACTGCTATTACTACAACTGTTGAAATTGCAGGCAGGGCTGTCTAGAATAGTTATACAATACCTAACACAAATTGATTTCCAGAGAGATCTGAGTAGGGTTGGAGACTGAAGAGAACAGTAGTGTCAACCGTCCCACTCAAACGGTCTTTCCCTTCCGCCCCCCCCCCCCTCCACCACTAATGTCAGGCTGTCAGCTTATGAAGCTTGGATAAGAGAGAGGCAGCCATGACACGTAGTCACTGAAATAACTCTTATTCTTTCCAGAAAAAGAGATTGACAAAAAACATGATTGCCTTTTAGGTTGATGGTTAAATTTCCTAGATTTTAGGGCAGTCTTTTCAATTTTCTAGAATTGACTGTAAATAATCAGATTATCCAGAAACCATCAAATTAAATGAATAAACTCTCCATAAAAGAGATTAGGAGTTGATGTTTTTCAGTGAATAAAGTAATTTTTATAGTTGCATTTTATGCTTTCTTATACTTTCTATTTTTCAAGGCCTTTTAAAGCTAAATTTAATACCAAAAATATTCATCAAAAACTATTTATTTGCTATCAAACTACTTTTATGTACTTCTGCAAAACAGTAACATTTCAAACTTGCTGATCAAAGCTGTTCAATAGAATTTTTGGAGTACTATGAGTCCCGTATCAATGAGGAGGGAATCCTATTTCTGCTCTGATACCAAGAGACTCCAACTTAATGGCTGACTTTTAGAGTGAATCCAGGACAACTCACTGCAGCCAACTCACCACCAGCAGCTCACCACCAAATAGCCTCTGTCAAATCGCTGCAGGACAACTCCACACAGCCAACTTGCCATGAGGATAACTTGCCACGGGTGGCTGGAGGGAGAGCCGAGTGGGTGAGTGAGCAAGAGAGCGGGCAGAGTGCAGAATGGTGGCTGGGGGCATCCCACTTTTACACCCCTTGCTGCAGCTGCTGCTGCGCTGAGCTCTAGGCCAAATATAGTGGTGGGCGGAGTGGGAGGCGGCAGCCGGGGGCATCCCATTTTCACACTGGTACAAGACATGGGATGTGTTGGAGGTTCTATGTTTGCAAGAGAGCGTTCCTGATAGCTGTTATCTGGCTTGAATAATAATTAGTGAAACAGATTTTGTAACTATAACAGAAGCGATATCCATTTACTGGGAATGCATTACAGGGATAGGCAAAATCTAGTACCTAGCAACATCCTACCAGAAGGACAGTCTAAGCATTCCTTGTCTGTTGAAGGGTGGGGTACAAAGGCAGAAGAAAGTTATGTGAAATATCATCATCTAGATAGGCAGAACAGGCAGAATTGTAAACAAAGAGAAAGCAAAGAATAAATTCTTAAAAATGTGTATTTTGCTGCTCCACTGTGGTCAAGTCATGAGTACTAAGAATCAGTGTCACTGGAGTCACACCCTCCAATAAGAGTTTGGCAAGATGAGCAAGCAGAAAGAATGAACTGGAATCTGGCATTGGAGATTGAGGGGGAGGCATTTTTTCATATTTCTTTTCTTATTTTCTCTTTCTTTCCTATTTTCTTTCGATCCAGACTATTACTGACTCGAGAGACAATTTCTGGGAGCTCATAACTACAAAATGCAAACAGGAAAGATCTACATGGAAGTGTGTTCACAGAAGACATCAATGAAGGGTTCAAGCAACATAAATTAGGAAGACATCATGACCTTCAAAGTGTGTATGACATTGGTCTTCCTGCCTGATGTGAATGCAATGCACCCCTACTATGTGGGGTGCCACAGGGCTCGGTCCTCTCGCCCATCCTGTTTAACATCTACATGAAGCCACTGGGTGAGATCATCCGACGACACGGGGTGGGGTATCAGCAATATGCTGATGATACCCACTTGTACATCTCCACCCCGTCTCAATTCGGGGAAGCCGTAGACGTAATGGGCCGCTGCCTGGACGATGTTAGGGTCTGGATGGGGAAGAACCGGCTAAAACTTAACCCTGACAAGACTGAGTGGCTGTGGATATTGCCTCCTAAGGACTCAACCAACTGTCCCTCCTTGGTTCTTGGGGGGGAGAAATTAGCTCCCTCAGAACGGGTCCGCAATTTGGGTGTCCTCCTAGATCCACAGCTAAAATTGGAGCAACATCTTTCAGCTGTGGCTAGGGGGACCTTTGCACAAGTACGTCTTGTGCACCAATTGCGACCCTACTTGGAGAGGGAGGCACTTCTCACAGTCACTCATGCCCTCATCACCTCACGGCTGGATTACTGCAATGCGCTCTACATGGGGCTACCCTTGAAGAGTGTCCGGCGACTACAATTGGTGCAAAATGCAGCTGCGCGAGCTGTGGTGGGTGCACCCAGATGCACCCACGTAACACCGATTCTCCGCCAGCTGCATTGGTTGCCCATTAGTCTCCGGATCCAATTTAAGGTGTTGGTCGTTACCTTTAAAGCCCTACATGGCTCAGGGCCAGGTTATCTTCGGGACCGCATCCTGCCGCATACCTCCCTACGACCGGTCAGGGCCCACAGAGTCGGCCTCCTCCAGGTCCCATCGACCAAACAATGTCGGTTGGCGGGGCCGAGGGGGAGGGCCTTCTCTGTGGGAGCTCCCTCCCTGTGGAACCAGCTCCCCCCGGAGATCAGGACTATCCCCACCCTGCTGGCCTTCCGGAAAGCAATAAAAACCTGGCTCTTCCGGCAGGCGGGGTGAAAGTGAGACCAATTAGCTTAGATATCGTTCTCCCCCCTTGTTTTTGAATATGCAATACTCTTTTAACTTTTGTATGTTTTTAATTATTGTATTTTATTGTATTTTATACTGTTGTAATGGATCCGAATATGCTGTGAGCCGCCCAGAGTCCCTAGGGAGTTGGGCGGCATACAAATCCATTAAATTAAATTAAATTAAATTAAATTAAATTAAACAGCATTTGGTGCAAATGCACATTTGTTTGTTTTTATTGGAGGAGAAAATGAAGGGATTTGAGGAAACAGTTGCTGCATTGAAATGTATCCAGGAAGTCAAGAGGTTCCTGAACATGACAACTGAAACTCTCTAGAAGGGACAGTGAAGACTATAGGAAAAATTATTTTTGGCTGAAACAAATATATGGAAGAATATGACTCGAAGGAACAAGAGCGTCAGCAGCTCAGGAACTGTGCTGTCTTCTAGATGCCTATATTCAATATGTGATGGATAGATTATCAAAACCATTCAAACCCACTAACAATTTCCTTTTCTCTAGATGTGTACAGATACCGCAATGAAAGCACTTTGTAAAGACAAAATCTCATGCTCTTTCTATGAAGGCAAAGGCAGTGAATAAGGATTTTCCTTTCCTCAGTAATCCAGTGGTGATTACTGGAAAATAAAGGCTTTTTCAGATGGTCCTTTCTTCCATCCTTCACTAAGTTTCTGTCTATTAACAGCTCAGTCGCTATTCTGGGACATTTTAGCTGCCTCTAAAACAAGGTTCATATTACTATTTACTGTATTTTTCGGAGTATAAGACGCACCGAAGTATAAGATGCACCTTAGTTTTGGGGGGAGGAAAACAAGGAAAAAAGGCCTCTGCCTCCAAGCAATTTGCCAAACAGCAAACAGCACAGATGATATACACTGTTTGCTGTGTATTTCTGTGCATGTGTGCCTGACCCATAGAAATAGCAAAGAATTGGAGAAATGTACATTATGCCAGAAAGTTTTCTTAAATGTAGGCACACTAACTCTTCCCAATTATTTAAATAGATCTACTCCAAGGTAACTAAACTCTAATACTAAACAGGACACTGTTACATTTCAGACTATACTTGTACAGAGCTGTTAAAATTAATTAAAATTTCTGGAAGTATACATTATTCTCTAATATTTAAAAGAAGATACAATAGCATTGGGCCTCTTCAGAGCAAGCATTTATTTTAAAAAGCTTCTTTATTTTGTTAAGTTGTCTAGATTTACAGGGATCTCCAACCTTGGCAACTTTAAGACTTGTGGACTTCAACTCCCAGAATTCCACAGCCAGCAAAGCTAACAAAGCTGGCTGTTGAATTCTGGGAGTTGAAGTCCACAAGTCTTAAAGTTGCCAAGGTTGGAGACCCCTGGCTCTAGAACAATAATAAAGCAGTCTTTAAAAAATAAGTCTAATAATTTGAACATTCTACAGACATTTATAGTTATTCACTTACCCCTTTGCAGTCAGTTCAGCAAAAACAAAAACCTGCGTCTCTCCCAGCTATTTGCCTCTTTGCAGTTAGTTTCACTTTCATTTTCCCACGTGGCAAACCTAATCAGCTGTTCCTTGGGAAACTGCTACTGACTTGCTTGGCTTTACAGGCTCTTCCCTCTTTCCTGCAAGCAGGTAAATTGCTGGAAGACAGAGGCCAAAGGGTGGGGGTGGGTGGGTGGGTGGGGCTACATTCGGTGTATAAGACGCACCCAAGTTTTCACCCTCTTTTTTGGGGTAAAAAGGTGCGTCTTATACTCCGAAAAATACGGTAATTTGAATTTTGTCCAAAAGCTCAACATTGCTGCTTATGACTTCCAAGTTCTAATACTAAAGTTATAATATTCAGCCTTTCCACAGAAATTATGCTTCATACCTCAGAGGCTATTGATGTAAAATTCCTGTTAAAATGTATGTATTTATGAAGGTCATTCCAATTGGCTGTTAGGAGCCACTTTCTAAAGTTGTTTTCTTCAATAGTTGTGTCATTACTATGGCTATGATTAGCTAGTATTCCTTCAAGATCCCAGTGATAAGGTGGTATTGCTCCTACTAGTGCAATGAGGACTGCTTCACTGGCTACATAGAGCTGAAACAAGAAAAACAACAACAACAAGATCAATGCCAGATAAACAGACAACATTCAAAGCATTCAAAAATTGAAAAGCCAGTTTGGTCTACCAGCCTTCAAAGAAGATCATGAGTTCAAATCCTGCCTTAGTCATGAAAACCAGGTGGGTCACTCTCTCTCAGCCCAACCCACCTCACAGGGTTGTTGTGGGGAAAATAGGAGGATGGTATGTTGGATATGTTCATCACCTTGAGTTATTTGTAAACATAATAAAGGCAGGATACGAGCATCATGGTGGCCTAGTGATAAAGATCCTCACCTCCCACTTGGAAGGTTGAGAGTTCAAGCCTAGGTAGTGGCAGATATTTCTCACCTAGGGCGCAAAGAAAAAATATCTGCTGCAAATGCCACATGGCTTCAGGGCATCTGGCAAGTAAACGCTCAGCTTCATCCAGTTGTCCCGATTCTACCCCAAATTAAGGGATTGCAGGTTCGTAAAAAGTGAGTTTTAATAAAGGAAGGAAATAAATAAACAAAAAACCCAAACAGATAAATTTCAAATAGCAAATTTCTTAAAAATGGAAAGGGTGATCTTTTTAATCTCTTGGATTATACTGGACTTCAAATACTACCAAATCAAACTCTTTGGATACTTCAGTTACAACTTGTTCACACTAAGATATGACTGAGTCTTTGCCTGCTCATGAAACCAAAATCTGACCAAACAAGGAAGCCTTTCATTAATCATAGCTCCTCAGCTTGAGTGAAATAGAAAAATCTGATAATTCAGACTTCCTGGTCTACTTGAACTATAAAAACAACAACAGTGAATTGACAAAATGATTCAATGTATAGTTGTAAAGTCTTTACTCAATAAACACACAATGTTAACCAACAAATGACTCATACATTTTAAACCATGCACTTTCTACATCTCAAAGTTCCTTCAACTGATTTGCACACAAAATATGACTTAATATTTTCAGTCATGTCCTTTGTCATTAGACAGCTTGTGTAGTCTGTCTAAATTCTCCTCGCAGTTTATAGGTAACAGGGCTAAGGCGTCTCATTTAAAACAGACAGCACACCTTTCCACCACCGTCTTGCTCTTTTAATCGGCCCTTAAATTCCCTGCATTCTTCTTGCGGGTTTTGTACGTGGACCTCACGTACAGGACATAAGTTCTTTCCTGACGTAAATCACACTGCGCTATGCGAACCCTGCCCTACCCAGGACCAAAAGTGGTCCTTTCCTGATGGGTCATACGAGCACCCCGCCCCTCACCACAAGAGCTGTCCCTCAGGAATCTTTCTCACCTGGAGCAGCGCGGCCAGCAAGACGCAAAGCCACACCTGGAAGGGGCCCATCTGGCCCACCAGAGAGAAGGCCTCTTCCACCTCCATGGTGATACTCGCGAGGTAGCGGCCTTCTTCCTCCTCTCGGATCGCGCATCCCCTTCCCCAGAACTCTCTTTTCCGAAGCCAAAGCGAAGCAGCGCTAACAGAAGACTCGGCACCCAAGAAGCAGAGAGCAGAAGTACGGATGCGCAGAAAGGAATTCCGACTTCCGCTCTAGGAAAACCATTCAGCTGGGTAAGAGATTTCCGGGTTGTGTCGGATGTCGCCTTTGTCCGGCGGGATTAGGTGCTCATTTGAGAAGGTATAGCTAAGGTTGGGCGTTAGGGGGCGCTCGTCTCCGCTCCTTCAGATTCTCCTTAAAACTGCGCCTTCGTCGTATGAAAAGTAAGGTTCAGGATGCAACGTGGTTTGAAAACTAAGCAAATGAAGTCGACCTAGAGGCCCGGGAAACCGTGCAACACGGCTAATAAGGCAAGGCACTATTAACCGAGGCCCGGAGAAAGAATTCAGATTGTTCTCCTGACAGATAGTTTCTTCAGTTAACAGCAACAGAGTAACAAGAGTTCGAAGGGATCTTGTAGGTCATCTAGTCCAACCCCCCTCTCAAGCAGGAGTCCCTACACCAGTGGTGGCCAACCTGAAGCGTCCCATGCGCCAATTGGCCCAGGCGTCCTGGGTGGGCGAGCCCACCTGGATGCCGCCATTTGAGTTTTGCCCTCTGCGCATGCGCAGAACGCTGTGCGCATGCGCAGAGGGCAAAAGAACGCAAATGGCAGCATCCAGGTGGGCGGGGGGGGGGGAGGCGGGAGGGAGGCTCTGCCGGCCGCCTCCTTTCCTTGCCTCCCACTGCTTTTTGGCTCTGCCGCCGCTGCTGCCTCCTCCTTTCCTCGCCTCCCGCTGCAGGAGGCGAGGAAAGGAGGAGGCAGCAGCGGCGGCTGCAGAACCGAAAAGCGGTGGAAGCCGAAGGGGAGGCTCCGTCGCCGCAACAGCCCCGGACCTACGACAAAAAATGAGGCAGGGTCACCTTCGCACTCACGAAGGGCCCGCCTGCACCACATTCACCTCCACCTCCGGGACTGGGAATCCCCCGCTTTGGCTCTTCACGCAAACCCGGTGTTGCCAGAGAACCCCAAAGCTCCCCATTTGGCAGGGCTCTGTTCCCGAGCTTGGCTCCCTCCATCGGAGGGCGGCCAGCCGGCCGGGCAAGCGAGGCTTTGGGTGGCGGGCGGGCCGGCGGGCGAGCGAGGCTTCGGGCGGCGGCTGGCCGGGCGAGCGAGGCTTTGGGCGGCGGGCAGGTGGCGGTCGCATCCGGCCAAACGCTCGCTCGCTCCCCCCGCCGGCCCTCCCGGAGCAGCTCCGGGGACATAAAGGAGGCGGATGGACATCTTGGAAAGCTGCAGGCGGGGGAAGGGCACCGAAGGAAGCACTACTTACGGTTGCTGAAGCCGCCTGGCAGAAAGCGCACCCGGGGAGGCGGGCATGGAGGAGCGGCGAAGGCGAGGCGCTCCGGCCCGGGCAAGGGACGGTCGCCGAGGAGGAAGGCCTGCGCCTCCGCCTGCGGAACTTGGCCCCAGCCCGCCGCTCCCCAAAGCCCAGCGCTGCAGGTGCCTTCAGGAGCCCTGAAGCTCTGCCGGCCGCCTCCTTTCCTCGCCTCCCGCCTCCCCTTCGGCTCTGCCGGCAGAGTTTCAGGGCTCCTGAAGGCACCTGCGGCGCTGGGCTTTGGGGAGCGGTGGGCTAGGGCCAAGTTCCGCACGCGGGAGGCGAGGAAAGGAGGAGGCAGCAGCAGCGGCAGAGCCGAAAAGCGGTGGGAGGCAAGGAAAGGAGGCGGCTGGCCGAGCCTCCCCTTCGGCTCTGCCGGCCGCTTCCTTTCCTCGCCTCCCACCGCCCCTTCGGCTCTGCGCGCTGCAGGGAGAGCTGCGTGACGCGTGTCCTACCTGGGACTTGTTCCGTCGCGTTCCTCAGTAGTGTGTCCAGGGCAGCCCATTCTAAAAGAGAAAGTCTCGTGAGTTCAAACTTCTCAAACTCGCGAGACGATCTCTTTTAGAACGGGCTGCCCTGGACACAATACTGAGGAATGCGACGGTGGATGCGCCACTTGAAATCGTGGAATGCGCCACGTTTGGCGCATGCGCCACGGTTTGGCCACCCCTGCCCTACACCATTTCCGACAAATGGCAGTCTAATTTCCTCTTGAAAGTCTCAATTGTTGGAGCTCTCACAACCTCTGAAGGCAAGCTGTTCCACTGGTTGATCGCTCTCACTGTCAGAAATTTTCTCCTTATTTCCAGGTTGAATCTCTCCTTGGTCAGTTTCCATCCATTATTCCTTGTCTGACTTCCTGGTGCCTTGGAAAATAGCCTGACCCCCTCCTCTCTGTGGCAGCCCCTCAAGTATTGGAACACTGCTATCAGCAGGGAGGTGGCACGCGGCTGGATCCAGGCGGTGATCACCGCTTCTTTGCGAGAGGGATCCGTACCGCAGTCATTAAAAGCTGCGGTGGTGCGACCCCTCCTGAAGAAGCCTTCCCTGGATCCAGCCGATTTGAAAAACTACCGTCCAGTCTCCAACTTACCTTTTCTAGGTAAAGTTGTAGAGAAGGTGGTGGTGACCCAGCTTCTGCAGCTCCTGGATGAAACAGATCATCTAGATCCTTATCAGTCGGGTTTCAGGCGCGGCTACAGTACAGAAACTGCCTTGGTCGCTCTGATGGATGATCTCTGGCGGGCCCGGGATGGGGGGAACTCCTCCATCCTGGTGCTACTTGACCTCTCAGCGGCTCTCGATACCATCGACCATGGTATCCTTCTGCATCGGCTCGGCGAGTTGGGAGTGGGAGGCACCGTTTTGCGGTGGTTCTCCTCTTATCTCGCCGATCGGATGCAGTCGGTGTTGGCAGGAGGCCAGAGATCGTCCCCCAGGCCCCTACTATGTGGGGTGCCCCAGGGGTCGGTTCTCTCGCCCATCCTGTTTAACATCTACATGAAACCGTTGGGTGAGATCATCCGCAGGCATGGGGTGTGTTTCCATCAGTACGCTGACGACACCCAGCTGTACATCACCACCCCGTCTGACTTCAGGGAGGCAGTTGATGTAACATGCCGATGCCTGGACGACGTTAAGATCTGGATGGGGAGGAACAGACTCAGACTTAATCCCGACAAGACCGAGTGGCTGTGGATAATGCCTCCTAAGGACTATGATAACTGTCCCTCCTTGGTCTTCGAGGGTGCGAAACTGACTCCCTCAGACCAGGTCCGCAACTTGGGGGTCCTCCTAGATCCACAGCTAAAATTAGATCATCACCTTTCTGCTGTGGCTAGGGGGGCCTTTGCACAGGTTCGCCTGGTGCACCAGCTGCGGCCATATCTGGAGAAGGAGGCTTTACTCACGGTCACTCATGCCCTTGTCACCTCGCGTTTGGACTACTGCAATGCGCTCTACATGGGGCTACCCTTGAAGAGTATCCGGAGACTTCAGCTGGTGCAAAATGCGGCTGCGCGTGCTGTGGTGGGTGTGCCGAGGTACACCCACGTGACACCGATTCTCCGCCAGCTGCATTGGTTGCCCATCGGTCTCCGGGTCCAATTCAAGGTGTTGATCACCATCTTTAAAGCCCTTCATGGCTTAGGACCAGGATATCTCCGGGACCGCATTCTGCCGCATACTTCCCTCCGACCGGTTAGGGCCCACAGAGTTGGCCTCCTCCGGGTCCCGTCGGCCAAGCAATGCCGGCTGGCGGGCCCCAGGGGGAGGGCCTTCTCTGTGGCTGGCCCCGTGCTCTGGAACCAACTCCCCCCAGAGACCCGAACCATCCCCACTCTGCTGGCCTTCCGAAAGGCCGTTAAGACATGGCTCTTCCTGCAGGTGGGGGGGACAGCTTAACCATTTGAGCTTACCCCCCAAGTATGTATGTGGTTGAATGGATGGATGTTGTTGTTGCTTTTATACTGCTTTTTTTAAATTTTGTACTGTTTTTAAATTGTTGAAATTTTGTCTATTCTTGTATCTCTTATGTTGTACGCCGCCCTGAGTCCTTCGGGAGTTGGGCGGCATATAAGAATAACAAAATAAATAAAATAAATAAATAAATGTCTCCCCTGGTCCTTCTCTTCGCTAGACATGCCCAGTTCTTGTAACCGCTTTTTGTATGTTTTAGTTTCCAGCCCCCTAATCTACTTTGCCCCCTTCTACTACTTTGTTCGAGGGGATTATATTTCATTCGCTGAGTACTATTATTGGCTGAGCCAAAGCCGTCACAAATAAGAAACAACAACGGACAATCTATGACGGGTTGCCGATATGCTTTGTCCTCTGTGCATTTCCCTATATGATTCTGTTGTTTTAGTGTTACATCACTACCTCGGGGGTTGGCATGTATGGTGTGCATGGTATTGTATGGTATTGTAAGGTATTGTGAACATGGTAATGGCTGTGAATCAGTGTAGTCTGTTTGGGGTGATTTGACTGTATTTAGGAAGAATGTGATAATGAGTGGGCCGGGGATGAGACGCGATGCCCTCCCCCTGCTGAGTGTTTAAACAGAGGCAGGTGGGGGCTGGGGGGCTCCCCTTGGCTGGGTATGGATGAGGTATGCCTGTCGTGGGTATGGGGGGGCCAACGGCATGGGGGAGGGGATCTCTGGGGGGCAGGAGAGTCGGAACATCCCGGTCGTAGTTGGGAGAGGTAGATACGGCGGGAGGAGAAGGGTAGGCCGTTCTCGGGGAATGAGGATTCGCTGTCTCAAAGCAATTACTTGTTCCGGCCCCTCTGGCTCATCCCGTATACCTGGTGACTGGGGATTTCAGGGCCCTGGGCTCAAGCTGCTGCTGTTGAATGCCCGGTCTATTATCAACAAGGCTCCTCTCGTAGGGGACCTGATCTCGGAAGAGGGAGCGGACCTGGCATGTATAACTGAGACCTGGCTGGGCAAGGAGAGGGGTGTCCCCCTCTCAGAGATCTGCCCGAACGGGTTTCAGATATGGCATCAGCTGCGACCTCAGGGAAGGGGTGGTGGAGTGGCAATTATAGCTCGCCGGAGTCTCTGCCCTCGCAGAATCCCTGCTCCAGAGATTGTTGGGTGTGAGTCTCTCCTTGTGAAGCTGGACTCAGGGGTTCAGTTGGGCTTATTGTTGATGTACCTGCCTCCCAGCTGCGTTGCAAGGGCCCTGCCTGTGCTGCTTGGGCTGGCAGTGGAGTTCCCCAGGCTCATGGTACTGGGAGACTTTAACCTGCCATTGCTCGGCGAAGCCTCGGATGCAGCCCAGGAGTTCATGGCTTCCATGACAACCATGGACCTGACCTAAGTAATTCAGGGTCCGACTCATAGGGGGGGGTCACACGCTTGACCTAGTGTTTCTCTCAGAGCAGTGGAGAAATGATCTGAAGTTAAGGCGTATAGTCGTTTCTCCCTTGTGGTCAGATCATTCTATGCTGAGATTAGACTTCAAGGCACCACTCCTACATCACAGGGATGCGGAACCGATTAAGTGGTTCCGCTCCAGGCGCCTAATGGACCCAGAAGGGTTCCAGAGGGAGCTTGGGGAAATACCTGAAACCCTTGTACACAGTCCGGCCGAGTCCCTAGTGGATGCCTGGAACAAGGTGGCATCTGGGGCACTGGACCGGATTGCGCCTTTGCGTCCTCTCTGTGGCAGTGGATCCCGGAAGGCTCCTTGGTTTACCGAGGAACTACGGGAGATGAAATGCCACAAGAGATGACTAGAGCGACACTGGAGATCCACTAAAGCTGAATCTGACCAAACACTTCTAAGTTCCTTTATTAGGACTTATTTAGTGGCAATACGGGCGGCAAAATGCTCGCATTTTTCAGCACTTATTGCATCTGCCAATTCGCGCCCAGCCGCCCTGTTTAGGGTGATACGCTCCCTTCTGAATGTGGAGGAAGCGGAGGAACCCTTACAGGGCAGAGCTGAGGAATTTGTACAGTTTCTGGTGGATAAAGTCGCTCAGATTCGGACAGACCTGTACTCCGATTGGGCAATTCAGGCCGAGGCGACAGGGGCAGGTCTTAGTCCTATTTTGTGGGACGAATTTGAACCAGTTACACCTGAGGATGTGGACAAGGCCATAGGGGCTATGAGCTCCTCCACTTGTTTGTTGGACCCGTGCCCCTCCTGGCTGGTCTCGGCCAGCAGGGAGGTATCACGAGGCTGGCTCCAGGCATTGGTCAATGGTTCTTTGAGGGAGGGGTTTGTGCCAAAAAATTTTACCAATTTGAATAAAATTATATCTACATTTATATGGCAAAACAAAAAGCCAAGAATCAAATTAACGAATCTACAGGATGATAAGAGCAGAGGTGGTCTAGGACTCCCTGACTGGAAACTTTACTACAAAGCAGCATCCTTGGCGTGGATAAAAGAATGGATAAATTTAACTAACAAAAGAATACTAACGCTAGAGGGCCACGACCTACAAATGGGATGGCATGCTTACATATGGAGAGATGGAACTAAGCCACAACTTAACTTCAACCAACACCTAATTAGAAAATCTTTGCTAAAAACATGGTACGAAATCAAAAAGAAGAACTACATGAAAATCCCCAAATGGCTTTCAATTATAGAAGCCATGACCTACCCGAACCTAATTGATATAACCAAAGCAGGAAAATATAGCGACATATTAGATCCGACAGGGAAATTAAAAAGTAGAGAACAATTGGCGGAACAAAATATAAATATTGATTGGTTGACTTACTTACAATTAAAAACTCGACACAAAAAAGACACTGAGGGTATGGGTATAGACATGGAAGTGCAAAAACTGGATAAAATTTTGATTGGCCCGGATGAAAAAATAATATCAAAACTATATAAATATCTGCTGGAATTTGATAAAATGGAGGAAATTGTCAAGGAACCCATGATAGCATGGGCAAAAAACGTAGGTCACAACATACACTTGGCTGATTGGGAGAGAACATGGAATATAAACTGCAAAATAACTAAGTCAACAGCATACAAAGAGAATTATTATAAAATGTTTTATAGATGGCATTTAGCTCCATCAAGATTGGCCAAAATATACCCAAAAATGAATTTGGCTTGCTGGAAATGTAAAAAAGACGTAGGTACCTTCTTTCATGCGTGGTGGTTGTGTCCCGAAGCAAAGGGCTATTGGAAAAAGGTGCATGCTTGGTTACAAGAAATTACAGAGAGAACAATGGAATTCACCCCAGAATTTTTCCTGGTGGGGATAATGGAAAAACAACATCCAAAAAACATACAATATTTAATACTACATATTACAACTGCGGCAAGAATAACATATGCACAATATTGGAAAGACAATCAAATCCCACCAGAAAATATACTAATGGACAAAATATATAGATGTGCTGAAATGGACATGCTGACTATTCAACTCAAAGGACAATGCAACTCAGAATACTACAAAACATGGACTAGATGGTACAACTGGACTAAAAAAAAGAGGAAAGACTGTGTGACAACGTGAGAAGAAAACAAAGACAGAAGAGACTGTAAATTTATGATTTAATGTGCATAATTGAGATATAACAATGTTGTAAAAACGGGTATAGATCTGTATCAAAATATTCAGATGTTTAATGAAAAAAAATAATTAAAATAATTAAAAAAATAAAAATAAAAGTTGTGGTGGTGAGGCCCCTACTCAAGAAGCCTTCCCTGGACCCGGCAGATTCAAAGAACTTTCGTCCAGTCTCCAACCTTCCCTTTGTGGGCTCAACCTGGCTCAAGGCCGAGTGGCTATGGATATTGCCTCCTAAGGACTATGTCAACTGCCCCTCCTTGGTTCTTGGGGGAGAGAAATTAACTCCCTCGGAACGGGTTCGCAATTTGGGTGTTCTCCTAGACCCACAGCTAAAATTGGATCAACATCTCTCTGCTGTGGCTAGGGGGACCTTTGCACAGGTTCGTCTGGTGCACCAATTGCGACCCTTCTTGGAGTGGGAGGCTCTACTCACAGTCACTCATGCCCTTATCACCTCACGGCTTGATTATTGTAATGCGCTCTACATGGGGCTACCCCTGAAAAGTGTTCGGAGACTTCAGTTGGTCCAAAATGCAGCTGCACGAGCTGTGGTGGGTGCACCAAGGTACAACCACGTAACACCAATTTTCCGCCAGCTGCATTGGTTGCCTATTGGTCTCTGGTGTCAGAGTCCAAACTCTGTCATTCAGAAGGAAAAGGGGGGTTCTGGCTCTGTTTGATCAAAAGGTTATACATATCCGGATCCCAGGCACCTGAGAGCTTCTTCATCTTAAGATAAGGGTTTATGGGGGGTATCCGGATCCCAGACACATGGGAGCCTCTTCGTCTTAAGAGAAGGTTTTATGGGGGGTAATTGAAAGGAAGAGCGAGGCTGGGAAACGGATCCATCTGTCAAACATTTGTGGATTCATTATTCTGAATGGGGTGGGGTGTTAAGCTTAAAAGACTTGTCTGAGGGCATGTTAGACCTTGCTTTGAATTGAACGGATGTATACAGATGCAAATAAAGGGAATCCTTTTGAAAAACCTTGGTTGGTCTCAAAAGTTCGTACCTTGCTTGTGGCTGGAAGACAATCCTTACAGAAAGCAAGGTCTCCAAAATCGGTCAACCCAGAGAGTAACTTCGCTCTACTGAGGGGACCGGGCAATCATGACTGAAAAAAACCGGGAGCAGGAAGAAATTGAATGCTGGGGGGAGACACCAATCACCCCCCGGGCGGAAGCCTGTCCCGCACTCCCCAGCAAAGAGGCTGAGGGAGATTTCGAGGCCTCTGGAAAGCCCCGCTGGTCTATCGGCATTGGAAAAAAAGACAGCTGGGATGGCAGAACCAGAGGAGTCACCCTCAATCGGGGGGATCGGAAGCCCCGTTGGGAATTAGAGCTAGAAGCTGCCATGGATCAGGAAGAGCCCACCGAAGCGCCTCTAAGGGAGGGGCAGTTGAAGAGATACCTGTCCCAGCTGGTAATGGAAACATTAGAAAATCTCAACATCCAAGGGACCTCAGAACGATGGACAACGAGCGCTGGGAGCACAGCAACTGCTGAGGAGACTGGGGGGGGCAACAACCCCTGGGGAGCAGGCGCGCAGATGGAGGACGCGGCAGGAGACCCAACAAACCCCCCCAGGGCAGCACACGCAGTGGCACCCTTTCCTAACCAACTCCAATCTCCACAACTAGAAAGGAAAACTCCCCCCCTGGGAGTGAAATTTGATGGGGACCCACAACAATTGGGATTTTTCGTAGCACATGTGCTCACCTATATGCAAGAATATGGACGTGAGTTCCAAACCCAGGGATCCTGGGTGCGAGCAGTTACCTTAGCCCTGGAAGGAGCCGCAGCCAGATGGATGGTAACCCTACATAACGACGACGCACCCGAACTGCGCAACTTCAACCAATTCATTACGGCCCTACGACGACGGTTCGAGGACCCGCTGGCAGACCGCAAAGCACGCGATCGTATTAAGGTGGTGAAACAGGGACGACGACCAGTGGCGGAGTACACTGAAGAATTCCGGGACCTCGCATGTCGGCTAAACTGGCCAGAAGACATCCTGGTAAGCTGTTTTAAGGATGGACTGAGTGACGATCTGTATAATGCCTGCGTGGCTAGGGGTGCACCGAATCATCTGCATGAGTGGTACCTCACCGCTGAAGAAGCGGAGATTGATATGGCTAGGAACCAATACCGTACGGGGAGAGCATGGAAGAAATCCCCACCCCAATGGAGGAAAGAACCCTTCAGAAGGCAACAGGGCTTCTCCCCTAAACCCCCAATCTGTTACAAATGCGGGAAGGAGGGACACCGAGCACCCGAATGCTGGCCCCAAACACCCACCCGGAAACCCGAACGCCAAACGGGGGAGAGACCAACGAGACCCATCCAGCGGGGGAGGGAAACAGTCCTGAGGAGCAGCGAGATGGTGGGACCACCACCCCCTCCTCCTGCAGGAAACAACACCCCGGCATTTCGAAGGGAAGATCCAGCCGCGTTCGAGAGCGATCCGGAGGATGAACCACTGGTAAGCAAACCAATTGAACCGCTCACCCTCCCTCTCAGACTATTTATCCCTAACCAAGAGGAGGGAAAAAATATCTCCGCTTTAGTAGACTCAGGATGCACCCGTTGCTTAATCAGCCCAACCCTAATCAGGGAGCTGGAAATCACAGTGAGAAAGCTGAGAAATCCCATCCCGTTTTGCCAATTGGATGGGTCTATAGCAGGGGGGGAGCCGGCTGCTTTTGCCACGGAACCCCTGAAAATAGGCATTGATAACCACGAAGAGAAACTTACGTTTATAGTAGCACCTGGCATGGAATGGCCACTAGTCTTGGGACTCGCATGGCTAAAAAAGTGGAATCCAAAAATAAATTGGGAGCAAGGCACCATAAAATTCCAAATGCACGTAACTACTGCGGAGGACCCACAGATAGAAACTGAAGGGGCTGAACGCAGGGAAACAGCCATGCCTGGTCATAGCGTGGAAACAGACGGCATACCCAAGGAATACAAAGACCTGGCAGAAGTCTTTAGCGAGGCAGCGTCGGATGAACTTCCCCCGCATCGCGCATCCGACTGCGCAATAGAAATCTTACCCGGGGCTAAACTACCTAAACAAAAAATGTATAGCATGTCACCGGGGGAGTTAGAGGAGCTGAGTGCTTTCATTGAGAAAAACCTAGCAAGGGGTTTCATTGAACCAGCCAGACCAAAGATAGCAGCCCCGGTGTTATTTAGAGAGAAGAAAGATGGCACAAAACGCTTATGTGTCGACTTCAGAAACCCAAACTCGATAAGTGTTGAAAACATGTATCCCCTCCCCCTGATGAAAGACATGCTGGCCCACCTCAAAAAAGGGAAAATTTTCTCCAAACTAGACATCAGGGAGGCATACTACCGAATCAGAATTATGGAGGGGGATGAATGGAAAACGGCATTCAACACCCCCCTGGGATGCTACCAATTCAAAGTGCTCCCTTTTGGGCTACAAGGGGCACCTGCAGTGTTTATGCAATTAATTAATGATGTGCTACGGGAACACTTATACAAAGGGGTTCTCGTTTATTTAGATGATATTCTATTATACTCAGAGACCGAGGCTGAACATGTTAAATTGGTGAGGGCAGTGCTGAGCAAACTCCGCGAGGCAAAACTTTATGCCAAACTCTCAAAATGTGAATTCCACCGAGAAAAAATTGATTACTTGGGGTACCGTATTTCACACCAGGGCATAGAAATGGATCCTCAAAAAGTACAGGCAGTACTCGATTGGGAAACGCCTCGCACACGCAAACAGCTGCAAAGCTTCCTGGGGTTTGCAAACTTCTATCGCCAATTTATCCCCGCGTTTGCTCAAATTGCCCTGCCCATCACAAAACTGCTAAGAACAAAGGGGGAGGGAGATCCTAAACCGAGACAGCCCGTGAATTGGACAATGGAATGCCAGGCAGCGTTTGAGAAACTAAAACGGCTGTTCTCAACAGAACCAATTTTGAAGCACCCAGACCCAGAAAAACCCTTCATAATACAAGCTGATTCTAGCAATGTGGCAATAGGGGCTATCCTACTCCAGAGCAATGAGCAAGGACAGCTACAGCCATGTGCATATACATCCAGGAAACTAAGTGAAACTGAACAAAGGTGGGCGATCTGGGAAAAAGAAGCTTATGCGGTGCGATGGGCACTTTTAACTTGGAGACAATTCTTAGAAGGGAGTAAGATCCCTTTTGAAGTCTGGACTGACCACAAAAACTTAGAAGCCTTAAAGACACCAAGGAAACTATCTCCTAAACAAGTTTGTTGGGCGCAATACTTCAAACGGTTCGAGTTTACTCTTAAATTTATCCCTGGGGGGAAAAACTTTCTGGAAGATGCACTGTCCAGAAAGCCACAATATAATTGTGTGAAATCAGAGGTATTTAAACCTATAGTACAAACAAATCAATTAGCAGCCAAAGTAATTACCAGGTCCGAAGGAGGAAAAGACGCATTGAGGGACGCAGACATCATTCACGCATTTAAACAAGCATTAGTCAATGATGAATGGGTTTTGAACCACAAATCCAGCTGCATGATGAAAGATGGATTAGCGTGGATAGGTGACAAACTTTATGTACCCGCTAACCAAAGATTACGTTTAATGGGAAGGTGCCACGACTCTAGGTTGGCTGGACATTTTGGCTTTGTAAAAACTTTACACTTAATAAAGAGACAATTTTGGTGGCCTTCATTGAAAAAGGACATAGAAAGCTATGTAGCAAGTTGCACCATTTGTGCTGCAGCAAAAAGATGTCAGGGGAAAACTCCAGGACTTCTACAAAAAGTAGCTGAGCCATCAGCCCCATGGGAAGAAATTGCTATGGATTTTATTGTAGAACTACCGGAAAGTGGGGGAAACACGGTCATTTGGGTTGTGACAGACTTGTTTTCAAAACAAGCACATTTTATTCCTTGCCAAAAGATTCCAACAGCCAAAGGCTTGGCTAGACTGTTTCTAATACACATTTATCGTCTTCATGGAGCTCCTAAAAGGATAATCTCGGATAGGGGAGTCCAATTTACCTCCAATTTTTGGAAGGCGTTTTTGGGCCTACTTGGCACCGCCCAAGGATTAAGCTCCTCGCATCACCCCCAGACAAATGGTAATTGCGAGAATTTGAACGGCGTTCTTGAACAGTATCTAAGATGTTTTATTAATTTTCAACAGGACAATTGGACTGAACTTCTACCATTTGCAGAGGTTGCATTTAATAACTCTGTACATTCGGGCTTCCGGTTTGGTGCTGCCGCTTCGAGGGCGCTCTTTGCAGAGCGCTTGTTCCCGATTTTCGTTCGCCGCCAGCTCAGCAGTCAAACAGCTGTCTGGCGGCTCGATCGTCTCCTCCCCGGGCAAAGGGGAGTGAGGAGAGCCGGCGGGGTGAGGTAGAGCCCCCCTAGTGCCCTTGGTGAGATCCTGGGGCGCGAAGGGTCAGGGCCCCCTAGGAACCTTGCCATAGCTCCGGAATTGGGAAGTCTCCGTTTTTCACGGAGCAAGAAGCTGCACCCAATCCCTGCAATCAACATATTTGATTAAAAGAAGATACTGTAGCAGGCAGAAAGACCCAGGAGGCAGAGATGGTAAACGGCAAGTAGCAAAGCTTTTTTTTGTGGATTGGAAGTGAAGAAGGAAGTAATTAATTAACAAAGGGACAAAAGAAATGGCGCTGGAGGCTTCTGGGTGTGGAAACGAAAGTTAAAAGTGGAGGGCTGTTTTTACTACTAGCTCCTTCTTTGAAAACTTTGAACTTTAAATTGCTTTTTGACTTCTTTCTGGGGAAGAAAAGAAAAAGGATTTGATAGAATTTCTCCTGGCAGTTTGGCTACTTGTTTCTGGCTTTTTCTTCTTAACTATAAATACTGAAGTGACTGGCAATGGCTTCAAAAAAAACCACCTCTGTTAGAGCACCAGCGAGTGCAGATAGCTCTCCTATCCATGCCTCTAAAATACCAGCTCCCCCCCCAGCCACTAACGCTCCCAATGTTACAAGACGCACTTAGATCAATGCAAGCAGAGTTAGCAGCTGGATTTAATCTTAAGATTAATGAAACTAATGAGAAGATTTCTGAAATTAATGAAAGAATTAATGAGACCAATGAGAAAATACAGGAAGTTTCTGATGATATTGCAATTCGTAATAAAGAGATTAGAGAAGATATAATTGATGCCTTTTCTGGTTTGGCTACCAATTATGAGATTATGGAAGATGAAATACAAGAAATGAAGCAAACTACTACAGTGTTGGGAGCTAGGGTTGGTGAGGCAGAAAATAAAATTGAGAGGGAGGAGGCAGAAATAATGATCATGCAATATAGAAACATGGAATTTGCAATAAGAGTCAGAGGTGTTAAGGAAAACAAGCAGGAGGATTTGAAGGAAATTATGTTGGAAGCATTTGAGTTAGCACTTGGAGTGAAGAAGGAGGACCTGGCATGGCAGATAGATAAAATTTATCGCGTCAATTCATGGATTGCGAGAAATAGAAATCTACCAAGAGATATTGTCATCTATTTTACTACTAGAACACTATGTAATGATATCCTACAAGCGACATTTGTAAACAAACTCCAAGTTGAGGGACAAGAAGTGATGACAATGAAGGAAATTCCTCCCAAGATGTTGAAAG
The DNA here is from genome assembly GCA_023053685.1 of Diadophis punctatus similis. Lineage (NCBI taxonomy): Eukaryota > Metazoa > Chordata > Lepidosauria > Squamata > Dipsadidae > Diadophis > Diadophis punctatus. The sequence continues at coordinate 103,251,883 of JALIGW010000002.1, forward strand.
CCAGGAAGGAATACACCTTCCTGGTGGAAGAACTGAGAAGACAACAAGTTCAATACAGGTGGGAAATACCATGCGGATTGGTGGTTACGTTCATGGGAGTGAGATATCATCTTAATACAGTTCAGAAAGCCAGAGATTTTTATGAAGATGTTCTAGTGCCCGGATCTTCTAAACCCCCGGAAGGGAAACAACAACAAGAAAGAGAAGAACTGCTGAAAGTGGTACAAGAAGGAGCTGTGTCATTGGCCATTGAAATGGAACAAAATCTAGAACTTAACAGACAGGAAATGATTAAAGAACAAAGACAAACCAGAGCTGCTAAGCGGAGACAAGAATTGAGACAACAAAGACAACAGGTGGTATTGCAAGATATTCCTAAATCCGAAGCGGTGAGAGGAGCGAGACCGAAAGAAAAATCTAAGGTAGATCTTCAAGGTGTGCTCCATACGCTTCAGAAGCCCAGAGATGGGAACTAAATTTCTTACCTGGAATGTTAATGGTTTGAATTCTCCACAGAAAAGGAGGAAAATATTTCACTACTTAAAACAATTTAACAATGACTTGATATGTTTACAGGAGACTCACATAAAGACTCAAGATCAAAAATATCTGATGAATACAAGATTAGGGACACATTTTGGTGCTACGGCTCCAGAAAAGAAAAATGGCATTGTTATATACGTGAAAAAAGATTTGATTGCAAAGTTAATAGAAGCAGATGATCAAGGAAGATTCTTAGCAATTGAACTTTTAATAAAGGGACAGAAAATACTAGTGATTGGTTTATATGCCCCGAATCAACAACAAGAAAGATTTTATGACTTTTTGCATTCAAAGCTTATACATTGGGATTACAAAACTTGTATTCTTTTAGGGGACTGGAATGGAGTTTTGGATGTCAAGAAAGATAAGAAGGGTCCCAAGCAAAACACCTTTGCAAGAGCAAAATTGCCTAAATCCTTTTTTGAGATGATGGAAGACTGGGATTTGAGAGATATATGGCGTGAAAGAAACCCTGCAGAAAAGGATTTTACTTTCTACTCAGATAGACATCAATCTTTTTCCAGGATTGATTTTATTTTAATTACTAATGATCTTTTTTCCAGGGTGAAGAGAACAAAAATATGCACGAGGATATTGTCCGACCATAGTCCTGTCTGGTTGGAAATGGAATTTGGGTATGGATTAAGAAAATCTTGGAGGTTAAATGAAAACTTGTTTAGATATGAAGACAATGTAAAAGAATGTAAAAAATTTATGAATGAATTTTTTGTTATGAACATGCAGAAAGGTACATCAATCCAGATGGTATGGGATGCAAGTAAGGCTTACATGAGAGGTGTTTTAATATATTTGAATAATAAATATAGAAGGAAGAAGGAACTTAAAAGAAAAGGATTGGAGGAAGAAATTAAGAAACAAGAGAGGGCTTTAATTTCTAAACAACAGATAAGAAAATTAAAGAAACAATTAATTTATTAAAAGCTCAATTTAATATGTTAATGGCAGATCAAGTTGCAACTAATTTACAATATGCTAAACATAATACTTTTTGTAATGCAAATAAACCGGGCAGGTGGTTGGCTTACATGTTAAGGAAAAAACAGAAATCAAGAGTAATAGAAAAAATTAAGTATAAAGGGAAAGAAGTTTTTGATTGTGAAATGATTAAAAAATCTTTTTTAGAGTTCTATTCAGGGTTGTACAAGGGGAAGAAGATTAAAGAGGAAGATATTGATGGATACTTACGAAATGGTCATATACATATAGCTTCCACGGAACAGATTGAAATTTTAAATCAACTCATAACCTCAGAGGAAATTTTGGCAGTTATTAAACAGCTAAAATTGGGTAAGGCTCCAGGCACAGATGGTTTAACAGCTGTTTATTATAAGAACTTACAGGATGAAATGGTGGAGCCTCTGAAGGTGTTATTTAATACCATACAACAAGGAGGAGAAGTACCCCCAACTTGGAAAACTGCTTTTATCTCTTTGATCCCGAAAGAGAATCAAGACCATACAGACCCTAAAAGTTATAGGCCAATTTCATTGTTAAATATGGATTATAAAATTTTTGCCAAAATATTAGCTAATAGATTAATGATACTTATGCAACAAGTGATCCACCAAGATCAAACTGGTTTTATAGAAGGTAGACAATTGAAGAGTAATGTACGACACATAATCAATTTACTAGAATATTTGGGGAGGAATAACCAGGTATCTGCTGCATTGGTATTCTTGGATGCTGAAAAGGCTTTTGATAGATTGAATTGGAAATTTTTATTAAAATTAATAGAAAAGATGCAGCTTGGAGAACATTTTACACAATCTATTAAGGCAATATATCAAAAACAGACAGCTCAAATAATAGTTAATGGTGGACTAACAGATAATTTTAATATAGAGAAAGGAACGAGACAAGGATGTCCCTTATCACCTCTTTTGTTTATTTTGTCTATGGAGATTTTACTTAGTAAAATAAGGGAATCCGAGAAAGTTAAAGGTATTAAAATAAGAGGAGAAGAATATAAACTACGAGCATTTGCGGATGATTTAGTAGTTACTGTAACTCAGCCATATCAATCAATTACAGGCCTGATGGATATTATTGATTCTTACGGACAAGTATCTGGTCTTAAAATAAATGTAGATAAAACTAAAATAATAGCTAAAAACATGACCAGAAATCAAGAGGAAAAAGTAGAAAGGGTTACGGGATACGAAATAGTTAAAAAGGTTAAATATTTGGGGGTTAATATTATGTCAATAAATACGAAACTCTACCAACACAATTATGAAATATTATGGCAAAAAATACAGAAAGATTTGGAAAATTGGAAAAAGCTACAGTTGTCCTTGCTGGGCAGGATAGCTGTAGTAAAAATGAATGTCTTACCTAGATTTTTATTTCTCTTTCAAACAATTCCCATACTTAAAAAGGATGACAATCTGAAGGAGTGGCAAAAGGGTATTAATAAATTTATTTGGGTAGGGAAAAAACCGAGAGTAAATCAGAAAATAATGCAAGATTCACGTGAGAGGGGAGGACTAAAAATGCCTAACTTAAGATTGTATTATGAAGCAGCCACCCTCTCAGCAATTGCGGACTGGATTAACTTGACGGAAGAGAGGGCATCAAATATAGAAGGGTATGGTTTACTTCATGGATGGCATGCTTATTTAGTGTATAATAAAAAAGTAGATAAAACCTTTAAGAGTCATATATTAAGAAATGCTCTATTGCGTGTCTGGAAGAAATATCATTGTAAATTAAATGACAAAATACCTGTATGGACAGTGCCCAGACATGCGATAGAGAATATAAATATAGAGCAAAAACTAGACAACATTACATATAAAGAGCTTCTTTATACGGAGGGAATGAGGTTACAATTAAAGTCAATGGAGCAATTAAAAGAAGAAGGAGTAATCAAGTCTTGGTTTCAATATGGGCAATTGCAGGCCAGATGGAAGGAGGATTCAAAAGCAGGTATCTCGCAGCAAGATGATAATTTGATAAACCAAATAAAGAATAAAGGACCAATGCATATAAAGAGATTATACAATGTATTAGTGGAATTAGATTCTGAAACAGAGCTAGTTAAGGATTGTATGATTAAATGGGCACAAAATATTGGTGAACCTATAATGATGGAAACATGGGAGAATATATGGGTTAGAAATGTGAAATTTACACAAGCTCAAAATTTAAGAGAGAATTTTTATAAAATGTTTTATAGATGGCATTTTGATCCAAAAAAACTAGCCGGTATGTATCCAAATTTACAACCTAAATGTTGGAGATGTGAATGTGAAGATGCAACTTATTTTCATATTTGGTGGTCTTGTAAGAAAATTAAGGCTTTTTGGATAAAAATATGGTGGATTATTAAGAATATTTTGAAGAAAAAAAATAAGTTTACACCACAGTTTTTCTTGCTGGGAATAACTACAGACTGTACTGTAATAGAGACTAAGCTGATCTTGAACTTGATAACGGCTGCCAGATTGTTGGTAGCACAATACTGGAAGAAAGAGGATATACCTACTACTGAGGAATGGACATCTAAAGTTACACACCTGGCAGAGATGGCAAGAATTTCATCATACTTAAAGGATCATTCAAATGAAAGATACAAGTTGGAGTGGAATAGATGGACTGATTATATTCAAAAAAAGTATCAGATTAAGAAGATATATATAGTTTAACAATGATATATGGTTAGAATTTTAGAATGATTTAATAGATTTTAGACAAAGTGGAGCTTTCTTAGGGGGGGAAAGTGTATTCACATATAACAGAAATTAATGTTTTTTTTAGTATATTTTAGCTTATGGTTATTTGAAGATTATATCCTGTGTTCTTTCTGGGAAGTCGGGGCGGGGGAGGGGGGGAAGGGGGGGAAATGTAAAAAAAAATTTTTTTTGTACTTTGTACTAATAAAACTTTTTCAATTAAAAAAAAATAACTCTGTACATTCAAGTACAGGTTTTACACCTTTTAGAGTAGCCACGGGGCAAGACTTCAGCCCAATACCGGAACTACCCACAGAAAAACCAACTATCCCCTCACTTAAGGAGTGGATAGAAAATTTGCAAAAAACATGGCCAGTAGTCAGGTTGGCTTTACAGGAGGCTAGAGAGGCTTTCAAAATTCAAGCTGACAAGAAAAGAGTAGAGGCTAAACCTTTCCAGGTTGGGGATAGAGTATATCTATCTACAAAATTCTTGAGATCGTTACAACCATCAAAAAAATTAGGACCTAACTTTATTGGGCCTTTCACTATTAGCAGGATCATTAACCCCGTAGTGGTTGAATTGATTCTTCCAAAAACACTTAGACAAGTCCACCCAGTATTTCACATTAGTCTACTCAAGAGAGAGGTAACCTCGTCACTTAGACCGGTGGCAGATACACCACCTGCCCCAATCATGATAGAGGGGGAACAACATTTTGAAATCAAGGAAATTCTTGACTCCAGAATCCACAGAGGGAAGACCCAGTATCTGGTAGCCTGGAAACATTTGCCTTCATCACAGAACGAGTGGGTCGCTAAACAACATGTGAAAGCCCCCACCTTATTGAGAAGATTCCACTCCAAATACCCTAGCAAACCTTGCTAACATATCATAATTGATTCTGCTTATGTCTTACAGGTGGACCTTCTTTTCTTTTGAGAGGAAGGATGTCAGAGTCCAAACTCTGTCATTCAGAAGGAAAAGGGGGGTTCTGGCTCTGTTTGATCAAAAGGTTATACATATCCGGATCCCAGGCACCTGAGAGCTTCTTCATCTTAAGATAAGGGTTTATGGGGGGTATCCGGATCCCAGACACATGGGAGCCTCTTTGTCTTAAGAGAAGGTTTTATGGGGGGTAATTGAAAGGAAGAGCGAGGCTGGGAAACGGATCCATCTGTCAAACATTTGTGGATTCATTATGCTGAATGGGGTGGGGTGTTAAGCTTAAAAGACTTGTCTTGCCTGAGGGCATGTTAGACCTTGCTTTGAATTGAACGGATGTATACAGATGCAAATAAAGGGAATCCTTTTGAAAAACCTTGGTTGGTCTCAAAAGTTCGTACCTTGCTTGTGGCTGGAAGACAATCCTTACAACAATTCAAGGTGTTGGTTATTACCTTTAAAGCCCTATATGGCACTGGACCAGGATATTTACGGGACCGCTTGCTACCACATACCTCCCAGCGACTGGTTAGATCTCACAGAGTTGGTCTCCTTCGGGTCCCATCAGCCAAACAATGTCGGTTGGCGGGACTGCGAGGGAGAGCCTTCTCTGTGATGGCCCCTACTCTGTGGAACCAACTGCCGCCAGAGATCTGGACCATCCCCATCTTGTTGGCCTTCCGTAAACCCATCAAGACCTGGCTCTTCCGACAGGCATGGGAATAGGGACTGCTCTGAATAATTTAAAGTGGTCACCCCTTTTATGTGTGATTGGTCTTTTAACTTTATATGTATTTTTAATGTTTTTATATGATGTTTTTACCTATTTGTTCATTTACATGTTTTCTCTTTGCTGTAAGCCGCCCAGAGTCCCCTGGGAGTTGGGCGGCATACAAATCTGAACACATAAATAAATAAATAAATAAATAAATAAATAAATAAATAAATAAATAAATAAATAAATAAATAAATAAATAAATAAATAAATAAATAAATAATCATACTGGTTGCTCTCCTCTGCACTTTTTCTAGAGTCTCAATATATTTTTTATAGTGTGGTGACCAAAACTGGATTCAGTACTCTAGGTGTGGTCTAACTAGGGCTTTATAGAGTGGTATTAGTACCTCCCTAGATTTTAGATTTAGATTTATTATTAGAGTTGGAAGGGACCTTGTAGGTCATCTAGACCTAGATTGTATCCCTCTTTTAATGCAGTTTAGGATTGTATTGGGTTTTTTGGCTGCAGCTGCACGCTGCTGGGTCATGTTTAGCTGGTTGTCTACTAAGACTCCAAAATCCCTCTCACAGTCACTGCTATTGAGTGTGGTTTCACCCAGTTTGTATGTATATTTTTGGTTTTTCTTACCTAAGTGTAGGACTTTACTTTTCTCTGCATTGAATTTCATTTTATTAGATAGGGCCCACCGCTCAAGTCTGTCAAGATCAATCTGGATCTTGAGCCTGTCCTCTGAGGTGTTAGCTATTCCTGCCAGCTTAGTATCATCTGCAAATTTGGTTAGTTCCCCTTCTATTCCCTCATCTAGGTCATTTATGAAGATATTAAAGAGTACTGGGCCTAAGACGGAACCTTGTGGTACCCCATTGCTTACTTCTCTCCATGTAGACTTAGACCCATTGAGGACTACTCGTTGAGTTTGATTAGTCAGCCAGTTGTGAATCCATCTGTTGGTGTAGCTGTCTGTCCCACTTTTTTCTAGCTTATAAAAAAGTAGGTTGTGGTCTACTTTGTCGAATGCTTTATGTTTATGCAATTACTTTGTCGAAAGAATTTATGCAATCACTTTATCGAAAGTGATTGCATAAATGCAGCCATGCTTTATTACGCGGGAGTAGGATTCAAACCAGCCCATTGTTAGATTCATACTATTGGAAGAAGTGACAAGAGTCCATTCTGTTCAGCATTTTAATGATTTAATTCCAATTTAGAGATTTGGTTCTTCTTAAGATTGAATCAAATATCTAAATATGTGAATGTACCTAATGTGAATCAGTTTTCTGATTCAGTTTAGACTTATCTTGAGTGTTTGTTATCCCTACTTCGGGAGTGATGAGCTTGTAAGTTCTTTTCCATTGCCACTAACAACAGATGGTTACTCAAATTCAGAAGGGAGATGAACCCTCCTGACATTCACTAAAGGCTCTCAGTTGCTAATGGAGAAGTATAGGCCCATAATGAAGAGTCAGTACTGCTTTGTGGTGTGGAAGAGCCCCTCCTCAGCACTTGGTTCTGCTTCAGCTACATTCACTTAGTGAATTAGTGATAAGATATCACCACTGTGGGAGAAGCAGGCAGTTATTTTGTGGGGTGCTGCAGAGCTTGGTATTCTCTCCCTCTTTAACAAATAAAATTAGTGGACCAGCGAAATGATATCGACATCCTCCAGGTCCCGTCAGCCAAACAGTGCTGACTGGCGGGGCCTAGGGGGAGGGCCTTCTCTGTAGGGGCCCCTGCTCTCTGGAACCAACTCCCCCCAGAGATCCGAATTATCCCCACCTTGCTGGCCTTCCGAAAAACCATTAAGACATGGCTCTTCCTGCAGGTGGGGGTGAGTTGAGACGATCTTATATCTGATGTCTCCCCCAGGTATGTATGGTGTGTATATATATATATATTAACTGTTTTTAAGTGCTTTTAATAATTTGTTTGGAGTTTCTTTTATAAAATGTTGTACGCTGCCCTGAGTCCTTAGGGAGTAGGGCGGCATAGAAAAGCTACCAAATAAATAAATAAATAAATAAGTATACTTGGATTTCAGTAAAGCATTTGACAAAGTAGACCACAACCTACTTTTTGGGAAGCTAGAAAAATGTAGGATAGACAGCATCACCACCAGATGGATTTGTAACTGGCTGATAAACCACACCCAATGTGTAGTTCTTAACATCTACACAGAGGGAAGTAAACAGTGGGGTACCCCAAGATTCCGTCTTAGACCCAGTAATCTTCAACATCCTCATAAATGATTTAGATGTGGGAATAGAAGAGGAACTCATCAAATTTGCAGACAACAAGCTGGCAGGAATAGCCAACACCCTGGAACAGTGATGGCGAACCTTTTTTCCCTTGGGTGCCGAAATAGGGTGTGTGCGTGCTATTGCACGCGCGTGCATGCCCACACCCATAATTCAAAGCCCCTCACTTGCTCCACCCTCCTGCACATGCGTGCGCGACCTGACTTCCAGTGGGCCTGGTGGGCCCATTTTTCACCCTCCCCAGGCTCCAGAGGCTTTCTTGGAGCTTGGGGAGGGCAAAAACACTCCCCCTGCCACCCTGGAGGCCCTCCGGAGGCCGAAATCGCCCTCCCAGAGCCTCCACATGAGCCAAAAATCAACTGGCGGGCACGCACATGCGCACTGGAGCTGAGTTAGGGCAATGGCTCGCGTGCCGGCAGATATGGCTCCGCGTGCCACCTGTGGCACCCGTGCCATAGGTTCGCCATCACCGCCCTGGAAGATAGACTTAAGATCTGGATGGATCTCGACAGTCTTGACACTGGGTCTTATCTAACAAAATAAAATTCAGTGCGGAAAAAAGTAAGGTTTTACACTGAGGCATGAAAAACCAAATGTACAGGTATAGATTAGGTGAATCGTGGCTCAATAGCAGTATTGTGAGAGGGATCTTGGAGTCCTAATGGACAATTACCTAACCAGCAGTGTGATGCACCTCCTCTAGAAAGCCAATAGCAGCGGGAGAAATTCACGCGGGGAGGGGGCAATGGAACCTCAACTGGCCGCACCTGTGAGGGAGATCACCCCCCCAGGGGCCCAAAGGGTGCTGAGAGAGTACCTCGACCTAGAGAGGGTGTTTAGTGAGGAAGAATGCAACGAGCTCCCCCCTCAACGGCCAACAGACTGCGCAATAGAATTTGAGCTGAGTGCTATGCTCCCAAAACCAAAGATGTACTCAATGTCCCCTAAGGAATTGGGAGAGTTGAGAAGATACATTGACTCCAACTTGGAGAGGGGGTTCATCCAGCCAGCGAAGTCAAGAGTAGCCGCTCCCGTACTGTTGAAAGAGAAGAAAGATGGGGGGGTCAGATTATGTGTGGATTTCCGTGGGATCAACGGGGTGTGCGTGCAGAACATCTACCCCCTCCCCCTCATGAAAGACTTGCTGAACCACTTGTCCAAAGGCAAGATATTAACTAAGTTAGATTTAAGAGAAGCGTACTATCGCATCTGGATCCGAGAGGGGGATGAATGGAAAACCACCTTCAACTGCCCCCTGGGAAGCTTCCAATTCAAAGTGATGCCCTTTGGGCTGCAAGGGGCCCCAGCGGTCTTCATGCAGTACATTAACGAGGTGTTCCACCCCCACCTATACAAGGGGGTGCTTGTTTATTTAGATGACATCCTTCAGTGAGACAATGGAGGAGCATGTGAAATTGGTGAGGCAAGTCCTAAGAAAACTCCTAGCCGCCAAACTATATGTCAAACTTTCCAAATGCGAGTTCCACAAGACTTCGCTAGACTATTTGGGATACTGGATCTCCAAAGATGGAATAGAGATGGATCCGGGGAAAGTGAAAGCAGTGCTTGATTGGCAGCCCCCACACACCCACAAACAGCTGCAGAGTTTCCTGGGCTTCGCGAACTTCTATAGGCAGTTCATCCTGGCCTTTGCAGAAGTAGCCCTGCTGCTAACAGAACTGCTCAAGACGGGGTCGACGCCCACCAAACCAAAGCCTAGTCAGCCGCTAAACTGGACGATGGGCTGCCAGAAAGCCTTCGAGAAATTGAAGCGACTGTTTGCCCAGGAGCCGATCCTACAGCATCCCGATCCAGAATGACAATTCATTATTCAGGCGAATGCAAGTGATGTGGCTGTGGCGGCGGTGTTGCTACAGAAAGATGAGAAAGGCCATCTCCTGCCGTGCGCTTATGTTTTGAAAAAACTCACCGCTACAGAGAGGAGGTGGGCCATTTGGGAAAAAGAAGCTTATGCCATTTGTTGGGTGCTACTGACTTGGAGACAATTCCTCAAAGGAGGAAAAATACCTTTCGAGGTATGGACTGACCACAAGAACCTAAAGGCTCTAAAAACCCCAAGGAAACTGTCACCCAAGCAAGTGCGGTGGGCACAATACTTTAGACCAGGGGTGGCCAAACTGTGGTGCATGCGCCAAACGTGGCACATTGGATGATTGCAAGTGGCGCATTGCAATCATCCAACAGACAATAAAGGTGACGCTGTTTTAGCGAGCGAAAGTTATTCCGATCGCGGAGCAGAGGTGCCCTACTCCGCGGTCGGAATCACTTTCGCTCGCTAAAACAGCGTCACCTTTTCTTTCTTTTTCTCTCTTTCAATTTTTGGCTCCTCGCGCAGGAATAGCACCTGCCTGAGATTGGCTCTGGGCAGTGTATGTGTGTGTGTGTTGGAGGGGGGCGGCGGGTGGAGGGAGAGAACGTGAGCCGGGAGGTGGCCCCGGACCCACGAAGGGGTTTGTTTGTGAGAGCGTGAGCTGGAGAAGCCGGGTGCGACGCATGTGTGCTGCGCTGCCCCAGGCCTGCCGCGGCCGCAGTCACTTCCTGCCCTACTGTTGGGACGCTCTGCGGGAGCGCTTCCCCTTCCCCTCCCCCTCGGCAGAGGCAGGGTCGGTGCAGCTGCCCGTGAGAGGACTCAGCCGGTGCCCGCTGTCACCTGCCGCTGCCTGGAGAGCCTCGGGTGCTCGGCGCTGTCCTCTGGCTTTCCTTCCGCACGTGCTGCCATCCCGTCCGAGAGCCTCCGAGCGGAGTGCGCTTGATGGGCTAAATCACCGCCGTTCTTCTCCTCCTCCTCCTCCTCCCCCAGCTGGGCTGACGGCTGCCCATCTTCCAGAAGCCGCTGGAACTTCTTCAGCCAGCCCCTCTCCACAGCCACGCCGGCTCGACTCCCGCAAAGGCTGGGAGCTGACACTTTGTGCGTGTTGTGTGTGTGTGTGTGTGTGTGTTTGTGTGTGTCGATGCCACCACTGCCAAGAAAGGAAGGAAGGAAGGAAGGAAGGAAGGAGAAAGAAGAAAGAAGACAGAAAGAAAGAAAGAAGTTAGGAAGGAAGGAAGGGGGAGAGAGAGAGAGAGAGAGAGAGAGAGAGAGAGAGAGAGAGAGAGAGAGAGAGAGAGAGAGAGAGAAAGAAAGAAAGAAAGAAAGAAAGAAGTTAGGAAGGAAGGCAGAAAGAAGTTAGGAAGGAAGGCAGAAAGAAAGGAAGACATTAGGAAGGAAGGAAGGAAGGAAGGAAGGAAGGAAGGAAGGAAGGAAGGAAGGAAGGAAGGAAGGAAGGAAGGAAGGAAAGAAGGAAGGAAGGAAGGAAGGAAGGAAGGAAGGAAGGAAGAAGAAAGACAGACAAACAGACAGAAAGAAAGAAAGAAGTTAGGAAGGAAGGAAGACAGAAAGACAGAAAGAAGGAAGGAAGGAAGAAGGAAGAAGACAGACAGACAGACAGAAAGAAAGAAGTTAGGAAGGAAGGACGACAGAAAGAAAGAAGTTAGAAAGGAAGGAAGACAAAGACAGAAAGAAGGAAGGAAGGAAGGAAGAAGAAGAAAGAAGAAAGACAGACAGAAAGAAAGGAAGAAGTTAGGAAGGAAGGAAGGAAGGAAGGAAGGAAGGAAGGAAGGAAGGAAGGAAGACAGAAAGAAAGAAAGAAAGAGAAAGAAAGAAAGAAAAAGAAAGAAAGAAAGAAAAAAAGAAAGAAAAGTTAGGAAGGAAGGAAGACAGACAGAAAGAAAAAGATGTTAGGAAAGAAGAAAGATGAAAGAAAGAAAGAAGGAAGGAAGAAAGGAAGAAGAAAGAAGAAAGAAAGAAAGAAAGAAAGAAAGAAAGAAAGAAAGAAAAAAAAAGAAAAAAGTTAGGAAGGAAGGAAGACAGAAAGAAGGAAGGAAGAAAGAAGGAAAGAAAGAAAGAAAGAAAGAAAGAAAGAAAGAAAGAAAGAAAGAAAGAAAGAAAGAAAGAAAGAAAGAAAGAAAGAAAGTTGTATGGCTGCCCTGAGTCCTACGGGAGTGGGGCGGCATACAAAAACGACCAAATAAATAAATAAATAATAAATGGCGGATTGGAACTCGTCTGCCAAAAAATTTGGCTGATGATATGCTTAAGGTTGGCCACCACTGCTTTAGACAATTCAAATTTGAACTAAAACACATCCCGGGGGAAAAAACTTGCTGGCGGATGCCCTGTCCAGGAAGCCGCAATATGATAGCCAGAGAGAGGAGGAATTCCATTCGGTCATCCCCTCATTGCTGACGGAAACGGAAACCCTTCCCCCCTCAGAGGGGGAACTCGCAGCTCCGGTCCTCACCAGAGGCAATCCAGACGACCGAGCACCCGGAGCCATGAGAAGTGGACAGACAAATTTAAAGCAGCCTTGCCCAATGACCCCTGGCTAAATGATAACAAGGAAATATTGACCATGAGGAATGGACTGGCTTGGAAGGGATGCAAACTGTACGTGCCTGCGAACCGCAGGCTGCAAGTGCTCCAACGAAGCCACGATTCTAAGCTGGGAGGACACTTCGGATTCTTGAAGACCCTCCACCTGATGAGACGGCAATTTTGGTGGCCAAAAATGAAATCTGAGGTGGAAGACTATGTAAAGAGCTGAGCCACTTGCGCCACAAGAAAGCACTGACCAGGACTTCCGGTTCCGGTCTCGTCGGCGTCGCTGGCGCTCCTCGCAGGGAGTCCTTTCAACCTTCCGTAAAAGCCGCCAGATCAGCTGTCTGGCGGCTTGAAAATCTCTCCCCAGGTGAAGGGGAGAGATGAGAGTCTGACAGGTGGGGTAGAGCCCCCCTAGTGCCCTAAAAGTCAACTTAGGGCACGTAGGGTGAGGGCTCCCCAGGTAGCCTGTCTGCTGCTCCGGAAAGCTGGAAGCCTCCGCTAGAAAGCGGAGCAAGATGCCGCGGCCACTGCTGCTGTTTTAAAGGAGGTACAATTATTTTTAAAAATACAGAGAGCAGCCAGAAGAAGACAGGAGTCCTGGAGGTACTAGTTTGTTCTTTAACTCCATTCCTGGGTTTTTAAGATGGAAGAAACAAAGTAACTTAATAAGGAGTGGCAACAAGATGGCGATTTGCAACGGTGGTGTAAAAGAGAAAGTTATTTTTGCTTTGTTACCAGCCCTTTCCTCTGGAAACTTTTGATCTGAAGGATGATTTTTTTTCTCTCTTCTTTGGAATTAAGTTATAGTTTTATAGAAGGAAAAATCTAAATGGCTCTGGACTTGGAAAAGAATTTTCTTTTTTAAGTAAAGATCTGGGTTTCCTTTTCCTCTTTTCTTTGTCCTTTTTTTGAAAACATTGAAATGGCTTCTAAACTTGAAAAGACTGTAGTGAATAAAAGAACTGAGTACTCCTTTGATCATATTTTAAAGAAACAATCCATGCCTGATTCTTTAACACCTGAGACTTTTTTTAATACCCTGAAACTTATGAAAAATGAGTTAATTTTAGAATTTAATTCAAAACTTGCTGAGATAGAAAAAAAATGCAGGTTGCTATGGAGAAGATGAATTTACAATTGAGAGCGGATGTGGTGAAAGTTTGCAAAGGATTAGCAGTAAATATGGAAATTTTGGAGAAGGATTTGGAAAAAAATAAGCAAAATATAACAATTTCAGAAGAATACATAACCAAGGTTCAAAATGATATATTAAAATTGGAAAAAGAAGCGATGATCTCTCAATTTCAAGAGATGAAATTTGCTATAAGAGTCAGGGGCTTGAAGGAAAAAAAATTTGAAAATTTGAGAGAAAGAATGACAGAGGCACTGGAGCAGGTGTCTGGATTGTCTAAAGATGAATTGGCTACACAAATCGATAAGATATACAGAATTAATTCTTGGTATGCAAAACAAAACCACTTGCCAAGGGACATTGTAATATATTTCACTACCAGAGCTTTGCGGAACAGAATCATACAGGCGACTTTTAATAATAATCTTCAGGCAAATGGTCAAGAAATAAGGATATGGAAAGAAATTCCTGCCAAGATGCTTAAAGATAGAAGAGAATATTCCTTTCTGGTCCAGGAATTGAAAATACAAAATTTACAATACAAATGGAATATACCAACAGGAGTAACCGTAAAATTCTTGGGTAAAAGATATGGATTAAATACAATAAAGAAAGCTACAGAATTTTACATCAATGTTTTAAAGGCTGATATTTCTAAAATTCCAGTAAACAAAGGCATGGAAATAAGGGAGGAGGAGAAGAGAAGTCCAGATATACGTGATCAAGAGGAAATAATTCCAATGATTCAAAAAGAGTGGCAGAGCCAGATAGATGTTTGTGACGTGGAAAAGGAGACGGAGGAAGGGGATCAGATGACAGCGGAATCGACAGATTTAAAATGGTCTAAGGACAGATGGTGTTGAAACTTATAGGATGGTTGGAAAGATGAACAAGATTGTTAAACATTTTTTCTTTTTTTTCTTTTCTTATTTTGTATTAATATTGTCTATTAATGGTATATTATTTTATTTTTAGATTATTTTATAGATATATATTATATATTCTGGAGTTATAAATTTGATATAGTGTATTATTTCGTTATCATTAATCTGAGGATATGAAATATTAATATTGTTATCGATGGTATTTTTATATCTAATATATTGAAGGTATAAACTGGATATAGTGTAATATTTTGGTATTAATATTTTGAGGATATAGGGATTAAGTTTAAAATTTTAGAGACATAAGGAGTTGGTTCTTACTCTTTTTATTATTATTATATATTTTGGATATTATTATTAGTATAGTAGATAATATATATTTTGAAGCTGATACTTTAAGGTATAGGAATATTGTTAATAATGTGTATTTTATGGTTTGGTGTCTAAAAGAAATCTTATATATATAACATTATGTTATTAATAAGCTGGTGGATTTTAGGCTTAAGTTTAAGGGTGTTGAAACACAAGGGGTTAGTTTTTAATCCTTAACTTTTTTTAAAAATCATTATTAATATATATATATATATTAAATATTGGGAAGTTAATATTTTGGGATATTGTAAAATTATGCTATTAATACTGTTTGAGTTTATGACTAAGTTTAGTTTAGCTTATGAGGTTCATCTTTGTTTCTTTTTTATTTTATTCATTTTTGTTTTTCACTTGTTTACTTTCTCTTTAATTTTTAATGTTTTTAATAGTTTTAAAAATTCGGAGTTAAAGAGGCCAAAAAAAAAATGGGGGAATTAAGAAGTTATTTTAATTCAATTCAAACTTATGTTAGTGAATACTATGCCCTGTACTTTTTCTGGGAAGTCCGGGGGGGGGGAGGGAAGGGAAGGGAGTGGGTTGTGGGTAGGGGGGACGGGGGGGGAGAAAATTGATAAAAATGTTTGTACTTTGTACTTTGTACTTTGTACTTTGTACTAATAAAACTTTTTGAATAAAAAAAAAAAAGCACTGACCAGGAAAACCACCTGGACTTCTGCAGCAGGTAGCCAACCCCAGTAGCCCTGGGAAGAAATAGGGATGGACTTCATTGTGGAACTCCCAGAGAGCAAGGGAAATACCGTGATCTGGATGGTCATTGACTTATTCCCCAAACAAGCACACTTTGTTGCCTGCTCTGGGTTGCCGTCAGCCAGGCACTTAGCAAAACTCTTCCTCAAACACATTTACCACTTGCACGGAGTGCCAAAGAGGATCATCTCCGACAGAGGTGTCCAATTCACCACTAAGTTCTGGAGGGAATTCCTGTGCACCATTGGATCCACTCAAGGCCTTAGCTCAGGGTTCCACCCCCAGACTAACGGCGCAGTTAAAAAAGCTAACTCCATGGTGGAACAGTATGTTCGCTGTTATGTGGACTACCAACAAGCCGACTGGGCGGAACTGCTGCCATTTGCGGAAGTAGCGTACAACAACGCAGTACACAGCAGCACCGGATTGACACCTTTCCAGATCACCAGCGGACAGGAATTCGTCCCAATGCCAGAACTGCCCACAGAAGCACCCACATCAATGTCCCTAACGGAATGGATGGAAGCACTAAAGAAAGGATGGGAAAATACAAAAAAGGCATTGAATGAAGCTGCAGAGACATATAAAAAGCAAGTGGACAAACATAGAGCCATTCAGCCCCCTTTCAGAGTGGGGGATAAGGTCTACTTATCAAAAAAAATATCCACTTAAGAATACCCAGTAAAAAGCTGAGTCCAAAATTCTTAGGACCTTTCCCAATAGTAAAGATAATTAATCCTGTAACAGTACAGTTGGTGCTGCCAAGAATATTGGGGAAAGTACACCCAGTATTTCATAGTAGCTTACTTAGGCCAATGACACAATCAAACATTAGGCCACCAACCCCTCCTCCACCACCCCCAGTAGTAATATAGGGGGAAAGACACTATGAAGTGGAAAAAAATCCTAGACTCCAGGCTATTTAGAGGCCACCTTCAGTACCTTATTCATTGGAAAGGGTACTCTTTGGCTGAATCAACATGGATCAATAGTTGGAAAGTGAATGCAGACAGATTAGTCAGAGATTTCCATAACAAATACCCAGATAAGCCAAAGGAGCCCCCTGGGGGAGGGAGGGTTGGTTAAGATCATTAACTTAATCCCCTGTGCTCTTACTCTCACTCTCTTTTGTGTATTGATAAGATATGTTTTTCACATGAGTAGAGGCAGCCTGACAAAGCATCATTTGCCACGTTTCTATGGAGTGGGGAGGGGGAATACAGTGAGGGTGAGACGTTAGAGATAACACATTCTTTGTTACTTCTCCAAGGTCATCCTTTGTGCAACACCTGCAAGAAGCTGGGAGGAGAGGTTGCCACGCTGACAGAAGATCAGTGGCCAACGTGACCCAGTTGGGGGTGGGGAAGAGGAGTGCCCACTTCCTATCAAGTGGGAGCTTGGGAGAAAAGTTAGATTTGGGTTTCTCCATGTGCTTGCCAACATGGTCTCTGCATTAAATTGGAACTTTGGTAAACTCTTTGCCTTGGACTCTGATTTCTGCTCGATTAGTATTTGGAACCTTGACATTCTACTTGTCTGAAATGATTTTGGATCTCCTGCTTGAGCAGAGGGTTGGACTAGAAGACCTGCACTCAGGGCCGCCGAGAGGATTATTAAGTACTGGAACAAGACTAATATGGCCCCCCTCACCTACACATGGACACGTAAATCAATAATGTCACACATGTCATGGGTCTCAACACGTGTGTGTACGCCTTGGTGCTCAGGCTGGCCGCTGACCAGTCAGCCACAAAGCTTCCGCTGGGCTCTCTGTTATCCCCCTCAGTTTCCTCCGAAGTGAGCAAAAACCGGCGCCAAGGACCGAATGAGAGCGGGCAGGTGGCAGCCAATCACCTAACAGCCGCGTGGCTCAGGGATGAGTCTTTAAAGCATCCTCTGTGAGGGGAGCGGGAGGCAGAGGCAAAGGTTAGAGCTTGTCCGCTGCGTTGCCGCTGGGAGCCTCAGCCTGGCTAAAGCGCCTTTTGAAGAAAGAGTGAGGCTGTGGTCCAGCGTGGGCCACTTTCCCCCTGCAGGGTGACCCAGCCAGCAGCGCCCTTACTCTTGTCGTGTCAGGAAGGAGGGAGAGGAAGAAGGCATCCAGCCGGCGGGCTGCTTGCTTCCGCCTCCTTTCGACGGAAAAGAGCTTTAAGGCAGATGGTGGGTTATAAAACTGATGCTGAGCTCGAAGTGGGGATGGGCGGGCCTATGAAGCAAACTGCTTCTCCATGGGCAGACGGCTAGCTGGACAACTAGGAAAGTTCCCCGACTCTTCCTTCTGCTGTGGAGGAAGAAAAAAAAAACAAGCTTCAAGATCTCACGAGCAAGGCGCTCAGACGCGACTGAGGTTGCAAGAAGCCCCAGCAAGCTTTACATTGAGGCAGGCGGTTTATAGAAGGAAGGAGCGTTCTCCACATGCTCCAAGGGGATTTTTAAAAAATGGTTTTGTAAATTTTTTTTAAAAAAATTTCCCCTTCATGGGCCCATTTTGAGCTCCATGGGCCCTGAAACAATGTACTGGCTGCACCCACCTCTCCTCAGGCTTGCCTGCACTATATGTAAAGGACCACTATATTGCTACAGAAATGCATGGAACCAAAGACGAAAACCACCTAGAATGCATATGGGTCAATATAAAAGAAAAAAAAGAATGACATGGCCATAGGTGTATACAGTACTATAGGCCACCCAATCAAGCAGAAAAAATAGATGTCCTTTTTGCTAACCAACTAAGAAATGAATGTAGGAAACACACTACAATAGTAATGGGGGACTTCAATTACCCTGACATCAATTGGAAGACTAATTCTGCACCAAGTGAGAAATCAAATAGGTTCCTAATCAACCTAGCTGACAACTTTGTTGTCCAAAAGGTAGAGGAGGGAACTAGAGGGACAGCCATACTGGACTTCATTCTTACAAACAGAGAAGAAGTGATAGAGAAGTTGAAACTGCAGGAACCTTGGATGAGAGTGACCATGTCATACTAGAATTCAACATAACACAAACACAGGCAATAGAACGTAATGATACCAGAGTCTTAGATTTTAAAAGAGCTGATTTTAATAAACTCAGAGAGAACTTGGGAAGATTCCTTGGATGAAAATCCTAAAGGGGAAAACAACTCAAGAATCTTGGGAAACTCTGAAAAATATGATCATAAAAGCCCAGACCAGCAAAAAACCAATGAGAAAGAAAAACAAGAAATCCAAGAAGAAACCAGCATGGCTGCACAAAGATCTCTCTGACAAATTGAAAGACAAAAAGGAGAAGAACAAAAAATGGAAAGAGGGGCACACAACTAAGACAGAATATCAGCAGATAGCCAGAATCTGCAAAGACGAAGTCAGGAAAGCAAAGACTCAGAATGAACAAAGACTTGCAACAAAAGTCAAAGATAATTTTTAAAAAGTTTCTTCCAACATATAA
Organism: Diadophis punctatus similis; assembly: GCA_023053685.1. Taxonomy (NCBI): domain Eukaryota; kingdom Metazoa; phylum Chordata; class Lepidosauria; order Squamata; family Dipsadidae; genus Diadophis; species Diadophis punctatus. Next base: position 103,270,967 of record JALIGW010000002.1, read on the forward strand.
ATAACAAGAAAAAAATCAAGGAAACAGTTGGTCCACTAAAGAGAGAAGACGGCAAGGAAGTAACAGGCAACAAAGAGAAAACAGAGCTACTTAACTCATTCTTTGCATCAGTCTTCACGCAAAAAGAAACTATAGCCCAACCAACCAAAAACATAACTGTAAAAGACTAGAAATAAAAGTTAAAATAAGCAAAAAAATAGTAAGAGAACACCTGTCTGATCTTGATGAATACAAATCACCGGGACCTAACAGACTACATCCCAGAGTACTAAATGAGCTGGCAGATGTCATCTCAGAACCACTGTACCACATCTTTCAAAAATCCTGGAGCACCGCGGAACTACCAGAGGACTGGAAAAGAGCTGATGTGATTCCCATCTTTGAAAGGGGGGGGAACAGACCCAGGAAACTACAGTCCAATCAGCCTAACATCAATACCCAGGAAGATACTGGAAAAGATAATTAAAAGAACAGATCTGCCAACATCTAGAAACAAGTAAAGTAATAACTAGCAGTCAGCACAGGTTTGTTAAAAAAAAGATCATGCCAAACCAATCTTATTTTATTCTTCAACATAGTGACTAAATTAGTAGACCAGCAAAATACTGTGGACATAATATACTTAGACTTCAGCAAGGCATTCGACAAGGTAGAACACAACCTACTTCTTGGTAAGCTAGAAAAAAGTGGGATAGACAGCATATCAGAGTTTGTTGCATAAAAATCAAAACCAGAAGCACACACAGATAACTGATTCAGCTGGATTCATTAACTTCTTTATAAACGTGTGTGTGTGTTTGTGTGTGTAGCATTTTTTGCTGATAAATGAAAATAAAGGGAGACTATATATATACACACAATAAAGGGAGACTATATATATATATATACAATACCACAAATAGATGTGCAGAACCCAAACCTGTTGTAGTCATCTACAATGACCAGCGCATACTTTGCTTCTCCCAAACTGGCTTGCATTGGCCCAACCAAATCTGCATGAACCAGCTCTAGAGCGCTTGTTGTCTGCCTTGTGCTACTCTTGCTCACAGGGAATGCCTTGGACTTTGATGTTTTGCATACTGCACAGTCCAAGTATGCCTTCCATCCCTTTAAATTCAACCCTTCTGCAAACTGTTCCATCATTTGCATAACTCTGAAGTTGGCATGGCCAAGTCTTCTGTGTAAGAGATGAACACATGAATCATGCTGTGCAACATTTCCAAACGTTTGTACACATTGAACCTTTTGTCCCTGCAACACATAAAGATTATCCTCTTTTATGCCCTGTGCATGTACATTCCCATTTCTCTTTATGAGACAACTCCCATTTACAAATGTGGTCTCAAATCCTTACTTGTCTAAACTAGACACACTCAGCAAATTATGCTCCATTTCAGGTATACATAATACACCATTAAACCTCGTTTCCAGATATGGAATTTGCACACTGCCTCTTCCAATGACTTTAGCCTTCTGGCCATTTGCCAAGGCTTCTGCATCTCGAACAGCTGGATCCATTCTAAAAAACAATTTAGAATTGTTAACAATTGTTTGACTAGCACCACTGTCTATTAACCATTTGTCTCTGCTATTGCAATAGCTAACTTTTGCAACAGCAATTTGTCCATCAGTGGATTGTCCTCCTTGCAAATAATTTCTTCTTTGCAAATAGCTTTTTCTTTGCAAACAGTCCTTCTTTAAATGTGAAGCTTCACCAAAAATGAAGCAATGCCTCTATTGCTGGGCTATTATCTGATCTCTTCTGCTGCTTTTTTCTTCTCTGGAGACTTTCAGTCTATGGAAATTTCCATTGTTCTCTCTCTGCTCCTTGGGCCCCCACCTCAGGAATTTTTCCTCATGGCTCTTTCTATAATGGCGTTTGTTCTCCTCTGCATTCAAACATGCCTTTAAAGCTTCCAAACGCAAGTCCTGCTCTGGTTTGCATTCAAACACTGCAGAAATAATGTCCCAGGTTTCATCAAGGCTGTTTAACACTAACAACACCTTCTGGGACTCAGGAATATTCATTCCACGCTGTTCTAACTCCACAAACAAAATTTGCATTTGCAATAAATGTCTTTCCACAGATTCACCTGTTTGCAGACAGGCTCTATATAATTTTCTTAATAACTGAACAATATTGCATGCAGACACACTCACATGCACAGTTCTTAATTTCAGCCAGACTTCATTTGCATTCTTTAAATCAGCTACATTAATAAACTGTTCATCTTCTAAACGCAAGATGATATAAGCCATTGCTTTATCATATTTCCTCTGCTCTGCAGCTGCTAAAGCTCTCTGTGGTTGATTAATAACCAAATCCCACAGCTCCTTAGCCTTCAGGAAACATTCCATCTTTGCAGCCCAAATTATATAGTTCTTCTACCCCAAACGAGGCACAGAGCTTTCCTTAAATTCAACAGCAGCCATCCTGCAATCTTTTCTCTGGCTTGTTCTCTTTTAACACAGGCAGTCTTTTCAGCTTAAATTACAATGCAGTCTTCTGTGTGCTCTGGGCCCATAACCTATCAGAGTTTGTTGCAAAAAAATCAAAACCAGAAGCACACACAGATAACTGATTCAGCTGGATTCATTAACTTCTTTATAAATATAGTAATAGGTTCAAAAGGTTCAAATCCCAGTAAGGATATGGCTATCTGACGAGAGCTAAGTAGCTCAAAATAGATCTATAATAGTCTCCCTTTATTTTCATTTATCAGTAAAAAATGCTACACACACACACATAGACACACACACACACACACACACAGAGACAATACCACAAGTAGATTATTTCTTCAAGTAAACACAAGCAGGAGAGTTAGTTTCATTTCAGCAGAGCAGACAAGCACAGAGTGGGCTGAGAGTACACAGTGGACTGAGCCACGCCCAGCCTTAAGCTTAAGTTTTCAGTTTCAACTCTCTGCACAGACTCAGAAGTATTTAACTCCCATTGGCTGACTTAGTTGCTATGCCTATTCATTGGCAGACCTTGTTGGCTCTCCCAGTTCATGAATATCTTAACACAGCATCACCACCAGATGGATTTATAACTGGCTGACAGTACTCAATGAGTAGTCCTTAATGTGTCTACGTCTACATGGAGGGAGATAAGCAGTGGGGTACCACAAGGTTCCATCTTGGGCCCAGTACTCTTCAATATCTTCATAAACGACTTAGATGAGTGAATAGAAGGGGAACTTACCAAATTTGCAGATGATACTAAGCTGGCAGGAATAGCTAACACCCTAGAAGATAGGCTCAAGATCCAGATGGATCTTGACAGACTTGAACACTGGGCCCTATCTAACAAAATGAAATCCAATGTAGAGAAAAGTAAAATCTTACACTTAGGCAAGAAAAACCAAAAGTATACATATAGACTGGGTGAAACCAGGCTTAATAGCAGTAACTGTGAGAGGGATCTTGGAGTCTTAGTGGACAACCAGCTAATATGAGCCAGCAGTGTACAGCTGCAGACAAAAAAGCCAGTGCAATCCTAAGCTGCATTAACAGAGGGATAAAACCTAGATCAACTGAGGTACTAATACCACTCTATAAAGCCTTAGTAAGACCATCCTAGAATACTGCATTCAGTTTTGGTCACCACATTATAAAGAAGACGATGAGACTCTAGAAAGATTGCAGAGAAGAGTAACCAAGATGATTAGGGGACTGGTGGCTAAAACATACAATCAATGGTTGCAGAAACTGGGCATGGATAGTCTAGGCTATGGGAGCGATGGGTACCTCCACCTGTTTATTGGACCCATGCCCCTCCTGGCTGGTCTCGGCCAGCAGGTCGGTGGCACGCGGCTGGATCCAGGCGGTGATCACCGCTTCTTTGAGGGAGGGATCCGTACCGCAGTCGTTAAAAGCTGCGGTGGTGCGACCCCTCCTGAAGAAGCCTTCCCTGGATCCAGCTGATTTGAAGAACTATCGTCCAGTCTCCAACTTACCTTTCTTAGGGAAAGTTGTGGAGAAGGTGGTGGTGACTCAGCTTCTGCAGCTCCTGGATGAAACAGACCATCTAGATCCTTACCAGTCGGGCTTCAGGCGCGGCTACAGTACAGAAACTGCCTTGGTTGCCCTGATGGATGATCTCTGGCAAGCCCGGGATGGAGGAAATTCCTCCATCCTGGTGCTACTTGACCTCTCAGCGGCTTTCGATACCATCGACCATGGTATCCTTCTGCATCGGCTCGGCGAGTTGGGAGTGGGAGGCACCGTTTTGCGGTGGTTCTCCTCTTATCTCGCCGATCGGATGCAGTCGGTGTTGGCAGGTGGGCAGAGATCGTCCCCTAGGCCCCTATCATGTGGGGTGCCTCAGGGGTCGGTTCTCTCGCCCATCCTGTTTAATATCTACATGAAACCGTTGGGTGAGATCATTCGCAGACATGGGGTGTGTTTCCATCAGTACGCTGACGACACCCAGCTGTACATCACCACCCCGTCTGACTTCAGGGAGGCAGTTGATGTAATGTGCCGCTGCCTGAACGACGTTAAGATCTGGATGGGGAGGAACAGACTCAGACTCAATCCCGACAAGACTGAGTGGCTGTGGATATTGCCTCCTAAGGACCATGACAACTATCCCTCCTTGGTCTTCGAGGGTGCGAAACTGACTCCCTCAGACCAGGTCCGCAACTTGGGGGTCCTCCTAGATCCACAGCTAAAATTGGATCACCATCTTTCTGCTGTGGCTAGGGGGGCCTTTGCACAGGTTCGCCTGGTGCACCAGTTGCGGCCATACTTGGAGAAGGAGGCTCTACTCACGGTCACTCATGCCCTTGTCACCTCGCGTTTGGACTACTGCAATGCGCTCTACATGGGGCTACCCTTGAAGAGTATCCGGAGACTTCAGCTGGTACAAAATGCGGCTGCGCGTGCTGTGGTGGGTGTGCCAAGGTACACCCACGTGACACCAATACTCCGCCAGCTGCATTGGTTGCCCATCGGTCTCCGGGTCCAATTCAAGGTGTTGATCACCATCTTTAAAGCCCTTCATGGCTTAGGACCAGGATATCTTCGGGACCGCATTCTGCCTCATACTTCCCTCCGACCGGTTAGGGCCCACAGAGTTGGCCTCCTCCAGGTCCCGTCGGCCAAACAATGCCGGCTGGCGGGCCCTAGGGGGAGAGCCTTCTCTGTGGCTGGCCCCGTGCTCTGGAACCAACTTCCCCCAGAGACCCGAACCATCCCCACTCTGCTGGCCTTCCGAAAAGCCGTTAAAACATGGCTTTTCCTGCAGGTGGGGGGGATAGCTTAATCCACCTGAGATCACCCCCCAAGTATGTATGATATCGAATGAATGTTGCTGTTTTAATATTGTTTTTAATAATTTGTATTTGTTTTTTTAATCACTTGCATTTTGATTATTCTTGTATTTTTTTTCCTGTTGTACGCCGCCCTGAGTCCTTCGGGAGTTGGGCGGCATATAAGAATAACAAAATAAATAAATAAATAAATAATAAATAGTGAAGAGAAGGATCAGGGAAGACATGATATCCATGTTCCAATATTTGAGGGGCTGCCACAGAGAGGAAGGGGTCCAGCTATTTTCCAAGGCACCTGAAGGACAGACAAGGAATAATGGATGGAAACTGATCAAGGAGAGATTCAACCTAGAAATAAGGATAAATTTTCTGACAGAACAATCAACCAATGGAACAGCTTGCCTTTGGAAGTTGTGGGAGCCTCGTCACTGGAGACTTTCAAGAAGAGATTGGACTGCCATTTTTCAGAAATGGTGTAGGGTCTCCTGCTTGAGCAGGGGGTTGGACTAGAAGACCTCCAAGGTCCCTTCCAACTCTGTTATTCTGTTATAGTGTTCGTTGGTTAACTTGGGGATTCTCCTGGCCTCTCCTGCTTGAAGAGCAGATGGCAGTCACAGGCTAGGAGAGTTTTTGCACAATTTCATCTTGTGTGCCAGTTGCGGGCTTTCCTGGATCAGGAGTCCCTGCGCTCAGTCACTCAGGCCCCAGTTATCTCACATTTGCAATGTGCTCTACCCTTGAAGAGCATTTTGAAGCTACAGCTGGCACAGAGTGCATGATGTGGGCAGTTCTTAGGTCCCCTAAAGTGGCCTAAATGACACCACTGCTTCATGAGCTGTACTGGTTGCCTGTTCCCTTCTGAGTGCAATTCAAGGTTTTGGTTATCACCTTTAAAGCCCTGCATGGCTTGGGTCCAGGCAACTTAAGAAATTGTCTCACCCCGATGGGACCGGCCCATCCCACCCGCACCGGCAGAGTGGGCATACTCTGGATTCCATCAGCCAAGGAATTTTGGCTGGTGGTATCCAGGAGAAGAGCCTTCTCTGCCTTGGCTCCTGCCCTCTGGAACATCCTTCCCCCTAGGTGAAATTGGCTCCCACCTGTCTTAAGACCTGGCTCTGCCAGATGGCTTGGAGCCCAATGGGGGAGCTTCACACTGGAGGTGATTAACTAATTAAAACCTAATTTCACCTCCCCCCTCCCATGTATCCGGCTCCCTCCTTTGCCATCTTGTGTTAATAATTTTATCTGCTGCATTATTTTATAATGGAAGATTTTAATGTTTTTATGTTGTAAGCTGCCCAGAGGTGTTGGACATGAGATGGGTATCAAATAAATTTCATAATAAATAAATAATAAAATGTTACTAAAATCAAGTTTCTTTTTTTTATTGAAAAAGTTTTATTAGTACAGAGTACAAACATTTTTTAATTTTTCTCCCCACCCCCACCCCCTTCCCTCCCCCACTCCCCCCCGGACTTCCCAGAGAGAACACAGGGCATAATATCAGTAATTACAGAAGAAAAAAGAAAAAAGAAAAACCCCTCAACTCCAAATTACACATTGCTAACATCATTAAATTTCTATATTTTATATTATTTCCCATATAATTCTAAAAAATAAAAATTAAAAATTAAAAATATATTAATTATATAATCTGGGTTATACAAAGGAAGGAAAACAGTTTCTCCCTCCTCCTTTCAATCATCTTTCTAGATCTATAAAAATTATTAATAATACTAAATCTTTAAAAAAAACATTAATAATAATAATAATCTCATAATTAACTAAAACCGAGAAAATTTTACATAGCTAATATCAAGATATTAAATAATAATACCTTTAAATTTCATCATAACAACATATTATTCTAAAGCAACTTATTAACTCAAATAAAACTAAAAAAGTATTACATGTCTACATATTAAATAATAAAACTTTTAAATTTCGTCATAACATAATATTATTATACAACAACTTTAATTCATAATAAAAATATTAAATAATAATACCTTTAAGTTTCTCATAATAACATTATTATACAACAACTTATTAGCTCAGATAAGAAAAAATATTACATGTCTACATATTAAATATTAAAGCCTTTAAATTTCATTATAACCACATAATATTATTGTTCAACAACTTGTTAATTCATAATAAAAAAAATATCCTTAAAGGTAATATTATTATTATTATTATTATTATTATTAATAATAATAATAATAATAATAATAATAATAATAATAATAATAATAATAATAATAATAATAATAATAATAATAATAATAATAATAATAATAATAATAATAATAATAATAATAATAACAATAACAATAACAATAACAATAACAATAAAAATAAAAATAATAGCAATAGTAATAATAATAATAATAATAATAATAGTAAAAATCTAGAGAAAAGAGAGAGAAAAACAAAAACCTAAAACAAATGGAAGAAAAAAAAACCTTCCTTTAAATTTTAAAATCTAATTGTAATAATTTAAAGCTCAATAGTTTTAATTAAAAATTAAGAATTCCAATTCTTAAAGAATTATTAAAAAAGAGGAAAAAAGAAAAAAAAAACCTTTCCTTTTCTCTTTCCCCCTTAAAAAAAAAAAGGAAAAAAAAACACACACACAAAAAAGAAGAAACAACAATAAAAAAAAGGGGGGAGAAGAAGAAAATACAATTATATTATCTCCATCCATCTAATACATATCAACACTACTTCTTTTTATATCTTATTGGTTGCCTCCTTTTGTATCGTGATGATTTTGAATTTATCAGCTCCTCTTCCATCTGATCCCAATACTCCATCTCCTTTTTCACATCTTTCTGACTCTGCGATTTACTTTGAGTCTTTGAGATTATTTCATTTTGATCCAATAAGAATGACTTTTCCTCCTTGTCTTCTTCTACATTCATACGTTTTTCTTCTGGAATTTTAGATATATCAGCCTTTAAAATATTGATATAAAATTCGGTAGCTTTGTTTATCGTATTCAGCCGGTATCTTTTCTCCAAAAATTTCACCGTAACTCCTGTTGGTGCTTCCCATTTGTATTGTAAATTCAATCTTTTGAGTTCATCAATCAAAAAAGTAAATTCTTTTCTAGCTTTAAGCATTTTAAAGGGAATTTCTTTCCAAATCTTAAGTTCCTGACCATTCACCTGAAGATTATTCTTAAATGTCGCCTGGATAATTCTGTTTCGTAAGACTCTTGTAGTAAAATATATAACAATGTCCCTTGGTAAGTGTTTTTGTTTTGCATGCCACGAATTGACCCTGTATATCTTTTCAATTTGTGTAGCCAGCTCATCTTTAGAAATTCCAGAAACCTGTACCAAGGCCTCAATCATTCTTCCCTTCAAATCGTCATATAAACCTTCTTTCAACCCCCTTACTCTAATAGCGAATTGCGTTCTTCTAAACTGTGACATCAACACCTCTGTTTCAAAATTTGCAATATCCTTTTTAAATTTGTTTATATATTCCACCGAGGTTGCCAACGCTTGTTTATTTGTTTCAATACAGTCCTCCAAAAAATCAACATTTGTTGCTAAACCTTTGCAAACCTCTAACATGTCCATCCGTAGCTGCTTTTCCATATTCTTCAAAGCTTCCTGCATTTTATTTTCTATTTCAGTAATTTTTTGATTAAATTCCAAAATTAAGTCTTATTTCATAATCTTTAAAGTATTTAATAAATTTTCCGATGTCAAAACTTGTGGAGGTGTTGGTTCAGTAGCAGGTTGCATTTTAGAAGTAAAAACAGAGGGGTAAATAGGCCTTTTATTCGAAGCAATCATTCCATATTTTGAGGCCATTGTTATAGTTCCAAAAAATTAAACTAAAAACGCCAAATCACTATCAGTTTTTATAATCCAAAATTGAGAATCAAAAATAAAAACCAGTTTTCAAATTCAAAAATTTCCCAAAGTCCAAAGACCACAAACCAAACACAAATAACTTTCACTTCTTCTTTATTATACTTCCAAAGAAGTGCAAAAAAGAGTCAAATCTGTAAAAATAAAAATAAAAAAAAATCTTGAAATTTCCAGGGCAAATAGTCTTTTATAATTTATTTATATTAGTAAAATTATCAATTACTGTTATAATCCAAAGTCACGGAGCAGAGAATAAAAATCAGTTTTCAAAATTTCCACAAGAGAAAAGCCAGGAAAAAAAATCAATCCTTCCAAACTTGAAACCATTTTTATATTTCCAGAGAAGTATGGAAAAAAGCCATAACTCTAAATGAAATTCTTTCCAATGTAAAGGATAAAGAGTTTTTTAATTTCCAAAGTCAGGAGACAGAGAAAAAAAAATCAGTCTTCAAAGTTGTAATTTTCCATAAGAAAAAGAGCCACAAACAAACAAGGCAAAAATCACCTTCACTTCTCTTCCCAACTTCTTCAAAACGCCTTAAAAAGCCAGATCTCTAAAAAGATACTTTCCACTTTCAAAGGCAAATAATCCTTATTTTTGTCAGTTATCAGAGAATATAAGAAGGACAGCCAGTTTTCAGTTTTCAAAACAAAGAGTTTCCATAAGAGAAAAAAAAAACCACAAGCAAAACGGAAATCACTCACTTCTCCTCCTTCAAACGCCATATTGTTGCATATTAAATGTTACTTTGTTTCTTCAAATAGAAGTTAGCCGAGGGTTTAAAAAAAGAGAAAAAAAATCCATACTTGCCCAGCAAAGCCCCTGGTTCTCTCTGTCTGCCTCTTTAACTGCACAGAAAAAAAGTTTTATAAATCCTCTTCTAGAGGCAGCGGCGGCTTCGGCGTCTAGCTCCGCAAAAGCGGAGATTTCCTGGCTCCCGGAGCTGGGGGCAGGCTACCTGGGGAGCCTTCCCTTCGCGCCCCTGGATGACTCCTAGGGCGCTAGGGGGGCTCTACCCCACCTGCCACGCTCTCCTCTCCCCCCTATGCCCGGGGCAGAGAGATTCCGAGCCGCCAGACAGCTGTTCTGGCGGCCCGGCAGGGAGTCGGAAAGGCGTCCTGAAAGAAGAACGCCATCGGCGCCGAACACCAAACCGGAAGTCTAAAATCAAGTTTCTTTGGAGCATCCCTTGCCTGGCAGGATTTCATGCCTTTCTGACTACTCCACTCCTAACTGCTCGATCTCTGTGTAAAGGACTTAAAAAAAAATTAGGAGGACATAACTACCCACTAGAAGGGGACAGATCACATAGGTGAAAGCCTTAAAGGTATGCCTCTGGTTCAGATTGGGGAAGAGCTCTATTTAATGTGACTATGTATATTTGTATTTCTAGTAAGAAGCACAGCAACATGATTACTTAATTGGAATTCTCCAAAATAACCAACCAAGCCTTATTGTGGGTGGGGATTAGTGTTCCTATCAGGAACAGGAAGAGAATGTTCTTTTAAATTTGAATTGCCCATCCCACTACACCTGCAGCCTTCCTTAGTTGAAGCATCCTCAAATGAAAATGGGATGAGGAAGAATAAGCATTGCAGCAGCAATATTAACAGTCTGATGGAATGCATAGTCCAATCACATTCCTCTCCCCAAAAACAGATTTATTTTATTTTATTTTATTTAAAAGTTCTTATAGGCCGCCCAATCCCGTAGGATTCAGGGCGGCGTACAACAAAGATAAGAACAATTTAAAAAGTGCAAAAAGTGGCTCCTCCCAGAACTCCCCAAGAATTCTCTCCAAGCCCAATACACCAACCAGCTGAAAGCTAAGCCTGATCCCTTCTGCTATATTGGCCCAGGAAGAACATATTTTTAGAAAGAAAAGTCCAATGACAAGAGACAAAACAGCACTTTAATCAAGTCACCAAGAGTCCTTGAAATAAATGCTGCTAGAAGCAGCTGTACAGGTAGTCCTCAACAACAGTTCATTTAGTGACGTTCAAAGTTACAACAGCATTGAAAAAAATTACTTATGACCGTTTTTCAATTACTTTTGTAGCAACCCCATGATCACGTAATCAAATGCTTGGCAACTGGTTCATATTTATGACTGTTGCTGTGTCCCAAGGTCATGTGATCACCTTTTGTGACCTTCAGACAAGGAAATCAATGGGGAAGTCAGATTCACTTAACAATCGAGTTACTAACATATTAACTGCAGTGATTCACTTAACAACTGAGGCAAGAAAGGTCATAAAATGGGGCAAAATTTACTTAACAGATGTCCCACTTAACAACAGAAATTTTGGGCTCAATTCTCATAAGTCAAGAACTACCTGTATTTCATTCCAGGCTTTAATCAAACTTCTCAAAACACAGATGTTTTGTTTCAAACATGAAACACTCAAAGAAGCTTGTGCTTAAACCAGTTTATACACCTCATATTGGGGTACTTGAAAAAAGCAGAATATTTTCTCTGAAGAGTAACACTCCACATATCTGCTACATGTTCAGAATCAGTCTCTGATTTCTTATGAGCACAGAACAGACATCAGTTGAGTTTTGTGCACTGAGTAAACCTGCATGCTTCAGTAATATTAACATGTCCCACTCCTGTCACTGTCATAGATTTGCTGTAGGATATAAATTCAGGGCCTGACATTCTAAAAGGATTTGGCATTTCAAACTGCTTCACTGAGCTTAGCACCTGAGGCTCTGTGAAAACAAGAGTTTTAGAGAGTACATTTACAATGCCTTTAATGGTAGCATTTATTAGATGGAATTGTGTTGATGAGGTGAAAGAAGCTATAGGAGAGATGAAAAAAACAGGGGTGTGAAGGAATACAGCTGAACTCCCTTGAGGTTGGTAACTAATGTGCTAAACTTGGCCTTTGGATGACTGCAAGGCCAAAATAGGAAACAAATTCTCAGAGTGACAAAAGAAAATGGTTAATGCTCACAATGCATTGTGCTCATAATGCTCACTATTCATGTACTGAGGCAGCTCAGAAGACAAAAAATCCCCTGTAGGTATGAATGTAGTGTAACTATATAATGAAAGAACATCACCATCTTTGCTGACAATACTGGTAATGCCGAGTCTTTAATGTGTATGTATGCAATGTCAGTTGCCCTGAAATCTAGTCCTCAGCATAGCAGAGATACTGAAACCCTAGTTAATCAAAAGGGGAATATTTGGAATTATATGGCTGAAAAGGACCTTGGAGGTCTTCTAGTCCAACCCCATGCCCAAGAGAGCAGTCTCTCGGACAAGTGAATGTTCAGTGTTTTATTGAAAACCACCAGCGATGGAGCACCCACAACTCTGGGAGGCAAACTGGACTTCTGCAAGCAAAATGATTAATGCCCTGACCCATACCTTGAGGATTCTTGAAGAAATCCCCTAAACTAAAATACAGAAGTCACTCTCAGTTTAGTTTTAACCCTAATCCTAACATCTTAAAACTATCTATTGATTTATCAGGCTCTTTGACTACTTTTAAAAATGGAAATGTGATTCTTTTCAAAGCAAGATTCTCATAGAAATCTATTTAACAAAATGTGTTTAGATGAATGGGATGGGGTTAAAAGAGTTTCAACAATGAAACTATTTTTATTTCTACGTATATTATCTCTATCTAATGTAAGTTAATTTTTCTAACAGTCTTTTTTCCATGCTTTATGACTTAAAGTATTATGTCAGCCAGCCAATTATAGTTTATGTAATAGTTGTTAAGAAAACTATGATTATAATAAAGATTATTTTAAAAAACTATGATTAAATGTAATGTTCAGTTCATTTTCCTATTTTGTATTAGCAATTGGGAGAGTAAGCTGTAAAGCAGCAGTCCCCAACCTTTACGGCTTGACAGCCCGGCAGGGGGGAAGAAGGGAACCAAGCCATGTGAATGGCAGGCTGGTACATGTGTGCAGCTCAACTTGCATCAGTGGTGACCACTTCGCACACACATGTACACACAACTCAACTTGTGCAAGTTGAGCTCCATGTGCATATGCATGCATGCCAGCCTGCTGCTTGTGCAAGTTGAGCTGCACAAGTTGAGCTGTGCATGCGTGCTTGCCAGCCACTCGTGTGGCCCGTTTATGAATAGGCCATGGCCCAGTAGCAGGCCTTGGCCCGGGGGTTGTGGACCTCTGCTGTAAAGGATATGCATATGGGCCAAGTGATTCAGTAACATAATAGCATTATGACGGATACATCCCACAATCTAATAATGTTTCTAGTAATTTTGTTCCTTGAAAGCCAGTATGGGTAGAAGTTAAAGGGTTGGATTAGGAACAGATAGACCCTTGTTCAAATCTGTCATCTGTAAAGGAAACATACTTAGTGACTTGGGGCTACTCACCTTTTCAGCCCACTCCACTTCATAGGGAAGAAGAGGAAGATAAAGCATTATAATATACTGTAAGCTCCTGTACAAAATATAGGATTTGCATCACCTCTTGAAAATCTTATAACTATTATTATAGTTGTGCCGGATAGTACTATCCACCCTCTGGCTGGCTGCACGAGCAGCTTTGCTGGCGGGGAAGTTTGACCGGTTTGACTGGCTTTCTGACCACTCTTTGAGGCCGCTATCGTTCACTATCCCTCTCTGGCCATCTGGGGGTCAATTGCCATTCGGCAACGGATTTAAAACCGCTGCCGTTTTTCCCTGTTGCCTGCTGTTTTTCCTCTGCTGCTCCCTTGTCAGCCGGGGGTCGGCGACGGAGCTACGAGTATTGTCGCTGCCACCCCCGCCGCCATTGTCGCTGCTATCATTTTGGCGAAGATCTTCGTGAGTGCCTTTCAGCTGTTTGGCGGCGGTGGAGCTGCTAGTACCTTCATCGCCGCCATCGCTGCCGCTGCTTTTGCAACGAGGACTGCTGCAAGCGCCAGAGATGTCTCCACAGGTCTCCGACCACTATATGGTGGAACTTGGCACAGGGGCAATCTGGCCTTTTGTCATCTTTGGCCCCAGATCGGACAGAATTAACATTGGGAGGAGGATGTGCTTTGGGATGCACCAGAATGACTCTTATACTGAATTGTCTTGCTGCCTTCCATTGGACGGTATACATGAACTTGTTGAGATGATAAATTGGCTCCTAATCTTGTTTATTGGACAATTACCATCAAATGGGCAAGGGACGGCCGATTATAGAAAGTACCAAAGGATTGATCATATACCTTCCACAATAAGAGGACGGGGTCTTGGAGCCATCATATGTATATCCGATTTATTGGCTTCCACTAATTTTTATACTAAGCTGCTTTTATCTTTATATTATATCTAGTTTTACTCTGGAAGTTAAAGGGGGTGGTGGCTGATTATTATGTAAATGGTGTAGATGTGGGAATGAGTAGGTGAGTGGGTCGGGGATTAGGGTTCGGACCCCCTCTGTTGAGTGTGAAAACAGAAGCAGAGGGGGGCTCGGCTCCGATCCCTGGCTTGGTTTGAATGGAATGTATGGCCTGCAGGAAGAAAGGAGTACCAGTGGGGAGGGGGAGGGGATCACTGGACGAGAGGAGAGTCGGAGCATTGAGGTCATAATGGGGAGAGGTAGGTATGGCGGGAGCCGAGGGTAGGCTGCTCTCGGGGAACTAGAACTCACTGTCTCCAAGCGATTTCTTGTTCTGGCTCCTCTGGTCTGGTTCCACCCAGCTCAGCCCGAGTACCTGGTGACCAGGGATGTCAAGACCCTGGGCTCAAGCTGCTGCTGTTGAATGCCAGGTCGATTACTAACAAAGCTCCCCTCGTACGGGATTTAATCTTGGAACAGGGGGCTGACCTGGCATGCATAACTGAGAACTGGCTGGGCAAGGAGGGGGGGTGCCCCTCTCAGAGATGTGCCCAGACGGGTTCTTAGTTCAGCATCAGCCGCGACCTCAGAGAAGGGGTGGAGGAGTGGCTAATATAGCTCGCTGGACTCTTTGCCCTCGTAGGATCCCTGCCCCGGAGATTGTTGGGTGTGAGACACTCCTTCTGAAGTTGGACAGGGGTTCAGGTTGGCCTTCTGCTGACGTACCTGCCACCCAGCTACGTTGCAAAGGCCCTGCCTGTGCTGCTCGAGGCAGTAGCGGGGTTGGCAGTGGAGTTCCCCAGGCTTATGGTGCTGGGGGAACTTTAGCATGCCTTCACCCGGCAAATCATCAGATGCAGCCCAGGAGTTCATAGCCACCATGACAACCATGGACCTGACCCAAGTCATCCATGGTTCGACTCATGAGGGAGGTCACACGCTTGACCTAGTGTTTCTCTCGGGGCAGTGGAGAGATGATTTGAAGTTGAGGGGTCTAGCCATCTCCCCTTTGTTGTGGTCAGATCATTTCCTACTGAGGTTAGATTTCATGGCCCCACTCCTTCTCCACAGGGAGGCGGGACCGATTAAGTGGTTCCGCCCCAGGCGCCTAATGGAACCGAAAGGATTCCAGAGGGAACTTGGGGAGATACCTGAATCCCTAGTACACAATTCATCTGAGTCCCTGGTGGTTGCTTGGAATAGAGCGGCATCAGGGGCATTGGATAGGATTGCACCTTTGCGACCTGTCCGAGGCAGTGGATCCCGGAAGGTTCCCTGGTTTACTGAGGAGCTCCAGGAGATGAAACGCCACAAGAGACATCTAGAGCGACACTGGAGAGCCAGTAAAGCTGAATCTGATCGAACACTACTAATAACCTATACTAGGTCTTATTTAGTGGCGATACGGGCGGCAAAATGCTCGCATTTCTCTGCTCTTATTGCATCTGCCAATTCATGCCTAGCCGCCCTGTTTAGGGTGACTCATTCTCTCCTTGCTAAGGGGGGGGGGAGGAACACTTGCAGGGCAGAGCTGAGGAATTTGCTCAGTTTCTGGCAGATAAAGTCACTCAGATCCGGACGAACCTGGACTCCGATTGGGCAATACAGGCCGAGTTGACAGGGACTGGTCTTAGTCCGGTTTTATGCGACGAATTTGAGCCAGTCACTCCTGAGGATGTAGACAAGGCCATGGGAGCGATGAGCGCCTCCACTTGTTTGTTGGACCCGTGCCCCTCCTGGCTGGTTTCGGCCAGCAGGGAGGTTTCACGTGGCTGGCTCCAGGTGGTTGTGAATGCTTCTTTGAGCGAGGGATCCATGCCGCAACCCTTAAAAGTTGTGGTGGTGTGGCCCCTCCTCAAGAAGCATTCCCTGGACCCAGCGGATTTAAAGAACTTCCGTCCGGTCTCCAACCTGCCCTGTGTGGGTAAGGTTGTAGAGAAAGTGATGGAACTCCAGCTCCTATGGTTATTTGATGACACTGATTATCTAGATCCCTTTCAATAGGATTTCAGGCTCGGCTATAGCACGGAAACTGCTTTGGTCACCCTGATGGATGATATCTGGCGAGCCCGGGATGGTAGTCATTCCTCCATGCTGGTGCTACTTGAGCTCTCAGCGGCTTTCAATACCATTGACCATGGTATCCTTCTGCCCCAACTCGGCGAGTTGGGAGTGGGAGGCACCGTTTTACAGTGGTTCTCCTCCTACCTCTCCGATAGGATACAGTCGGTGTTGACAGGGGGACAGAGGTCGAGCCCTAGGCCCCTGATTTACGGGGTGCCCCAGGGCTTAGTCCTCTCACCCATCCTGTTTAAGATCTACATGAAACTGCTGGGTGAGATCATCCGACGACACGGGGTGAGGTTCCAGCAATATGCTGATGACACCCAGTTGTACATCTTCACCCCGTCTCAATTCAGGAAAGCAGTGGATGTAATGTGCCAATGCCTGGACGATGTTAGGGTCTGGATGGGAATGAACAGGCTCAAGCTCAACCCTGACAAGACCAAGTGGCTATGGATATTGCCTCCTAGGGATTATGTCAATTGCCCCTCCTTGGTTCTTGGGGGAGAGAAATTAACTCTCTCGGAACGGGTTCGCAATTTGGGTGTTCTCCTAGATCCACAGCTAAAATTGGATCAACATCTGTCAGCTTTGGCTAGGGGACCTTTGCACAGGTTCGCCTGGTGCACCAATTGCGACCCTACCTGGAGAGGACAGCCTTACTCATGGTCACTCACGCCCTCATCACCTCATGGCTAGACTACTGTAATGCGCTCTACATGGAACTACCCTTAAAGAGTATCCGGAGACTGCAACTGGTGCAAAATGCAGCTGTGTGAGCTGTAGTGGGTGTTCCAAGATACACCCACGTAACACCTATTCTCCGCCAGCTGCATTGGTTGCCCATTAGTCTCCAGACGCAATTGAAGGTATTGGTTTTAACCTTTAAAGCCCTACATGGCTCAGGGCCAGGTTACCTGCGGGACCGTATCCTACCGCATGCCTCCCTACGACCGGTTAGGTCCCACAGAGTTGGTCTCCTCCAGGTCCCATCAACCAAGCAATGTCGGTTGGTGGGACCGCGGGGAAGAGCCTTCTCTGTGGGAGCTCCATCTCTCTGGAACCAACTACCACCAGAGATCCGGACTATCCCCACCCTACTGGCCTTCCATAAAGCAGTTAAAACATGGCTCTTCATGCAAGCGGGGTGAAATAGAGATCAATCCCCCATGTATGAATGATGATTTGTTTTAATTTTTGTAATTTTTTTAAACTATTATTATCGTTTTTATAAATTGTTCTTTCATTATGTTGTAAGCCACCCTGAGTCCCGCGGGAGTTGGGCGGCCTATAAGAACGATAAATAAATAAATAAATAAATAAATAAATAAATAAATAAATAAATAAATAAATAAATAAATAAATAAATAAATAAATAAATAAATAAATAAATAAATAAATAAATAAATAATAAACAACAGAATGGTATGGATTCCTACTTCTCAGATTATCCCTCATTAATTACATTTTTGTATTGTCAGTCTGGTACATAAAATTTATCCAAGCTGGCAAGTATCATGTATAAAAGTTCCTGAGACAAGTTGGATGAGTGAGATGCCTGGGGAAACAATGCTAGATTTTCAACAAAGGAGAGTTGATTATCATAATGGAACAAGGAGACAATAAATAGATTAGCACATCAACATTCCAGATAAAATGGTGGGATTATGGAATTGCCCATTAGCACTCCATATGGAAGTTCTCTTTGAGGAGAACATAAAAGCAGTGGTCTCCGGCAAGTTTTAAAGTTCTGGGAGCCAAGAGAAAGTCACCTTTGCCCAAGCCATCCTTGCCTCAAACAGACACTGGGTTCACTCACTTCATTCCTTATTCACTTCTGGAAATTGCTTATGTAGTTTTTGAATATTAGCAACCTTCAGAATGACAAGTTTCATCACCCTAGGTCAGTGATGGCGAACCTTTTTTGGTCCGCATGCCAAAAGGGGGGGGTGCCCATACGTGCCCACACCCATTCCCTCCCCCCACGCATGCGCACAACCCCCCATGCTGCCCCCTGCGCATGTGCACCCCCCCCACCCCTGCGCAAAGGCCTTACTGAAGCCTGGGATGGTGAAAACTGGCAAAATGGGCAAACTGGAAGTTTGGAAAAACACACTTCCAGTTTGCCCATTGGGCATTCCGGGGCTTTAGGAAGCTTCCCTGAACCCCCCGGAGTGCGAAAAACAGCCCAACTGCAAACTGGAAGTGCATTTTCCAAACTTCCGGTTTGCCCGTTTTGCCGTTTTTTCGCATTCCGGGGCTTCAGGAAGCTTCCCTGAACCCTCTGGAGTGCAAAAAATAGCCCAATGGCAAACAGGAAGTGCGTTTTTCCAAACTTCTGGTTTGCCCTTGGAGCTGAACTAGGGCAAAGCCTCATGTGCCCTATGATATGGCTCCGCGTACCACCTGTGGCACGCATGCCATAGGTTCGCCATCACTGCCCTAGGTCAGTGATGGCGAACCTTTTTTTCCTCGGGTGCCGAAATAGTGTGCACGTGCACTATCGTACATGCGTGCGTGCCCACACCCATAATTCAAAGTCTCCCACTTGCCCCACCCCCCTGCGCATGCGTGCACGACCCCCCACTCCCCCATTTTCTGACTTCCAGTGGGCCAGCTATACCAATTTTTTGCCCTCCCCAGGCTCCAGAGGCTTTATTGGAGCTTGGGGAGGGCGAAAACGCTCTCCCTGCCACCCCGGAGGCCCTCCAGAGGCCGAAATCGCCCTCCCAGAGCCTCCGCGCGAGCCAAAAATCAGCTGGCGGGCACGCACATGCACACTGGAGCTGAGCTAGGGCAATGGCTCGCATGCCGGCAAATATGGCTCCGCGTGCCACCTGTGGCACCCGTGCCATAGGTTCGCCATCACTGCCCTAGGTGATTCTCTATCAATGCTCAGTGAAAGAAGCTTCATATAAGTATAAGGACTTAAAATAAAATTATTCTGAAATAAAGAGCAAAAACATTTATTTTAGAAAGTAATAAACAGCTTAAGATAGATTAGGAATAAGATCTTAAAATTAATTATAGGAATCTATCTGCAGGATTTTAAAAAAATTGCTATTAAAATATATATGAAGATTAGGGACTTCCGGTTTGGCGTTCGGCACCGATGGCGTTCCTTTTTCAGGGCGTCTTTCCGACTCCCTGCCGGGCCGCCAGAACAGCTGTCTGGCGGCTTGGAATCTCTCTGCCCCGGACATAGGGGAGAGAGGAGAGCGTGGCAGGTGGGGTAGAGCCCCCCTAGCGCCCTAGGAGCCATCCAGGGGCGCGAAGGGAAGGCTCCCCAGGTAGCCTGCCCCTAGCTCCGGGAGCCTGGAAATCTCCGCTTTTGCGGAGCAAGACGCCGAAGCCGCCGCTGCTTCTAGAAGAGGATTTATAAAACTTTTTTTCTGTGCATTTAAAGAAGCAGACAGAGAGAACCAGGGGCTTTGCTGGGCAAGTATGGATTTTTCCCCTTTTTTTAAACCCTCGGCTAACTTCTATTTGAAGAAACAAAGTAACATTTAATATGCAACAATATGGCGTTTGAAGGAGGAGAAGTGAAAGTGATTTCCGTTTTGCTTGTGGTCTTTTTTTCTTATGGAAACTCTTTGTTCTGAAAACTGAAAACTGGCTGTCCTTCTTATATTCTCTGATAACTGATAACTTTTTTTTAAAAAAAAAAATAAGGATTATTTGCCTTTGAAAGTGGAAAGTATCTTTTTAGAGATCTGGCTTTTTAAGGCATTTTGAAGAAGTTGGGAAGAGAAGTGAAGGTGATTTTTGCCTTGTTTGTTTGTGGCTCTTTTTCTTATGGAAAATTATAACTTTGAAGACTGATTTTTTTTTCTCTGTCTCCTGATTTTGGAAATTAAAAAACTCTCTATCCTTTACATTGGAAAGAATTTTATTTAGATTTATGGCTTTTTTCCATACTTCTCTGGAAATATAAAAATGGTTTCAAGTTTGGAAAGATTGATTTTTTTTTTCTCTGGCTTTTCTCTTGTGGAAATTTTGAAAACTGATTTTTATTCTCTGCTCTGTGACTTTGGATTATAACAGTAATTGATAATTTTACTAATATAAATAAATTATAAAAGACTATTTGCCCTGGAAACTGCAAGTTTTTTTTTATTTTTATTTTTACAGATTTGACTCTCCTTTGCACCTCTTTGGAAGTATAATAAAGAAGAAGTGAAAGTTATTTGTGTTTTGTTTGTGGTCTTTGGACTTTGGGAAATTTTTGAACTTGAAAACTGGTTTTTATTTTTGATTCTCAATTTTGGATTATAATAACTGATAGTGATTTGGCGTTTTCAGATTAATTTTTTGGAACTATAACAATGGCTTCAAAATATGGAATGATTGCCTTGAATAAAAGGCCTATTTACCCCTCTGCTTATACTTCTAAAATGCAACTTGCTACTGAACCAACACCTCCACAAGTTTTGACATCGGAAAATTTATTAAATACTTTAAAGATTATGAAATAAGACTTAATTTTGGAATTTAATCAAAAAATTACTGAAATAGAAAATAAAATGCAGGAAGCTTTGAAGAATATGGAAAAGCAGCTACGGATGGACATGTTAGAGGTTTGCAAAGGTTTAGCAACAAATGTTGATTTTTTGGAGGACTGTATTGAAACAAATAAACAAGCGTTGGCAACCTCGGTGGAATATATAAACAAATTTAAAAAGGATATTGCAAATTTTGAAACAGAGGTGTTGATGTCACAGTTTAGAAGAACGCAATTTGCTATTAGAGTAAGGGGGTTGAAAGAAGGTTTATATGATGATTTGAAGGGAAGAATGACTGAGGCCTTGGTACAGGTTTCCGGAATTTCTAAAGATGAGCTGGCTACACAAATTGAAAAGATATACAGGGTCAACTCGTGGCATGCAAAACAAAAACATTTACCAAGGGACATTGTTATATATTTTACTACAAGAGTCCTACGGAACAGAATTATTCAGGCGACATTTAAGAATAATCTTCAGGTGAATGGTCAGGAACTTAAGATTTGGAAAGAAATTCCCTTTAAAATGCTTAAAGCTAGAAAAGAATTTACTTTTTTGATTGATGAACTTAAAAGATTGAATTTACAATACAAATGGGAAGCACCAACAGGAGTTACGGTGAAATTTTTGGAGAAAAGATACCGGCTGAATACGATAAACAAAGCTACCGAATTTTATGTTAATATTTTAAAGGCTGATATATCTAAAATTCCAGAAGAAAAACGTATGAATGTAGAAGAAGACAAGGAGGAAAAGTCATCCTTATTGGATCAAAATGAAATAATCTCAAAGAGTCAAAGTGAATCGCAGAGCCAGAAAGATGTGAAAAAGGAGATGGAGTATTGGGATCAGATGGAAGAGGAGCTGATAAATTCAAAATCATCAAGATACAAAAGGAGGCAACCAATAAGATATAAAGAGAAGTAGTGTTGATATGTATTAGATGGATGGAGATAATATAATTGTATTTTCTTCTTCTCTCTTTTTTTATTGTTGTTTCTTCTTTTTTTTTCTCTTCTTTCTTTTTTTAAGGGGGAAAGAGAAAGAGAAGAATTTTTTTTCTTTCTTTTTTCCTCTTTTTTAATAATTCTTTAAGAATTGGAATTCTTAATTTTTAATTAAAACTATTGAGTTTTAAATTATTACAATTAGATTTTAAAAATTGTTTTAAAGGAAGGATTTTTTTCTTTCCATTTGTCTTAGGTTTTTGTTTTTCTCTCTCTCTTCTCTAGATTTTTACTATTATTATTATTATTATTATTATTATTATTATTATTATTATTATTATTATTATTATTATTATTATTATTATTATTATTATTATTATTATTATTATTATTATTATTATTATTATTACTACTACTACTACTACTACTATTATTATTATTATTATTATTATTATTATTATTATTATTATTATTATTATTATTATTATTATTATTATTATTGTTATTATTACTATTGTTATTATTTTTATTGTTATTATTATTATTATTATTGTTATTATTATTATTATTAATATTACCTTTAAGGATATCTTTTTATTATGAATTAACAAGTTGTTGAACAATAATATTATGTGGTTATGATGAAATTTAAAGGCTTCAATATTTAATATGTAGACATGTAATAATTTTTTATCTGAGCTAATAAGTTGTTGTATAATAATGTTATTATGAGAAACTTAAAGGTATTATTATTTAATATTTTTTATTATGAATTAAAGTTGTTGTATAATAATATTATGTTATGACGAAATTTAAAAGTTTTATTATTTAATATGTAGACATGTAATACTTTTTTAGTTTTATTTGAGTCAATAAGTTGCTTTAGAATAATATGTTGTTATGATGAAATTTAAAGGTATTATTATTTAATATCTTGATATTAGCTATGTAAAATTTTCTCGGTTTTAGTTAATTATGAGATTATTATTATTATTAACGTTTTTTTTAAAGATTTAGTATTATTAATAATTTTTATAGATCTAGAAAGTTGATTGAAAGGAGGAGGGAGAAACTGTTTTCCTTCCTTTGTATAACCCAGATTATATAATTAATATATTTTTAATTTTAATTTTTTATTTTTTAGAATTATATGGGAAATAATATAAAATATAGAAATTTAATGATGCTAGCAATGTGTAATTTGGAGTTGAGGGGTTTTTCTTTTTTCTTTTTTCTTCTGTAATTACTGATATTATGCCCTGTGTTCTCTCTGGGAAGTCCGGGGGGGAGGGGGGGAGGGAAGGGGGTGGGGGTGGGGAGAAAAATTAAAAAATGTTTGTACTCTGTACTAATAAAACTTTTTCAATAAAAAAAAATATATATGAAGATTTTGAATATAAGTGTAAGACATTTCCCATGGGAAAATGTTGTGTATTAGAGAAAGACATGATAAGAAAACTTTGAAGGCAGATTACTACAGCAACCAGAAAGAATTAAAATTATAATTAAAGAAAAAAATACAGATTAGAGAAAAGTATTTCAACTTTGGAAGAATTCAAGGATATTTGAGAACAATGTACTGAAAATTCATCTTAAAATTGTTTGCTACCATAAAAATGGATTTAAAAGACTGTAGGAAAAAATAATAACCTCCCCCTCAAAAGGTCCCCCTTGACTTTTGCCCCAAATCATAAGGGATAAAATCAAATCCAGGAAAAGAAACCGCTAAGAGTAAAAAGACACCATCTCCATGTTTCCCCCCCTCTCTTTTCTCTCCAAATAGAAAATAGTGCCGTGCAAACAATCAGGCAGGAGCTCAAGCTGTGAATTGAAACAATGTTTCACTCATGAACTTGAGTAACCCCAGTTCTTGAGAAAAGCGGAAACAATGACTCAAGCCTGCCAGTTTATTAAAAGAGGCATGCTAGAGGCAATAGACAGACAAAAATACCAGGAAAAAATCAATTACACATGCTTTACAGGATTAGGACCAGGGGAAGCTGACATTTAAGACTAATCATGAACTTTTACAAGGCAAATAGAACCAATCAAATAATAAAAACACACAAATGCAAGCCTCAAAATTGCGAAAGAGTGTAAAAGGTATAAAAA
Source organism: Diadophis punctatus similis (assembly GCA_023053685.1). NCBI lineage: Eukaryota > Metazoa > Chordata > Lepidosauria > Squamata > Dipsadidae > Diadophis > Diadophis punctatus. Next base: position 103,295,066 of record JALIGW010000002.1, read on the forward strand.
TCTCTGTACTGACCAGACTAATTTTCCAGTGGACTCTGAACCCATTGCTGTTGTCACTGAAGAATCTCTGGCTTCCAAAATAAACCTCCTTTCCTAGAGCTTGCTTCTCAGCTTTTTATTTCATCCATCAGCACCCATTGCATTGTCCTGGCTGGAGGGAACAAACCAGAGAATTTTTCTTCTATCAAGAAGACATAGAAGAGGATACAGCTGTTTTGGATTTAAATTTAAAAATGAGGAGTTACAGGAATGATTTGGAAAAGGATGATACATTGGATTTACAAATGAAACCAGCTGATTTATTAATAACTAAAAGGGATTAATAAATACAGTAATAATCAGAATAGTGACTTGGGCGACTTTGTTATTTTGGATTTATGAAAGTTATGTGTTACACTCATGAAGGCTTTCCTGAGAAAAGACAAAGAGAAAATGAAAAGCAATCAGCATTTGGGACACATCAATATTTTTAAAGCAAAAAGAAGGAATATAAAGTTGGTTTATTTGATCTAGGATATATATATATATATATATATATATATATATATATATATATATATATATATATATATATATATATATATATATATATATATATATATATATATATATATATATATATATATATATATATATATATATATATATATATATATATATATATATATATATAGTGGGGGTCTTTTTACTAGTTCTTAAAGGATTTTTCTTAATGAGGACTTAATTATAAGGCTTTAAAGAGAAAATGATAAGAAATCAACCTATTTGAAGGATTAAAGATTGATTTTTAATATGTTATTGTTTCTAGTATGTGTTAATGAATTTTTAAAAATTAGGTCTAAATCAGGGGTGTCAAACTCAATTTCATTGAGGGCCAGATCAGCATTGTGGTTGTCCTCCATGGGCTGGGGGAGGAGGGATGTGGCCTAGGTGGTCAAGGCCAACTGGGCGTGGCCCAGGGGCATGGCCAGCTTGATGTTGCTCACATGGGTGGTGCCTGTGGGGACAGGGCAGGGTTGTGGAGGGAATCTGGGGGCCTTCGGTGGGTGGGGCAGGGGGGTGGGAGGCTTGTACTATGGGATGTGGTGAGGCAAGGCAGGGGGCAGGGCAGCTACAGCCATTGTGCCTTCAGCTGCTATCGGCACCACTCAGTTTTCTCCCCCCCCCCCAAGGCTGGTATGGTCTAGTGGGGGGGATTGCCTTCCATCTTCTCTGCCATGCCACAAATGGGAATTGACCATCCCCAAGCCCCGTTGTAGTCCTAGAGGTCAGTCCTAGAGGAGATCAAGCCTGACTGCTCTTTAGAAGGCCAGATCCTGAAGATGAAACTCAAATACATTGGCCACCTAATGAGAAGGAAGGACTCACCGGAGAAGAGCCTAATGCTGGGAAAGATTGAGGGCAAAAGAAGAAGGGGACGGCAGAGAATGAGGTGGCTGGATGGAGTCACTGAAGCAGTAGGCGTGAGCTTAAATGGACTCCAAAGGATGGTAAAGAACAAGAAGGCCTGGAGGAACATTGTCCATGGGGTCGCGATGGTTCGAACACGACTTCACAACTAACAACAACAACAACAACAAGCCCCACTGCTGTCAAAGTAAATCCCAGGTGCTGCACAGCAACTGACAGACAAAAAGTGCAGCTTTTGTCTGAAGGAGGAGTGGGGAGAAGAAAGAGGGAAAGTGGCTGAGTGAGAAGCACCTCGCCAGCCAGGCACTGAAACACCCACTACCACTGCCACTGCAGAGAGAGGGGGGGAGGGAGGGAGGGAGAGGGAGAGGGAGAGGGAGAGGGAGAGGGAGAGGGAGAGGGAGAGGGAGAGAGAGAGAGAGAGAGAGAGAGAGAGAGAGAGAGAGAGAGAGAGAGAGAGAGAGAGAGAGAGAGAGAGAGAGAGAGAGAGAGAGAGAGAGATGGAAGGCAATTTTCCCCACCAGACCAGACCAGCCTGATGGAGGTGGGGTGGGGAACCAAGCTGCGCCGAAAGCAGCTCTCTCTCTCACACACACACACACACAGAGGTTTGATCAGATCATTCTCTTGCTCTCTCACCCCACCTTATGTCTCTCCATGGCGGTCTGCACTGCTTTGTCCTCCACTCCACCACCACCTCGCTTTCTTCGTCTTCATTTTTCGCCACTTCTTCTCCTTGCCGCCGTAATGAAGCAGGATGATGAGCGGCACACCGGTTCGGTGGCCACAAAGCGAGGCGGTGGGAGGAAGTGGAAGATGAAACAAGGCGGTAGGGTATGTGGAAGATGAAGCAAGGCAGAGGGTGCAGAGCTGTCCCATGCACCAGTTTACCTGATGACACCGCAACCAGGCCATCAATGTTTTAACAACTGCCTGGCCTCATCGTGGAAGCTCCAGAAACCTCATCCAGGACCCCACTTGGCTACCGGCCTGCTTCTCCTTGCTCGCCACCACAAGGGAGCAAGAGGCTGAGCGACGCACATGGAGTCCTGGACGGGCTGCTGGAGCCGTCACAAGATGACGCAGTTGTCAGGATGTTGATGACCTGGCTGTGGGGTGCTCAGGTAAGCCGGTACAGGGGGACAGCTCCGCATCCCCCACCTTCCTTTGTTCTCCTCCCCCACTGCTTTGCTTTGTGGCTGCCACACCAGTGCATTGCTCAGCGTCCTGCTCCGTTACGGCGGCAAGCAAGGAGAAGAAGTGGCTAAGAATGAAGCAAGGTGGTGTGTGTGGGGGGGTGGAGGACGAAGCAAGGCAGCGGTTGTGGAGCTGCCCCACCCACCAAGCACTTGCTTACCTGAGGGCCCTTCAGCCAGGCCACCCATGCCAAATCCTCACATCCCCCCCCCCCCAGGGCAGCCACATCCCTTCACTAACCTGCTTTCCAGCTCCGTTCGCTGCCGCCGCATGCAGGGCAACAAAAGTAGTCTGTGGGACTATGGTAAAAAAATAGTTCACCTTCCCAACTTCTCCTGAAAAAAAAAATCTTGTGAAGTTGGAAGGTCTGAATTATTTTTTTTACTGTTGTCCCACAGACTACTTTTGTTGTCCTACATGTGGCAGCAGCGAACTGGGCCTGTGCGCATGTGTGGATGCCTGCCCCGATGTACACGCCTGCCCGCCAGGATGGCATAGGCCGGGCCAAAGTGATGTGGGTCAGCCCCTTACAGTTTCCAGGATGGCCACATGTGCCAGATCTGACCTCATCATCCAGCCCGCGGGCCTTGAGTTTGACACCCCTGGTCTAAATGATAAGACTTTGATAATTTGCTTATAGATAAGAGATAAGAAAAGAAAAGAAAAGATATTTTTGTTGTATTTTTAGGTAAAATGGTAAGTTACTGTAAGTTCCTACTGTAAAGCAAACAAATACTAAATTCATTTATTCGATTTAACATATATAAGCTGTTATTTCTGGTAACTCTTAATGGACTTTTGCTGATGAGGACTGAATGCTAAGGCTTTATAATATGTTACTAGATAAAAGATGACATGAAAGAAGAGATCTACTGCAGGAGTCCCCAACCCCAGGGCCAGGGCCCACTACTGGGCCATGGCCTATTCATAAGGTGACCAACTTTTTTACAATGAAAAGGAGGACAAATAAATTGAAAAAAAATATCATAAATAAAAGAAACATTTTATTCATTGCAACAATAATTTAATTTAATTTAATTTAATTTAATGGATTTGTATGCCGCCCAACTCCCTAGGGACTCTGGGCGGCTCACAACATATTCGGATCCATTTCGACAATACAATGCAGTAAAATACAATAGTTAAAAAACATATAAACATATAAAAATTAAAAGAGTATCGTCATGCTTTCATCCCGCCTGCCGGAAGAGCCAAGTTTTTATTGCTTTCCGGAAGGCCAGCAGGGTGGGGATAGTCCTGATCTCCGGGGGGAGCTGGTTCCACAGGGAGGGAGCTCCCACAGAGAAGGCCCTCCCCCTCGGCCCCGCCAACCGACATTGTTTGGTTGACGGGACCTGGAGGAGGCCGACTCTGTGGGCCCTGACCAGTCGTAGGGAGGTATGCGGCAGGATGCGGTCCCGAAGGTAACCTGGCCCTGAGCCATGTAGGGCTTTAAAGGTAACGACTAACACCTTGAATTGGATCCGGAGACTAATGGGCAACCATTATAATACACTATAATATGATATATTGTATGCATAATAAAAACATTTGTAACATTTTATATTGTAATTATGCTTACATGCCTGTTAATTATTATTTAAATGAGTACTTTTCCATTGAATTAATATTTTTTGTCAATGTATCATCTTCTAACAATATATTGGAAATATCTGAACAAGAAATATCCTTCATATTGAATTTTACGGCAAGTGCTGCAGCTACAGTATCAACATAACATAAGAAGTAAACATAGCACATAACATAAGAAGTAAACAAAGCCACTTGCACGCGGCGCTCTCTCTCAAGGTCTCCCGTGCGGAGCGCATGCGTCTCATAATCGCGTCTTATACCGCACTGTACCGAGCCTTGACGAATCGTCATGTCAAATACAAATACGTCACATAACGCGCAACAGATTAGTCTTCAAATATCGAAAAGGAGGACATGTAGGAGGACACTTTTCGAGGGAGGACAGAACTTACAAAAGGAGGACTGTCCTCCCAAAAGGAGGACAGTTGGTCACCTTACTATTCACAACCAGCCCCAAGTTGGTGCACATGCATGCGAGAGCACCTCGACTTGCACTAGTGGTGGGCTGATGCATGTGCACATATGCACACGCAGCTCATCTCACATTCAAGCTGTGTGTGCATGCGTGTGTGTGCCAGCTCGCCACTCACATAAATTGAGCTGCATGCACATGTGCATGCACATCAGCCCACCATTCACGCAACCCAGTTCCCTCTCTACCACTCACCCGGGCCACCAAGCCGCAAGGTTGGGGACAGCTGTTCTACTGAAATGTTAGAGAAGGTAATAAATTAGTGAAATTTTGGCTCCTTGTGTTGATGAAGGGAAAATTAATTTTTTACATATCTTTTTTTTCTGCACTTTTTCTTTTTATATTTTCTTAGCTTGTATTAGTTTATTATTTTTCTATTTTAAAACTTTAATTAAATTATTGTTAAAATAAGAAGAATGAGCAACAGCAGATTCCAGACATGACTTTGGTCCTCTGAATGCTTGAATACCTTCAAATACTGGGGACAGTCTTTGAAAGACTGTTCAAAAGATGGCATTCTCTCTATCCCCAAGTGGTGGGGGTGAGTGGGAAGGGAACTCATTTTGGGAGGCAACTCCCTTGAAGAACAAGTTGACCCATTAGTCATATATTCCTTCCTCTGACAATGTAAAATAGAGATGCACCAACAGGCTGAGATTGACCGTGCAATGCACTTTTTCCAGTAGTAGCAGATGGTGGAGGATGGCAGGTGAGATTTGTAAACAGAACTGAGGTGGGAACAGCCTGTTCACAGTGGATAACACCTGTGCCACCCTTAATTCTGATCACACAACTTCAAACATTTTTGCTTAATTTCTCCTAATCCTAAATATTCTAATAATTGGATCCATCAAGTTGGAATAAAATTAATCTCCAATATCAGATGTAAAGTATTGAGAGGGGAAGGTGTTTCCTCCCTACTTGGGCTACAATAATTCATTTTTGTTGCCTGCCCTTTAGCTTCCTGACTGAGACAGCCAGACTTCTCTTCTGCAATGGCTTCATATTGCCAGCTAATTACAATAGCTTCAAGGCTCAAGCAGACATGATCCATTCCCTTGTATATAATATTTAGAGTTCTGCAGGTTCTTAATTTGAATTCTGGAACATGTAAAATTGTATGTTGCTTTGTAAAAATAGCCATTCAGAGTTTGTCAATAATAAATTTATTTCTGTTTTCAAAATATTAATCAGCTGGCAAGGTATGTAAAGACAGATGCATGGGGTAAAAAAAGGAAGAGGAACTAAATCCTCAGTACTCCAGGCCAGATATGGACAGATGGAAAGCTAGGGGGGAAAGGATTCTTTCAGAAGCATTACTGCCATGTAGAGCAAGTGCTTAAGAAGCATTTGGCCTCCTAAGTGCCAAGCAGGTGCTAGTTATTGAAATATAGAAATTGGTAGGAACTTCTGCAGGAACCCAAAACCAACTTCTTTAAGAAAGGAGATGAGATATGCTAGAAGGAAAGGCTGCAAAACAAAAGTCAGAAATTATTGTTAGGTTGGAAGGGAGATCTCGCAACGTGAATAGAAAAGAGAGAAATACTGCAGACGGGTGAAATTCAGCAGGTTCTGACAGGTTCTGGTCTGGAGAACGGGTAGCGGAAATTTTGAGTAGTTTGGAGAACTGGTAAAGGTAAGGTGACCAGACGTCCCGATTTTGGCGGGACAGACCTGCTTTTTAATGATTTGTCCCGCGTCCCGCTCGTCCTCTAAAAAGTCCTGATTTTTGAAAAGAATGCACGACTAGGGCATTCTTTTCAAAAATTGGCCTGAAAGGGGGGCGTGCGAGCCAGCCAAGAGGAGGAGCCGATGCGGAACGCAGGGGCGGTGGGCAGGCGAGCGAAGCGGCAAAGGCACCCCAGCCAGGAACTTTTCTGGACTTTGGGTGTGCGGGGTGGTGGTGGAGGGAGGGGGTGTCCGTCTCTGAGGAGCTTCGGGGACGAGAGGGGCGAGGGCCAGGACCCCTCCTTTCCCCTTGCCCTCCCAGGAAGCCATCCTGCCAGGCGCAGCAGCCTGCTCCAAATAACAGAGTTGGAAGGGACCTTGCGGGTCATCTAGTGGGGCCAGATCCGCGCATGCACCTCGGCTCACCAGCTCTCCAATGGAACCGGCGAAGCCAAGGCAGATCCTCACCAGCGGCCGGGCAGGAGGCGATGGCTGGGGAGAACCAGCAGCGGACCCTCAGGAAGAGCATCATGGCTCAGCAGCCGGCTCCGCAATCACCCCCGCCGCCCGGCAACAGCCCCAGCGCCCGCAAGCACCCAGCCCGGACAGCAGCGACACGAAGCGAGTGGCGCTCAAGAAGGAGATCGGCTTGGTCAGCGCCTGTACCATCATCATAGGTGAGGAGGGGCAGCCCCATCGCGACCCCCACCCCCCAGGCAGGGGTGTCTTCCCCCCACCCCCAGCTTGGAAAGTTGCTCTTGGTGGAGCGCAGTCCTTTAAAAGAAGAGGAGGACGGGGGGGCGAAGCTGCTTGGAGGAGGACCCCCTCCCTCCTCTTTTCTCTTCTTACAGATTAACGGAGTTGGAAGGGACCTTGTAGGTCATCTTATGTCGGCGTCCAGGTGGGGGGGGGAGGCGGGAGGCCTTTCCTCGCCTCCCGCCTCCCCTTCGGGAGCCGGCAGTGGCTTGGGCTGGCAAGCGACGAGTGGGAGGTGGGGAAAGGAGGCAGCCGGCAGCTTACCTGCGAGGCGGCGGTCCCGCAGCAGCCCATGGCTAAAGTGGCCAAGTTTGCAGATCTCTGTAGCACAGAGATCTGCAAACTTGGCCACTTTAGCCATGGGCTGCTGCGGGACCGCTGCCTCTCAGGTAAGCTGCCGGCTGCCTCCTTTCCCCGCCTCCCGCTCGTCGCTTGCCAGCCCAAGCCACTGCCAGCTCCCAAAGGGGAGGCGGGAGGCGAGGAAAGGCCTCCCGCCTCCCCCCCACCTGGACGCCGACATTTGCATTGTTTTGCCCTCTGCGCATGCGCAGCGTTCTGCGCATGCACAGAAATGGCACCCAGGTGGGCCCGCCCCCCCGTCCCGCTTAAAAAAAAATCTGGTCACTTTAGGTAAAGGCCATCTCTGGCTGGCCCCAGGAGTGGGGAGGGAATGGGGATTTTGCAATATCCTTCCCCTGCCACGCCCACCAAGCCACATCCACAGAACCAGTAGGGAAAAATTTTGAATTTCACCCCTGTCTATGAGGATTTGCTATGATAAAGAATCTCACATTTGGAACCACAATGTCCTCATCTTAGTCTCAGTGGAATCAGTGAAATCAGACTGTGTGGTGAGGGAGCACTGTGTTGAACTGAAACACTATCTTGCTATCTAGTTCTAAAAACACATAAATAACAAACAAGACAGTGCAGTGGGACTGGCTTGTGAACTTTCAAATTGCATTTTGGGTTGCTTGAGAGCTCAAAATTCTACTTTTTTAAAAGCCTCCACCTAAAAATCTAACAAAAAAATGTTAGTGTCTCTCTGTCATGCCAAGTGTTTAATGTACAAATCATTAATTTGTATTCAGTAATATGAAGATACAGAGAACCTTCCCAATGGAGGTTTGGTACATTCATCCTCTTTCTTCTATGATATTTAAAATAGCACTTATTGTTTGTTTTAGTGCAGTTTATTTCTAAAAATTCTGAATCTTTATTTGTTCTCCTGCCAATATTTGATTTGACTTCTTTATATGAATGATTCTTACAAATGAGACAAGGTATCCAATCATCTAAACTCTTAAAATATTGGGAGTCACCCTTTATGTTAAAAAAAGTACCCAAGATTAAAAACAGTGCCCAAAAAATATTAAAATTATATGACAAATTTTAATGTAATAATTTAATTTAATTTAATTTAATTTAATAAACGTTCTTATAAGCTGCCCAATCCCGTGGGACTCAGGGCGGCATACAGCATAGATAAGAACAATAACATAAAAACATCATAATTTAAAAAACAATACATTATTTTAAAAAACCACTCATTCATGGGGGAATCTGATCTTCTTTTTCACCCCGCCTGCCCGAAGAGCCGTGTTTTTACGGCTTTACGGAAGGCCAGTAGAGTGGGGATAGTCCAGATCTCTGGTGGGAGTTGGTTCCAGAGGGATGGGGCTCCCGCAGAGAAGGCTCTCCCCCGTGGCCCCACCAACCGACATTGTTTGGTTGATGGGACCTGGAGGAGGCCCACTCTGTGGGACCTAACTGATCGTAGGGAGGTGTGTGGTAGGATGCGGTCCTGAAGGTAGCCTGGTCCTGAGCCATGTAGGGCTTTAAAGGTCAAAACCAACACCTTAAATTGCGACCGGAGACTAATAGGCAACCAATGCAGCTGGCGGAGAATGGGTGTTACGTGGGTGTATCTCGGCACACCCACCACAGCTCGTGCAGCTGCATTCTGTACCAATTGCAGTCTCCGGATGCTCTTTGAGGGTAGCCCCATGTAGAGCGTGTTACAGTAGTCTAGCCGTGAGGTGACAAGGGCATGAGTGACTGTGAGCAAAGCCTCCCTCTCCAAGTAGGGTCGCAATTGGTGCACAAGACGGATCTGTGCAAAGGTCCCCCTAGCCACAGCTGAAAGATGTTGCTCCAATTTTAGCTGTGGGTCTAGGAGAACACCCAAATTGCAAACTCGTTCTGAGGGAGTCAATTTTTCTCCCCCAAGAACCAAGGAGGGGAAGTCAACATAATCCCTGGGGGGCAATATCCATAGCCACTCAGTCTTGTCAGGGTTGAGTTTGAGCCTATTCACTCCCATCCAGACCCTAACATCGTCCAGGCATTGGCACATTACATCAACTGCTTTCCTGAACTGACACGGGGTGGAGATGTACAACTGGGTATCATCAGCATACTGCTGATACCTCACCCCGTGTTGTCAGATGATCTCACCCAGCGGTTTCATGTAAATGTTAAACAGGATGGGCGAGAGGACCGAGCCCTGAGGTACCCTGCAAATCAGGGGCCTAGGGGCCGACCTCTGCCCTCCTGTCAACACCGACTGCGTCCTATCGGAGAGGTAGGAGGAGAACCACCGTAAAATGGTGCCTCCCACTCCCACCTCCCCGAGTCGACGCAGAAGGATACCATGGTCAATGGTATTGAAAGCCGCTGAGAGGTCAAGTAACACCAGGATGGAGGAATGACCTCCATCCCGGGCTCGCCAGAGATCATCCATCAGAGTGACCAAAGCAGTCTCCGTACTGTAGCCGCGCCTGAAACCCGATTGAAAGGGATCCAGATAATCAGTGTCCTCCAATAACCGCAGGAGTTGGAGTGACACCACTTTCTTGACAACTTTACCCGCAGGAGTTGGAGTGACACCACTTTCTTGACAACTTTACCCATGAAGGGTAAGTTGGAGACTGGACAGAAGTTCTTTAAATCCGCTGGGTCCAGGGAAGGCTTCTTGAGGAGGGGCCTCACCACTGCAGCTTTTAAGGGCTGTGGGATGGACCCCCTCTCAAAGATGCGATCACAACAGCCTGGAGCCAGCCGCGTGTCACCTCCCTGCTGGCTGAGACCAGCCAGGAGGGGCATGGGTCCAATAAACAAGTGGAGGCACTCATTGCTCCTATGGCCTTGTCCACATCATCAGGAGTGATATGCTCAAACTCATCCCATATAACAGGACTAAGTCTTGCCCCTGTCGTCTCGGCTTGCCCTGTCCAAATGGAGTCCAGGTCCGTCCGAATCTGAGTGACTTTATCCACCAGAAACTGAGCAAATTCCTCAGCTCTGCCCTGCAAGGGTTCTTCAGCTCCCTCCTTAGCAAGAAGGGAGCGAGTTACCCTAAACAGGGTGGCTGGGTGGGAATCGGCGGACGCAATAAGGGCGGAAAAATGCGAACATTTTGCCACCCGTATCACCACTAAATAAGACTTAATGAAAGTTCTTAATAGTGTCCGGTCAGATTCAGCTTTACTTGCTCTCCATCGTCGCTCTAGGCGTCTCTTTTGGCACTTCATCTCCCGGAGTTCCTCGGTAAACCAAGGAGCCCTCCTGGATCTGCTGCCATGGAGAGGCCGCAAAGGCGCAATTCGATCTAAAGCCCCCGTTGCCACCCGGTTCCAGGCAGCCACTAGAGACTCAGATGAATTGTGTACCAGGGATTCAGGTATTTCCCCAAGTTCCCTCTGAAATCCTTTGGATTCCATTAGGCGCCTGGGGCGGAACCACTTAATCGGTCCCACCTCCTTGCAGTGGAGGAGTGGTGCCATAAAATCCAACCTCAGAAGGAAATGATCTGACCATGACAAGGGTACTGTGACTAAACCCCTCAGCCTCAGATCATTTCTCCACTGCCCCAAGAGAAACACAAGGTCAAGCGTGTGATCTCCCTCATGAGTCGGACCCTGAACTACTTGGGACAGGTCCATGGTTGTCATGGAAGCCATGAACTCCTGGACTGCCTCCGAGGTTTCACCGGGCGATGGCAGATTAAAGTCCCCCAGCACCATCAACCTGGGAACTCAATCGCCAGCCCCACTATCGCCTCGAGCAGAACAGGCAGGGCCTTTGCAACGCAGCTAGGAGGCAAGTACGTTAGCGATCACCAACTACTTTGGAGACAATTTACATCTGCAGCTACTCTTGCAGACCCTACTTCGATTTGGACTCCCAGTGACCCCCCTCTGCCCTAGATGCGACCAATTTTACACTGACCACGAAGATGGCTCTTGCTGGATGCTTTTACGAGCTTTGCGGCCGCAACGAGCCTTTGTAGGAGTAACACAGTGACGCCTTATGCTTAATTTAACGGCTGTTATTATTGCTGATGTGGCCTCGAGGCTGACTTTAGTTAACACGGCCTCGGCTTTTTGCCAGACAGATAAGACCTTGTCTAGCTGCTTTTTACCCCATGTGAGGCCACAGAAATATCTTCTGCTGAATTTAGCAGTTATCAGCATTGTAAACTTGGCCATGAGACCGTTTTGGGCTGACGTGGCCCTATCTTCTTGCCAGGCCCTTCGTATGAGATCTCCATTACATCAGCCAGATAACAACGTCAGCGGGAGGACAATTAACGTGATGAACAACGGGAAAAACAAAATAACTCATCCAGATACTTTGGCTCCATTTGGGAAATTACTGAGTCAGCTCACAAAGATAACTTTGCATTCCGGTGCCACTTCTGAGAAGAGCTCTATTATTACCAACATTGGGGGGGAGAATGGTAGATCACTATTGAGAGAGCGTGAAACCATTAAGATCTACTTTAAGCCTTGGCGCAGGTGCCAAGGATTAAGAACTTACCTTGGCTGGGCTGGAGGCTGCTTGTATATGTTCTGTATGTATACCTATGTTTACAGCATCCTTTTTAGCTCTTTTATTGTAATATCTCACCCTGGGGGGGGGCTGGGTATGTGTGATCTGGGCTATGAATGTGTTGTGATTGGAGAACATGAAGGTATGATTATTGGTAAATAGGAGTGTGTAGGTTTTTTATAGGATGTATGATTAGACAGAATGAGTGAACCGGAGATTGGGCCTGGTTCCCCCTTCGCTGAGTGTGCAAACAGGAGCAGAGGGGGTCCCGGCTCTCTTACCCAGTTCAGTATGAATGGTATGGATGGCCTGCAGGAAGGGAGGGGGACCAGTGGGGGAGGGGAGGGGGTCTCTGGAGGGGACGAGAGCTGGAACATCTCGGTCATAATGGGAAGAGGCAGATATGGCAGGAGCAGAGGGGTGGGCCGCTCTCGGGGAATAAGACCTCGCTGTTTACAAGCGATCCCTTGTTCCGGCCCCTCTGATCCGGTTCCAGCTTGCTCAACCCGGATACCTGGCAACCAGGGTTCTCAGGGCCCTGGGCTCAGGATGCTGCTGCTTAATGCCAGGTCAATTATCAACAAAGCCCCCCTGATACGTGATTTAATCACAGAGGAGGGGGCAGACCTGGTGTGTGTTACCGAGACCTGGCTAGGGCAAGAGGGGGGAGTAGCCCTCTCCGAGATATGCCCAGACGGGTTCTCAGTGTTGCATCATTCTCGACCCCAGGGAAGGGGGGGAGGAGTGGCAATTATAACACGCGGAAATCTGCATCCTCGTAGGATCCCTGCCCCGGAGATTGTTGGGTGTGAGACGCTCCTTCTGAAGTTGGACTTAGGGGTTCAGGTGGGCCTTTTCTTAACGTACCTGCCTCCCAGCTGCGTAAGTAAGGCCCTCCCTGAGCTGCTTGAGGCAGTAGCCGGCTTGGCAGTTGAGTTCCCCAGGCTTATGGTGCTGCGGGACTTCAACTTGCCATCTGCTGGCGAAACCTCTGGGGTAGCTCAGGAGTTCATGGATTCCATGACAACCATGGACCTGACCCAAGTAATCCAGGGTCCGACTCATGAGGGTGGTCGCACGCTTGACCTAGTGTTTCTCTCGGGGCAGTGGAGAGATGATCTGAAGATAAGGGACATAGTCATCACCCCACTGTCATGATCAGATCATTTCCTACTGAGGTTGGATTTCGCAGCCCCATTCCTCCCCCGCAGGGAGGCGGGACCGACTAGGTGGTTCCGCCCCAGGTGCCTAATGGAGCTGGAAGGATTCCAGAGGGAACTTGGGGAAATACCTGAAACCCTGGTACACAATTCGGCTGACTCCCTGGTGGCTGCTTGGAACACCGCAGCATCAGCGGCCTTAGACTGAATTGCGCCTAAGCGACCTCTCCGTGGCAGTGGATCCCGGAAAGCTCCCTGGTTTACCGAGGAGCTCCGGGAGATGAAATGCCAGAAGAGACGTCTAGAGCGCCGCTGGAGGGCCAGAAAAACCGAGTCTGACCGAACACTATTAAGAATCTACATCAGATCTTATTTAGTGGCGATAAGGGTGGCAAAACGATCCTATTTTTCCACTCTTATTGCGTCCGCAGATTCTCGTCCAGCCGCCTTGTTTAGGGTGACTCACTCCCTCCTTGCAAAAGGGGGGAGCGAGGAACACTTACAAGGCAGAGCTGAGGAATTCGCTGAGTTTCTGTCGGATAAAGTCGCTCAGATTCGGTCGAACCTGGACTCTGGCAGGGCAGAGTCCATAGAGTTGACAGGGGCAAGTCTTAGTCCACCATTATGGGAAGAGTTTGGGCCTGTTTCTCCCGAGGATGTGGACAGGGCTGTGGGAGCGATGGGTACCTCCACCTGTTTATTGGACCCGTGCCCCTCCTGGCTGGTCTCGGCCAGCAGGGAGGTGGCACGCGGCTGGATCCAGGCGGTGATCACCGCTTCTTTGAGGGAGGGATCTGTACTGCAGTCGTTAAAAGCTGCGGTGGTGCGACCCCTCCTGAAGAAGCCTTCCCTGGATCCAGCTGACTTGAAGAACTATCGTCCGGTCTCCAACTTACCATTTTTAGGGAAAGTTGTAGAGAAGGTGGTGGTGACTCAGCTTCTGCAGCTCCTGGATGAAACAGATCATCTAGATCCTTATCAGTCGGGTTTCAGGCGCGGCTACAGTACAGAAACTGCCTTGGTCGCTCTGATGGATGATCTCTGGCGGGCCCGGGATGGGGGGAACTTCTCCATCCTGGTGCTACTTGACCTCTCAGCGGCTTTCGATACCATCGACCATGGTATCCTTCTGCATCGGCTCGGCGAGTTGGGAGTGGGAGGCACCGTTTTGCGGTGGTTCTCCTCTTATCTCGCCGATAGGATGCAGTCTGTGCTGGCAGGAGGGCAGAGATCGTCCCCTAGGCCCCTATCATGTGGGGTGCCTCAGGGGTCGGTTCTCTCGCCCATCCTGTTTAACATCTACATGAAACCGTTGGGTGAGATCATTCGCAGACATGGGGTGTGTTTCCATCAGTACGCTGATGACACCCAGTTGTACATCACCACCCCGTCTGACTTCAGGGAGGCAGTTGATGTAATGTGCCGGTGCCTGGACGACGTTAAGATCTGGATGGGGAGGAACAGACTCAGACTTAATCCCGACAAGACTGAGTGGTTGTGGATATTGCCTCCTAAGGACCATGACAACTGTCCCTCCAGTTGCGGCCATACTTGGAGAAGGAGGCTCTACTCACGGTCACTCATGCCCTTGTCACCTCGCGTTTGGACTACTGCAATGCGCTCTACATGGGGCTACCCTTGAAGAGTATCCGGAGACTTCAGTTGGTGCAAAATGCGGCTGCGTGTGCTGTGGTGGGTGTGCCAAGGTACACCCACGTGACACCAATACTCCGCCAGCTGCATTGGTTGCCCATCGGTCTCCGGGTCCAATTCAAGGTGTTGATCACCATCTTTAAAGCCCTTCATGGCTTGGGACCAGGCTATCTTCGGGACCGCATTCTGCCTCATACTTCCCTCCGACCGGTTAGGGCCCACAGAGTTGGCCTCCTCCAGGTCCCGTCGGCCAAGCAATGCCGGCTGGCGGGCCCTAGGGGGAGAGCCTTCTCTGTGGCCGGCCCCGCGCTCTGGAACCAACTTCCCCCAGAGACCCGAACCATCCCCACACTGCTGGCCTTCCAAAAAGCCGTTAAGACATGGCTTTTCCTGCAGGCTGGGCGTAGAGCTTAATCCATTCGAGCTCATCCCCCAAGTATGTATGGTTGTTGAATGGATGTTGTTAGCCGCCCAGAGTCCCTAGGGAGTTGGGCGGCATACAAATCCATTTAATTAATTAAATTAAATTGTTGTTTTTATAGTGTGCTTTTAAATTTTGTACTTGTTTTTAATTAATATTTAATTGGTTATTCTTGTATTTTTTCTCTGTTGTACGCCGCCCTGAGTCCTCCGGGAGTTGGGCGGCATATAAGAATACCAAAATAAATAAATAAATAAATAAATAAATAAATAAATAAATAAATAAATAAATAAATAAATAAATAAATAAATAAATAAATAAATAAATAAATAAATAAATAAATAAATAAATAAATAAATAAATAAATAAATAAATAGGCCCACCTGAACTCCTAAGTCCAACTTCAGAAGGAACGTCTCACACCCAACAATCTCTGGGGCAGGGCTCCTTCGAGGACATAGATTCTGGCGAGCTATAATAGCCACTCCTCCACCCCTTCCCTGGGGTCGCGGCTGATGCTGAACTGAGAACCCGTCCAGGCACATCTCGGAAAGGGGAACCCCCCCTCCTGGCCCAGTCAGGTCTCAGTGATGCATGCCAGGTCAGCCCCCTCTTCCAGGATTAGATCCCGTACAAGGGGGGCCTTGTTAGTAATCGACCTGGCATTCAACAGCAGCAGCTTGAGCCCAGGGCCCTGACATCCCTGGTTACCAGGTACTCAGGCTGGGTGTTGTACAACACATTCCAGGTGTTGTAAGGAATATCCTTCTGGTTTTGGTTCCAAGTGGGGAAAAAGACACTGGAAGCATGGGACTGCTTGGAAAGATAGTTTAATGGAGGATAGCAGGACCACATGGTCTGAGGTCCTGGGGAAAGGGGGATCACATGCCTCCAAGATGTTGAAGAAGAGAAAAAGGGCTGAGATGCTGAGAGTGCCCTAGTTTATACCCTCTGTTGGGCTCCACCTTGAGAGTTTTCTGTTCCTGTGTAAGAAATGTATCCCATTGGTTGGCAGACTCCAAGGGGGTGGGGGGCAACTCTGTAGGCTGTCTTGAGTCCAGGTTTGCTTGAGCCTTGCTGGCTGATGCAATCTTCCCAGGTGCCATGTGGTGAGATGGGTAGAGGGCTAATCCTATCATGTCCTAAGGGTGAAGGTCTTAATCTCATCACCCTAGAGCTGAAGCGGGGGTGGGGGGCAGGGAGCTGCAGGAAGCTGCTTTGTCTTTAGAACATGATTCTCATGTTCTCATCTAGGGAAACATATTCTTCCTTTTCAATATTTCCTAGGATATTTCATTTTTCTAGGAGAGGGGTGGGTGCTAACTTCCTTCACAGGGATGGGATGGGGCAGAGGAGAGCATATCTTCAAAATACTACTTGATTGACCAAAGCCATTGCAGGCTTAATTTGGTGCACAGTGGTGGAAGATCAGTATATAATGTATGCCTTTGGATTCAAAACTAACATCTTTGATTTCTGCTTCCCTGTTGTAACAGCGAAGTTGTCTGCTTCCCACCCCATCTCCAGCACCTCTGAAGCAAACTTGTAATAGGGTTCTGCCATCTAGGAACCCCTTTTCAATTCTGATATTTTACTGTTTTGTATACATGGACAATTTCTAACTGGAAATTTCTGTGATCACCGCTATCCATCAAACACCACTGTGGCATTTTGTAGATTGTTCCATCATTATTATGATTTTTTACAAGGAAGATAATACTGCTAATAATAGCAGTGTATAGTGTTACATTTTGGATATTTATTCTACTCTCCCTTATCACTCAACATTCTGAATTTATTTTATTTATTTTATTTTATTTTATTTTGCTGTTCTTATATGCCACCCTACTCCCTGGGGACTCTTTACAGGATTTAAATTTTTTAATGTATTTTTACAAATCATTGGGTTTTATCAATATCTCCTTTTTGCACATGGAAGTGCCATGTTGTCTATTTGATAGCACTTACCTTTGAATAATGAAAATTAAAGATACACATTCATCAACTAGGATGAGCTTGGGAAGGGATATAACCAGCGGTGGTTTGCTCTCGGTTCGGTCTGGTTCTGCGAATCGGTAGCGGCGGTGGGGGGAGGCTCCGGCCACTCGCCCGGGACGCTTCTGCACATGCGCGTGTGTGAACTGGTAGCAACGGGTTTTAGAACCCACTACTGGATATACCATATTTCCAATTCTGATGTATAACACTTACAAATGTATCATATCATATCATAATATGATATCATAGCATATCATAATCTCCATTAACCAAACATGTAGCCCCAACATAATCAGTACAGGACTCAAACTTCATCACTTGTTTTTTCCTTAGAATTCATTGTTGAAAGTATCAAAAGCAGGTGCAGTAACAGTCATAAAAAACTGGATTCTAGAAAATATTTAGATAAACAACCCTTGTGTTAATTAGCAAGACAGAGGGATTGATTAATATGCAAATTTTCATGTTAATCTTTTCATATTAATCATGAATTTAAAGAGTTTGTGAAAAGTTTACAAAACAGGTTTTAGTAACGCTAAATATCAGCTTGTATAGCATGTATAGTAGCCAGTAGTTGGAAAATATGTGTTTCTTAATAGAGGAGAAGGAAAGGGATTCTGAGGGAAATAAAAAGTCATTTTTCAACAGAAACTAGAACTAGCAATTTTATTTTTTTGGCAAGAGATACAGAATCTAATAGAGTTAGCTGCTTCCAAGTTCAAATTAAAAGTAATTCAGTAAGGCAGACAACATAGAGCTGCAAAAATTACAGACTTAAGTATACTTAGAGATATATAAAGATATTTCTATTGTTACGATAATTCGAAAAGAACACTTGGACACACATTTTCTTGCCATCATCTATCTGTCTGCCTACTTACCAGAATGAAAAATGATACTGATGAACCTGTACAGGGAATTCATGTTCTGCAGAGCCTCTTGGCTGGCTGGCCTTGAATGCTCACTTTCCATCACATATCAGCTGAATAGTCAGAATCTCATTAGTGTATTTGCAAAGACAGTCTAGAGAAGACTTTCCAAATGTGACTAGAGATTTGAATGGTTCACACATTACACATAGCAAATTTTATTTCATTTATCAAAATTATTTATTCATCAAATTTATCTGCTGCTCATCTCATAGTTCAAGGCGAGTCTGAGCAGCTTACAACATAATAATATACATGGATATAAAAACAATTGTAAGTGTAAAAACATTAAAATTACAAAATATTAAAACAAACTTTAAAAAACCCACCGGTTTAGAGTGGAGAGCTGCTGGTGGCTTCTCGGTTACTACACTAGCTACCTCCAGCCAACAACTTCTCCTTCAGGGTCCCATGCCAACCCGCATAGCCAAGTTTAAGGCATTTTCTGAAGGCCAGAAGGGTGGGGCAAGACCTCACCTTCTGCAGCAAGGTGTTCCAAAGAGTGGGGACCATTGGCCTTTTAACTCTGCTTTATCAGGTAATTGTCTGATTCACATACATAGTAGATGATAATAGCTTGGTTTGCATATCTGCATTAAAGCTTCTTGTCATGTGTGAATCCAGCACTGTGCTGCTTTTCATTAAATGAGCATGTTGTTTCATGCATTGCACTAGATCAAGTTGCAGCATTTTCAGAGGAAGTTTACATATAAAACTAAAAGGCAACAGGATCTTGTTGCTTTCGTATAACACTTATGTTAATCATAAATCACAAATGAATTAATCTTGTCTCTGAAAAGTAATTCTTGGCATTTGAGGGTTGCCATATTATAAATATTATTTATTTTATTTTATTCTTCTTATAAGCCGCCCAACTCCCGAGGGACTCAGGGCGGCGTACAACATGTAAGAGGAACAATCAATAAAAAGAAGCATAATAATGCATAATAATAAAAAATTTAAAAAACATTATCATCATTCATACGTGGGCATAATTGATCTTATTTTAGCCCGCCTGCTTGAAAAACCATGTTTTCACGGTTTGCGGAAGGCCAGCAGGGTGGGGATAGTTTGGATCTCTGGTGGTAGTTGGTTCCAAAGAGAGGGAGCTCCCACAGAGAAAGCTCTCCCCCGCAGTCCCGCCCACCGACATTGCTTGGTTGACAGGACCTGGAGGAGACCAACTCTGTGGGACCTAACCGGTCATAGGGAGGTATGTGGCAGGATGCAGACCCGCAAGTAGCCTGGTCCTGAGCCTATAACCTTTAAAGGTCATAACCAACACCTTAAATTGCAACCAGAGACTAATGGGCAGCCAATGCAGCTGGTGGAAAAGAGGTGTCACGTGAGTGTATCTTGGTACACCCACCATGGCTCGCGTAGCTGCATTTTGCACCAATTGCAGTCTCCAGATACTCTTTAAGGGTAGCTCCATGTAGAGCGTGTTACAGTAATCCAGCCAGGAGGTGATGAGGGCATGAGTGACCATGAGCAGAGCCTCCCTCTCCAAGTAGGGCCGCAATTGGTGCACTAGGCGAACCTGTGCAAAGGTCCCCTAGCCACAGCTGTAAGGTGTTGATCCAATTTAAGCTGGGGATCTAGGAGGACACCCAAATTGCGGATACGTTCCGAGGCAGTTAATTTATCTCCCCCGAGAACCAAGGAGGGATGATCAACGTAGTCCTTGGGGGGCAATATCCACAGCCACTCGGTCTTGTCAGGATTGAGTTTGAGCCTGTTCCTGCCCATCCAGACCCTAACATCGTCCAGACACTGGCACATCACATCCACTGCTTCCCTGAACTGAGACGGGGTGGAGATGTATAACTGGGTGTCATCAGCATATTGCTGGAACCTCACCCCGTGTTGACGAATGATCTCACCCAGCGGTTTCATGTAGATGTTAAACAGGATGGGTGAGAGGACCAAGCCCTGAGGCACCCCGCAAATCAGGGGCCTAGGGGTCGACCTCTGTCCTCCTGCCAACACCGACTGTGTCCTATTGGAGAGGTAGGAGGAGAACCACCGTAATACAGTGCCGCTCACTCCCACCTCGCCAAGACGACGCAGAAGGATACCATGGTCAATGGTATTGAAAGCCGTTGAGAGGTCAAGAAGGTAAATACAGAGGAATTAGGGATAATTCTTTTGTTTAATCCTGTTTTTATTATAAAATGATAACAATTTTAAAAAAGTAAAGAAAAACTCAGAGAAAAATTGGTGATGGACCATTTAAATGTTTTGTTTAATACCTCTTTATGGTTTAAAAAAAATACATCTGAAACTGGGCTGTTATGGAATGGAAAACTCCCTTCACCTCTACCAGAAATCACGATTTGCTGCAGATAGTGTACTACTGGCATTAAATGGGTTACTAAACTTGCAAAAATGGAAATGAATTTAATTTAATTTAATTTAATTTATTGTATTTCTATGCCGCCCAACTCTTAAAGGACTCTGGGCAGCTTACAATGGGATATAGAAAATACATTTTAAAACATTATAAAAGATTTAAAAACAGTTAAAAATCACATACCTACATATCATTCAAGGCCGGACCTCATAAATTGCGAGATCAGCGGCCCCAAGCCTGCCGGAAAAGCCAGGTCTTCAATGCTTTCTGGAAGGCCAATAGAGTGGGGGCAGTCTGGATCTCAGGGGGTAGTTGGTTCCAGAGAGCCGGGGCAGCCACAGAGAAGGCCCTTCCCCGCGGGCCCACCAGCCGAAACTGCTTAGCTGATGGGACCTGGAGGAGATCTGTGGGATCTTACCGGTCGCTGGGAACTATGAGGTAGAAGGCGGTCTCGAAGATAACCCGGCCCTGAGCCATATAAGGCTTTAAAAGTGATAACCAACACCTTGAATTGAAACCGGAGACCAATAGGAAGCCAGTGCAGCCCGCAGAGGATTGGTGTAATGTGGGTGTACCTAGGTGCACCCACAACCACTCGCGCAGCTGCATTCTGGACTAATTGTAGTCTCCGAACACTTTTCAGGGGTAGCCCCATGTAGAGTGCATTGCAATAATCCAACCGTGAGGTGATAAGGTATGAGTGACTGTGAGGAGAGCCTCCCGATCCAAGTAGGGTCACAATTGATGCACCAGGCGAACCTGTGCAAAGGTCCCCCTAGCCACAGCTGTTAGATGTTGATCTAATCTTAGCTGTGGGTCTAGGAGGATACCCAAATTGCGAACCCGTTCTGAGGGGGACAATTTCTCCCCCCCCAGAGCCAAGGATGGACAGTCGATACAATCTTTAGGAGGCAATACCCACAGCCACTTGGTCTTGTCTGGGTTACGTCTGAGCTTATTCACACCCATCCAGACCCTCACAGCTTCCAGGCACCGGCACATCACATCCACTGCTTCACTGAACTGACATGGGATGGAGATATACAACTGGATATCATCAGCATATTGCTGATACCTCACCCCAAATCGTTGGATGACCTCACCCAGTGGTTTCATGTAGATATTAAATAGGAGGGGAGAGAGGACCAAGCCCTGAGGCACCCCGCAAACAAGGGGTTTAGGGGTCGACCTCTGTCCTCCTGCCAACACCGACTGTGAACGACCAGAGAGATAGGAGGAAAACCACCACAGCACGGTGCCTCCCAACCCTAGCTCCCTTAGTCGTCCCAGAAGGATACCATGGTCAATGGTATCAAAAGCTGCTGAGAGGTCAAGTAGCACCAAGATGGAGGAATGACCCTATCTCGGGCTTGCCAGAGATCATCCATCAGCGTGACCAAAGCAGTTTCCATGCTATAGCCAGGTTTGAAGCCAGATTGACAAGGGTCCAGATAAGTTGGAATAACAGAAACTTGGTGGGACGAATCACACGATTGGAACACACAGATAAAAGGATACAAACTCTACAAAAAAACCAGATCACACAAAAAAGGAGGTGGAGTTGCACTGTATATAAAGGACCACTATGTAGCTACAGAGCTACAAGTAACCAAGGAAGAAAACCCATTAGAATGCATATGGGTCAACATAAAAGAAAAAAAGAACAACACAACAATAGGAGTTTACTACAGACCACCAAACCAAACAGAAACAATGGACACCCTTTTTACCAACCAGCTAAAGAACATATGCAAGAAAAACAACATTGTAATAATGGAAGACTTCAACTACCTGGACATCAACTGGAAAACCAACTCAGCACCAAGTGAGAAATCTAACAGATTCCTAACCAGCCTAGCCGACAACTTCATTGTCCAAAAAGTGGAGGAGGGAACTAGAGGGGCAGCCATACTGGATCTAATACTTACAAACAAAGAAGAAACAATAGAAGGAGTCGAAGCTGCGGGAACACTGGGCGAGAGTCTCTTTAGTAATACTAAAATTCACCATAACGCAAACACAAATAACTGAACATAACGACACCTATATCCCAGACTTTAAAAAAGCTGACTTCAATAAACTCACAGAAAACCTAGGAAAGATCTCTTGGATGGAAGTACGAAAGGGTAAACAACTCAAGAAGCCTGGGAGATCCTGAAAAACATGATCATAAAAGCCCATAACACCACAATACCGATGAGGAAGAAAAACAAGAAATCCAAAAGGAAACCAGCATGGCTAAACAAAAATCTCACCGATAAACTGAATGAAAAAAAAGATAAATACAAAAAATGGAAAGAGGGGCACATAACCAAGGCAGAGTACCAACAGACAGCCAGAATCTGTAAAGAAACAATCAGGACAGCAAAGGCCCAGAATGAGCAAAGACTCGCAACAAAAGTCAAAGACAACAAAAAAAGCTTCTTCCAACACATTAACAACAAGAAAAAAAATCAAAGAAACAGTTGGTCCACTAAAGAGAGAAGACGGCAAAGAAGTAACAGGCAACACAGACAAAGCAGAGCTACTGAACACATTCTTCGCATCAGTCTTCACACAAAAGGAAACTGCAGCTCAACTACCCAGCAACACAAATATAAAAAACAGATTCGAAGCAAGACTCAACCTAAGCAAAAATACAGTAAGAGATCACCTATCTGAACTTAACGAATACAAAGCACCAGGACCAGATGGATTACATCCCAGAGTCCTAAAAGAACTAGCAGGACTCATTTCAGAACCACTGCACCACATCTTCCACAAACCCTGAAACACAGGGGAACTACCTGAGGACTGGAAAAGAGCTGACGTGGTCCCCATCTTCAAAAAAGGTAAAAAAACAGACCCAGGAAACTACAGACCAATCAGCCTAACATCAATACCTGGGAAAATACTGGAAAAAATAATTAAAAACCAGATCTCCCATCATCTAAAAACAAACCAAGTAATAACCAACAGCCAACACGAATTTGTTAAGAACAAGTCATGCCAAACCAACCTCATTTCATTCTTCAACACTGTGACCAAATTAGTAGACCTATTAGTAGACCCATTACAGCGTAATGCAGTAGACATAATATACCTGGACTTTAGCAAAGCATTTGACAAAGTAGACCACAACCTACTCCTTCATAAGCTAGAAAAAAGCGGGATAGACAGCTACAGAACCAGATGGATTAACAATTGGCTGACCAACCGTACCCAGCGAGTAGTCCTCAATGGCTCTAAGTCCACATGGAGAGAAGTAAGCAGTGGGGTACCACAAGGTTCCGTCCTAGGCCCAGTACTCTTCAATATCTTTATAAATGACCTAGATGAGGGAATAGCAGGAGAACTAACCAAATTTGCAGATGACACCAAGCTGGCGGGAGTAGCAAACACCCCAGAGGACAGACTCAAAATCCAGAGGGACCTTGACAGACTCGAACACTGGGCCCAAACCAACAAAATGAAATTTAACACAGAGAAAAGTAAAATTCTGCACCTAGGCAAGAAGAATCAAAAATACACATACAAACTGGGCGAAACCACACTCAATAGCAGCGATTGCGAAAGGGATCTTGGAGTCCTGGTAGACAGCCAACTAAATATGAGCCAGCAGTGTGCAGCAGCAGCCAAAAAGGCCAACACAGTCCTGAGCTGCATAAATAGAGGGATACAATCAAGGACCAGAGAGGTACTAGTACCACTCTATAAAGCCTTGGTCAGACCACACCTAGAGTACTGCATCCAGTTTTGGTCACCACATTACAAAAAAGACATTGAAACTCTAGAGAAAGTGCAGAAGAGAGCAACCAGGATGATAAAGGGTCTGGAAAATAAAACATACAAAGAGCGGTTGCAGGAACTGAGCTTGGCCAGTCTAGCGAAGAGAAGGACCAGGGGTGACATGATAGCAGTGTTTCAATACTTGAGGGGATGCCACAGAGAGGAGGGGGTCAGGCTGTTCTCTATGGCACCAGAAAGCCAAACAAGGAATAACGGATGGAAGCTGACCAAGGAGAGATTCAACCTGGAAGTGAGGAGAAACTTTCTGACAGTGAGAGCGATCAACCAGTGGAACAGCTTGCCAGCAGAGGTCGTGAGAGCCCCAACACTTGCGACCTTCAAGGAGAGACTGGACTGCCATCTGTCTCAAATGGTGTAGGAACTCCTGCTTGAGCAGGGGGTTGGACTAGATGACCTACAAGGTCCCTTCCAACTCTAATAATAAATCTAAAAAAATCTAAATCCGTTTCATCCAATGACCATAGGAGTTGAAGTGCCGCCACTTTCTCTATAACCTTTCCCACAAAGGGAAGGTTGGAGACTGGACAAAAGTCCTTAAATTCTGCTGGATCCAGGAAAGGCTTCTTGAGGAGGGGTCTCACCACCGCCTCCTTTAATGGTTGTGGGAAGGACCCCTCACTCAAGGACGTGTTAACTAAAGCCTGAAGCCAGCCTCGTTGTTGTGGCTTGCCCGCGTCCTGTGCAGCTGGTCGAGGATCCGGAGGACTTAGAGCCGCTCGTGGCGCGGCACTATCACCCTGTGTACCTGGCACCTGAGTCTGACAGTGATGAGGACTCAGTGCCAGAGGAGCAAGACCAGCCAGGGCCTTCTGCACCTTCTCAGCTGGTGCAGAGTGAGTCCTCAGAGGAGGAGGAGCCTCTGCTGGATGCGAGGGTTCGCAGAGCAGCCAGCAGAAGGGATCGGCTTTACAGCCGGAGGTCTCCTCGCAGGTAAAGCTGAGGTTTAATGGGCCATGCCCTCAGGCTATTTAACTTCTGGAGCACGCCTGAATTATTGCTGGAAGCAACATCTGTGTTTTGTGAGCACTTCAGAGTCCTTTTGTATCGGAGTTCCTGCTTTGAGTCTTGTGTTTGGAAATAGCAGCTTCTGGAATGCTTATTTCTGGGATTTCAGCCAACTTGAGGGAGTGAAGAGATAAGGAAATACTTAATTGGTATTTGTGTGTTGGACATTTGAACTTTGGTTAAATAACTCACAAAGACATTAAGGAACTTTATTCCTGAGACTCTCTTTATGTTTGTTTATGGACTTTAAACCCCTGCGCTTTTACTAAGCCTCTTCATTAGTAAAAGGAACCCTTTGCTTTGGTAGCAAACAAGTTGTGTGTGTTTTTTTCTGTGGGTTGAGGTGCTGGGACACATCACTCGTGTCACCTCCCTGCTGGCCGAAACCAGCCAGGAGGGGCACGGGTCCAACAAACAAGTGGAGGAACTCATCGCTCCCACAGCCTTGTCCACTTCCTCAGGAGTCACAGGCTCAAATTCATCCCATATAATAGGACTAACACCTGCCCCTGTCATCTCGGTCAGAATTGCCCAATCAGAGTCCAGGTCCGTCCGAATCTGAGCGACTTTATCCAATACAAACTGCGCAAACTCCTCAGCTCTACCCTGCAGGGGCTCCTCTGTTCCCCCTACATTAAGGAGGGTACGAGTCACCCTAAATAGGACGGCTGGGCGCAAATCAGCGGATGCAATAAGTGCAGAAAAATGTGAACATTTTGCCGCCCGTATCGCCACTAAATAAGTCCTAATAAAGGCTCTTAAAAGTGTTCGGTCAGACTCGGAGTTACTGGTCCTCCAGCGTCGCTCTAGACGTCTCTTCTGGCACTTCATCTCCCGGAGTTCCTCAGTAAACCAGGGAGCTTTCCTGGATCCATCGCCATGGAGAGGTCGCAAAGGCGCAATCCAGTCCAGTGCCCCCGATACTGCCCTATTCCAGGCAGCCACTAGGGACTTAGCCGGATTGTGGACAAGGGAGTCCGGTATCACCCCAAGCTCCTTCTGGAACCCTTCAGGGTCCATTAGACGTCTGGGGTGGAACCACTTAATCGGTCCTAACTGCCGGAATTTTTCCTATCTGAGGGCCTGTACCAGGATTTTCAAGCTCTGGGAGGGTAGGTGATCTTCTGAGGACCCCAACTCATCGAAAATTGCGGTGAAGGATTATCGCCCATTATGGGAACAGGGGTTTCTCCACTTCCTCATGAGGAAATGGCATGTTACCACTTTCTAAGATGGTGGCTCAGTGCTTTTGAGGCTCAACAGTTTAACAACTTGCGATGAGGTTTTTTAACAACAGCTTGGAAGCAACTGGGAATTTAACCACTCGGAGGACTTACAGAAACACAGAACGAAATTGAACAACCAGGCAACCGAGTGGCTACTACCTCATTCTTTCCGGTAAAATTTCATAGTTCTGTGTGACTTGGGTGACTATGATAGGGATCGACGGCTCGTCTTCCCGCTAGATTTCTTTGCCAGTTTGATGGTTGGAAGGAATGGACTGACCCTTGTTGAAGGAATGGCAGGCTTGCTGGACTGGAGCGATTGATGCTGGTGTCAACCACCTTCGGAGCGGGCGTTTTTTGCACAGCTGCCTACGCAGTCAGTGGGACATAGCATGTTGAGATCTTCCCCACTGCTCCTGCTGTAATCCATCTTGCTTAACATTGGAGGGGTGATGGCGGCTGCTCCTGGAGAAACAGCTCCCCGGGAACTTCGCATTTGACTGGTTCCTGATCATTCTGATCAACTCTGGGGTGTCCTTTTGAACGCTCTCGCCACTGTGACTTTCTCTCATGCTCATTATAGGCTTGCCCCCCCTCTTGGCAGTCTCTGCAGATGGTAATTATTACTGCCCTTCCCCCTGCCATTATTACAACTATGACGATTGAGGAGGAGGTAAAGGGGGTTTGTGGCCTTCTTTGCATGTTGACACATGGACTGAGAAACGAGGAAAATTATCTTTCTGAGGGAGAGAGACTTTGGAGTCATCAATGTTTTATATGTTTTGTATGTACACCTATGTTTACAGCATCCATTTTTAGCTCTTTTTACTGTGATATTCCATCCTGGGGGGGATGGGTATGTATGATTGTGAGTGATTACTGATTATTAACTATTTTTAATTATACCCCGGAAGTGGTGTGTGTTGGTTATGAAAGGGATTGGATATGATTGGGAATATGAAATGTGTTAATGTATTAGCAGAGTATTCCTTGTGTTACCAAGGTTGTGCATACAGAAACGTTTAGATTGAGATCAGTTGTGAATAAGTACTCAGCCACACACAGATATACTAACTTGAATTAAAATTTACTTTAAGAAATAGCATGTTCCTATAAACAGTCCAAAGTCATACACTTAATAGTCATAATGACAATCCAAGTATTATCCAGTACAAATACATTTCAGCTATAATACATAACTACAACACAGAGAGAAATGCAGAGCATACATACTCTAGGCCTTGCTCTAATGATAAGCAGAGACTACACTCTGAGTAGCAGAGACCAAAGACAAACAGAGAGGGACTCCCATAGAAATAAGCTGTGAACTCTAGCTCCCTCTTGTGGCAGTCTGCAACACCTAAGCTAAACAGACTTATAGCTGTTAAAAGCTAGACATATATTGTTCTATCCAATATTAGTTATGGTCAGAGACCTAACATTCTCCCCTTTGGGTAGATCAATATATAATACCTTACATCTTTAAACCATAGTTTTCACAACACTCTTTGTGTTTAATTGCACCTTGCGCTTTAGTGAAATGATCTGCAATATTCTGTTCAGTCATGCAGTATTCCAACTTAACCATTTTATTTTGAACACATTGTCTAACATTCAGATATCTCAAATCAGTATGTTTCGACCTTGTTTTCACAGCTAAACTATTAGCCATACTAATGGCAGATTGATTGTCTTCATACACAATAAATGGCTCCTGTACAGTAATTCCTATATCCTTTAACAATTGTTTATAATATACCAATTCTGTACACATTAATGATAAACTCGAGAATTCTGCTTCCATAGTGGATAAACTAATATGTTGTTGCCTAATAGATTTCCACCCTATTAAAGCATTACCCAACATTACCACTATACCTGATGTTGATTTGCGAGTCATTGCATCAGTAGCAAAACTTGCATCAGCATATGCAGATAACACTAATTCATTTCTCGGTTCTAAATATAAAGAATAATGTATTGTGTGCTTTAGGTATCTTAGTATTCGTTTAGCTGCTTGCCAATGCCTTTCATTTGGTTCAGCATTATATCTAGCCAGTTGATTTACGCTATAAGATATATCTGGTCTAGACCAATTACTCAAATATGAGAGACTACCAATTAGAGACTGATATATCTCCTTATCAAACACAGGACATTTAGTATCACTATTTGTAAATCCCTGATCCATTGGTGTCTTAGCAGTTTTACAATTCTCCAGGTTGTATCTTTTTAACAATTGGCTAATCTTCTTAGCTTGCGAAATTTTGAATCCTCTATTTGTCTTCATTATATCAAGACCCAAATAATGTTTAATTTCTCCTAAATTTCTAATCTTGAACTTTCTTTGTAATTCAGAAACAATATCATTTGCTTCTTGTTCAGTCTTTGTTATAATCGCTATATCATCTGTAAATAATAGCAACAGAGAAATCAAACCATCTTTCTCTCTCCTAAATAAACAAGGATCAGCTATACCAGCTTTAAAATCCATGGAAACTAATTCTTTTACAATGCATTTATTCCATTCATAACCTGATTGCTTTAAACCATAAAGACTTTTCTTTAATTTCCAATAATCATTTTTTCCATCATCTTTTAAACCTAATGGCTTTCTCATATAAATGGTATGTTGTAAAGGTGCATGTAGATATGCAGTTTCGACATCTACATGATTAATTATGCATTTATTTTTAGCTGCCCAAACTAATGCTCCTCTCAATGTATTTGCTCTCAGACTAGGTGCAAATACCTCATCATAATCCTTATCTGATTGAGCAAATCCCTGAGCAACTAATCTTGCTTTATGGGTAACAGTGCCATCCACACCAGCCTTTAATTTATACACCCATCTGCAACCTATTGCACGCTCACCTGGTGGTAACTTTACATCTTCATATACCTCAAGATCCTTTAAAGATTTTAATTCCTTATTCATAGCTTCCTGCCAAGCTACCTGTTCCTTTGTTGGATACAGCTTAAGTTCATTATAATTAGACGGTTCCACGTTAATCTGGCATACAATACTTGCCTGATATCTATCAGGTGGACGTCTCTCCCTAGTTGACCTCCTAGGCAATTTAGTACAAGTTGTTGGAATTTCCTCTTCCTTTTCCTCCCCTATCGAGGTATCTTCTACATCATCCATAGATGGTTTCTCTATTGAGGATTCTTTCACTATCCTATCATCAGTACTTCTCTTATCAGAATCATCAGGAAACAATGGATCCTCAACAACAATACTATCTTGTTCCTTGTATTCCTGTTCCAGTTTACTCCATCCAACATGCTCAAGGAATTTAGCACTTGCACTACAATATACTCTAGTAGTACCTGGCTCCCAGAATCTAAATGATCTATGATTAGATTCATACCCTACAAAACATAATTTCCGTGCTCTGTGTTGTCCCTTTCGCCTTACTTGTGTGGGAATATGCACCCATGCTGGTGCACCAAATGTATGCAAATAACTAAGATTTGGTTTCCTACCATACCAACGAGTAAATGGCAATTCACCAGTTGTTGCATTCACTACATTGTTCAAAACATGGTTAGCACACATTATAGCTTCACCCCAGAGTCTTTCTGGTAAACCAGAATCTGAAATCATGGTTCGAGACATAGCCTGTAATGTCTGACCTCTTCTTTCAATATGCGCATTATGTTGCGGCCGAAAAGGAGCAGAACGCTTATGTTCAATACCAGCTCTCTTTAGCATATCTTCAAATCTCTTATTGATAAACTCAGTACCATTATCTGTTACTAAACTAACCAGTTTCTTTTTCATTTTTCGTTCAACAAACCTTAACCAGTTTACAAAATGCTGATATGTTTCTGTTTTTGTTTTCATCAGATAACAGAAACCATATCTAGAAAAATGATCAACTATGCTCAATATATAACAGGCTCCACCTAAACTGGGTTTCTTAGGGCCAATGAGATCAGCAAATACAACCTCTAATGGTTCCTTGGTTTTAAATCCATTTAACCTGTTTGCAGGAATTACCTTGCTTTTTTCCTGATTGCAAGCATTACAATTTAAATATCTTGCACAAGGTTTTAATTTTATACCATTAGATAACTCAACAGTTTTCTTTAAAGTTTTGAAATTTAAATGTCCCATACGTCTATGGAGCAAATGAATACATTCATCATGAGGCTTTCTCTTTTCATAAACTGAATTAGCCTTATTTAATGGACTATCGTGGATAATGTATAAGCCATCATGCAATCTTGCAGTAACTCTTTTACCTTGTTTTTCAATTAAACATTTATCTCCCTGAAAAGTTACCACAAACCCTGCTTTTACCAATTCTCTGACAGATAGTAAGTTATTTTTAAGGTTAGGTACATATAACATTGGTAAACTTTCATTAATACATGAACAATATGCATTACCTTCTCCAGATACTCTCAATTTCCAGCCATTTGCTAATGATACATGCTGTTTACTTTCAGTCATATTAACAAATCTCTCTTTACTTTTAGTTATACACTGAGATGCTCCACTGTCTATTATCCAGATATCATGGCTTACAGTTTTATTTGTACTTGATATAGCTACACTAACATCATTATAAGCTCTCTGCATATTACTAGCATTCTGCTTTTTACTCTTTTTACAGAATCTGGCTATATGACCTTTAGCCCCACAAGAATAACATTTCCTAACAATATAGGCAGTTGAAGACCGTAGTTGTTTCTCTCTCTGTGATTCTTCCTGTGGTTGTTTCTCTCTCAGTTGTTTTCTATCTTGCCTTCTTCTAGACTCTTCTAACAGTCTTCCTATTATGCCAGTCAATGTCAGTTCATCTCTGGTCAAAACTTCCAGTGAAGACACATAATCATCATAAGAGTCATCCAAAGAAGAAAGAATAATATAAACTTGATGCAACTCTGAGAAAATCAGTTCTTTTTCATGTAGCTCTTGTAATGTTCTCTTCATAAACTCCAAATGAGCTAACATGTCACCACCTTTTAACAAACGTGCTCTGAACAGTTTACGTGTAAGGTGTATATGCGCACCAACACTATCTCGAACATAAAGTCTCTTTAAGGTACTCCAACACTTGGCAGCAGAATCTTCACCATGAATATGGACCAGTTGCTGATCACTCAGTGTCAGTCCAATAATACTAAGAGCCTTTTCATTATCCCGGTTAAAGTCAGCTATTTTCTTCTTATCTTCATCATTTGTTGTATCCCAAGCTGTTATATCAGGTGGATTATTAACCACAGTCCATAATCCTTCTTTACGCAAAAGTAAGCTGCACTTCATAGACCAGGAAACATAGTTAGTTCCATCTAACCTGGTTATCAGGGATAAGCTAGTTGACTGTTCTTGTGCCATTGTTAATTTAACAGTAAACCACAAGTTAGCTGTCTGAGTATGAAACTGAATATTCACACTAACTCTCAATATCTCTCTGGGCCCATAACCAGTGTTAATGTATTAGCAGAGTATTCCTTGTGTTACCAAGGTTGTGCATACAGAAACGTTTAGATTGAGATCAGTTGTGAATAAGTACTCAGCCACACACAGATATACTAACTTGAATTAAAATTTACTTTAAGAAATAGCATGTTCCTATAAACAGTCCAAAGTCATACACTTAATAGTCATAATGACAATCCAAGTATTATCCAGTACAAATACATTTCAGCTATAATACATAACTACAACACAGAGAGAAATGCAGAGCATACATACTCTAGGCCTTGCTCTAATGATAAGCAGAGACTACACTCTGAGTAGCAGAGACCAAAGACAAACAGAGAGGGACTCCCATAGAAATAAGCTGTGAACTCTAGCTCCCTCTTGTGGCAGTCTGCAACACCTAAGCTAAACAGACTTATAGCTGTTAAAAGCTAGACATATATTGTTCTATCCAATATTAGTTATGGTCAGAGACCTAACAAAATGTATAGAATGTCATAATTTGGATGAGATAGTATGAGTGATTCGGGAACCGAGGCCCGGACCCCCTTTGCTGAGTGTGCAAACAGAAGCGGAGTGGGGTCCGGCTCTTTTACCCGGCTCAGTGTGAATGGTATGGATAGCCTGCAGGAAGGGAGGTGGACCAGCAGGGAGGGGAAGGGTATCTCGGGGGGGGGTGGAGAGCCGGAATATTCCGGTCATGATGGGGAGAGGTAGGTATGGCGGGAGCAGAGGGGCAGGCCGCTCTCGGGGAATAAGACCTTGCTGTTTACAAACGATCCCTTGTTCCGGCCCCTCCGATGTGGTTCCATCTTGCTCAACCCGAGTACCTGGCAACCAGGGTTTTCAGGGCCCTGGGCTCAGGATGATGCTGTTGAATGCCAGGTCAATTGTCAACAAAGCCCCCTTGATACGTGATTTAATCACGGACGAGGGGGCGGACCTGGTATGTATAACTGAGACCTGGCTGGGCCAGGAGGGGGGAGTAGCCCTCTCCGAGATATGCCCAGACGGGTTCTCAGTGTTACATCATTCACGACCCCAGGGAAGGGGAGGAGGAGTGGCTATTATAACGTGCCGAAATCTGCATCCTCGTAGGATCCCTGCCCCGGAGATAGTTGGGTGCGAGACGCTTCTTCTGAAGTTGGACTTAGGGGTTCAGGTGGGCCTTTTGTTAGCGTACCTGCCTCCCAGCTACAGTATGTTACTAAGGCCTGCCTGAGCTGCTTGAGGCGATAGCTAGCCTGGCGGTGGAGTTCCCCAGGCTTATGGTGCTGGGGGACTTTAACCTGCCTTCGGCGGGCGAAACCTCTGGTGCAGCTCAGGAGTTCATGGATTCCATGACAACCATGGACCTGACCCAAGTAATCCAGGGTCCGACTCATGAGGGAGGCCACACACTTGACCTAGTGTTTCTTTTGGGGCAGTGGAGAGATGATCTGAATTTAGGGGATATAGTCACCACCCCGTTGTCGTGGTCAGATCATTTCCTATTGAGGTTGGATTTCACAGCCCCACTCCTCCTCCAAAGGGACGTGGGACCGACTAGGTGGTTCCACCCCAGGTGCCTAACGGAGCCAGAAGGATTCCAGAGGGAACTTGGGGAAATACCTGAAACCCTGGTACACAATTCGTCTGAGTCCCTGGTGGCTGCTTGGAACACCGCAGCATCAGGGGCGTTAGATTGGATTGCGCCGTTGCGACCTCTCCGTGGCAGTGGATCCTGGAAAGCTCCCTGGTTTACCGAGGAGCTCCAGGTGATGAAACGCCACAAGAGACGTCTGGAGCGATGCTGGAGAGCCAGTAAAACCAAATCCGACCGAACACTTCTAAGAACTTTTATTAAGTCTTATCTAGTGGCGATAGGGGCGGCAAAATGATCACATTTTTCCGCTCTTATTGCATCCGCAGATTCTTGCCCAGCCGCCTTGTTTAGAGTGACTCGCACCCTCCTTGCCAAAGGGGGGAGCAAGGAACACTTGCAAGGTAGAGCTGAGGAATTCACGCAGTTTCTGACAGATAAAGTCGCTCAGATCCAGTCGAATCTGGACTCCGGCTGGACAGAGTCCATTGAGTTGACAGGGGCAAGTCTTAGTCCAGCGTTGTGGGAGGAGTTTGAGCCTGTCTCTCCTGATGACGTGGACAAGGCCGTGGGTGCGATGAATAACCATAATGCGCTTATTTGTCTGGGTTGCCAGAGAGTTTGGCACGCGGGGATCTTGCGATGCTGAGGGCTAGGAGAGGGAAGAAGAGAAAAGACAAGGAAGGAAGGAAGGAAGGAAGGAAGGAAGGAAGGAAGGAAGGAAGGAAGGAAGGAAGGAAGGAAGGAAGGAAGGAGAGGAAGGAGAGGAAGGAAGGGAAGGAGAGGAAGAAGAAGAATTTTAGGTGGGAGGTTGGGAGGAAGGAAGGAAGGAATAGAAAAAAGTGAGAGAGGGAAAGAAAGAAAAAGAAAGAAAAGAAAGAGAGAGAAAGAAAGAGAAAGAGAAAGAGAAAAGAAAGAAGAGGAAGGTTGGGAGGGAGGAAGGAAGAGAAAAAAGCGAGAGAGGGAAAGAAAGAAAAAGAAAGAAAGAAAGAAGAGGAAGGTTGGGAGGAAGGAAGGAAGGAAGAGAAAAAAGTGAGAGAGGGAAAGAAAGAAAGAAAGAAAGAAAGAAAGAAAGAAAGAAAGAAAGAAAGAAAGAAAGAAAGAAAGAAAGAAAGAAAGAAAGAAAGAAAGAAAGAAAGAAAGAAACTGTTGAAAGAAGAGCCTTGCTAATTAAAATTGTCTTTGCAGGGGTTTTGGAAAGGGTGGGTGAGCAGGCCCCATGGGGGAGGAAGGAATATGGGGCTGTTTTAAGAAGAAAGAGCTTAAAAGAGGAAATTGGCTTTGGGGACCCTAGCAATGTTTTTGGACCAATCATGGTTTTTTTTGCCCCGTTTGCCTCCTGAAACTTTGGAGTCCTGGGAGAAAGCTACTAAACAGGGATTAACTTTGCTGGAAGCTTATCTGATTTCTAGTTTTTCGACACTGCAGGCCACAATTTCTCAACCTCAACAACTTGAATATACCTGGACTTCAACTCCCAAAATTCCCTAGCCAGCTTTGCTTTGAATTCTGGGAGTTGAAGTCCAAGCACCTTAAAAGTTGCTGAGATTGAGAAATATTGCTGTACACTTGTTGGTTATCAAGTCTAAATACAGAAGTAGACTTGTTGTGGAAGATGATATTCCTTGTGCTCTTGCAAAGACTGGCCCGAGAATTTCTGATCTGGCATAATTACATATTGTTTTTGTGATTAATCACTATGCTTTAATTATGTTCAATTTGTAACAATGAAAATACATCCTGCATATTAGATATTTACATTATGATTCATAACAGTAGCAAAATTACAGTTATGAATTAGCAACGAAAATAATTTTATGGTTGGGGTCACCACAACATGAGGAACTATATTAAGGGGTCGCGGCATTAGAAAGGTTGGGAACCACTGGTCTAAGGACTGGTGAAGGATGTAAAGTAATCCAAGGACCTTGCAGTGTATGATCATATTTGGTGTTGATTTAACAGTTAAAAAGTTATCTGTTCTTATTTCCTAGTCAGCAGTGAGTGAATTTGTGTTGTTTTGGTGTGTCTAATGAGGCTGGATAGATGGATGCCTGGACAAGCAGATAAAGAGAGTCAATCCCTGGGGATTATCTAAGGAACAAAAGCTATCTTCATGGTTTTAAAAAGTAAAGAACGTGAAGTAGAAAATCCAGAAACTGGCATTTTTTAAATCTTTCAAATCCTAATGCAAGGTATTGCCACAAACTATCCTAAAAACGTTAACTTTCACTGACTCATAATTCATATTTGTTTCTAGATATCCAGAGGAAGAGAGTCCAGAAGCCCCTTCACCTCCTTTGTTAATGTCTTTATGAATGCAATTAGCTCTTCATTCATGCGCCTTTGTTTCTTGATCCTGTTATGAAGTAGCTTACACTAGTTTGCTTTTCCCAGGAGAGGCAGGCATCAAGCAGCATCGTATCTGCTTCTGTTGCTGAGCGCTGACAAACTCAACTTGCAAGAGGCAGAAGGAGCCATGGCAATGTGTTCCCCTCCAGAATGACATGAACAAATGGTCTCAGATTGACCTGCCTTGGATAAACACACCTGTAATGAAATTAGAAGGCAGAGAATATAAGGTACTGATTACAGCCCAATTTGAACAAAACCACTATTAATGGCATTTAAATCTTGTTTGTGGATGTACTGTGTGTGTGTGTGTGTGTGTGTGTGTGTGTACCCTCTCTCTCTCTCTCTCTCTCTCTCTCTCTCTCTCTCTCTCTCTCTCTCTCTCTCTCTCTCTCTCTCTCACACACACACACACACACACACACACACACACACACACACACACACTGTTTCCCCCAAAATAAGACATCCCCTGATAATAAGCCCAACTGAGCTTTTGAGTGTATGGCAATAAGGCCAAGGGCTTATTTCAGGGTTCAAAAAATATAAGACAGGGTCTTATTTTCGAGGAAACATGGTACACACACACACACACACACACACACACACACACACACACACACACACACACACACACACACATTAATTTACACATATTCTATTCCTCGGTCTGTAATCTTCCATAAAGATTAAAACAGTAACTCTTTATTACTACAGGTGTATAATTTGAGGTTTCATGGTTACCTTTCATCCTCTAAAAACATTTATAGTTGCTGAGTACTTCCAGATATTACACTCGCTTCTCATTTAGCAACCAAGTTCCATTCCAGCGATCAGGCCATTAAGCAAAATGGTGCTAAGTGAACACATGAGAGATACAGAGAGAGAGGCTGGTTGCTGCCATCTTATTTCGATAAAGTTATCTATACAGCAATACAACGTTACTCTCACTCCGGCATATGATTTTGTCATGCAGAAATTTGCTCACAAATGCACACATTGGCTGGAAAATAAATTATTATTGTTTATTACTGTTGTATTTGCAAATGATAGCTGAGGTGTTGCTAAATGAGGAATGGCTAAAATATCAAGCTATAATTTTCAGTGTGAGAGAACAGGAAATGAAAATGATTAATATAAAATAATCATAAAAGAGACAGTTTGGTGTAGTAGTTAAGTCATCAGGCTAGAAACTGGGGGACTGTGAGTTTTGGCCTCACCTTAGACAAAAAGTCAGGTGGGTGATCTTGGACCAGTCTCCCTCTCTCAGCCCTAGGAAGATGGTAGATTCTGAACATCTACCCTAGGAAGATGGTAGATTCTGAAAATCCTTGCCAAGAAAAATGCAGGGGCATGTCTAGGCAATCTAAACAGGGTGGCACATAACTAGGACTTGCGGAGGAGACACTGAAATGCCACCGAGGTAGGCAAAAATAGAAAGTAAAAACACATCATGAAAAAGGCAGAGGCAGCCACGTGTATATTATTGCCAAGAAAGCTACATGAATACGTGTGTGTGATCATAAGGAATCAAAATAAATTGAGAATGGCTTTCCAGAATTAAATTAAAAGTACATTATTGTGGATGGTTGCAATCAGCCAGATGTTTAGACTGGATTTGGCATTTTTATCCACCTATAGAGTCCTTCCTGAGAACCTAGGATACGCAGATGTAGTTTGATGGTGTTGGTATTAAAGGTATCATTGCAGGATGTAAGCTGTTCTAAATAAAGTTGTGTTTGTGCAAGAGATTTTGACAATGCCAATAGTGTTCAAGTGGTGCTCCAGATGTTTTGGGATTGCACCCAAAGCCCCTATTACTATTGACACTATTTTTGTTTTTGTTTTTTCTACCACAGTCATTCTATTTCAATTTGCAGGTTTTATATTTTTGTGATGTTCTCTAGTCCCTTCTCTTCTATTCTGCTGTCTCCAGGTATTGCAGTGTCCACTGTCCAAACGTTTTTGTCTTTTTTTTATCAACAATTGTTAAAATTATTTGGCAGGACCATGTCTGTTTAAATTCTAAAGTGCTAGACCAATTTAGCTTCTTCATTTTCTATTACTTGTCTATTCTGTGGTCCCAGCAGTTCTTGTTGCAGGCAAAAGGTATTTCTTGCAGATATTCCAATGCACCATTGTTGTTACTTGGTCATGCTGTTGTTTGTAGTCGGTCTGTGCAATCTTCTTGTAACAGCTAACTACCATATTTTTTGGAGTATAAGATGCACCTCCCCCCCCCAGAAGAGGGTGAAAATCTTAGTAGACCAGCGAAATGCAGTAGACATCATATACCTGGACTTCAGCAAAGCATTTGACAAAGTAGACCACAACCTACTTCTTCATAAGCTAGAAAAAAGCGGGATAGACAGCTACACAACCAGATGGATTAACAACTGGCTGACCAACCGTACCCAACGAGTAGTCCTCAATGGCTCTAAGTCCACATGGAGAGAAGTAAGCAGTGGCGTACCACAAGGTTCCGTCCTAGGCCCAGTACTCTTTAATATCTTCATAAATGACCTAGATGAGGGAATAGCAGGAGAACTAACCAAATTTGCAGATGATACCAAGCTGGCGGGAGTAGCAAACACCCCAGAGGACAGACTCAAAATCCAGAGGGACCTTGACAGACTCGAACACTGGGCCCAAACAAATAAAATGAAATTTAACACGGAGAAAAGTAAAATTCTACACCTAGGTAAGAAGAATCAAAAATACACATACAAACTGGGTGAAACCACACTCAATAGCAGTGATTGCGAGAGGGATCTTGGAGTCTTGGTAGACAGCCAACTAAATATGAGCCAGCAGTGTGCAGCAGCAGCCAAAAAGGCCAACACAGTCCTGAGCTGCATAAATAGAGGGATACAATCAAGGACCAGAGAGGTACTTGTACCACTCTATAAAGCCTTGGTCAGACCACACCTAGAGTACTGCATCCAGTTTTGGTCACCACACTACAAAAAAGACATTGAAACCCTAGAGAAAGTGCAGAAGAGAGCAACCAGGATGATAAAGGGTCTGGAAAATAAAACATACAAAGAGCGGTTGCAGGAACTGAGCTTGGCCAGTCTGGCGAAAAGAAGGACCAGGGGTGACATGATAGCAGTGTTCCAATACTTGAGGGGATGCCACAGAGAGGAGGGGGTCAGGCTGTTCTCTATAGCACCAGAAAGCCAAACAAGGAATAACGGATGGAAGCTGACCAAGGAGAGATTCAACCTGGAAGTGAGGAGAAACTTTCTGACGGTGAGAGCGATCAACCAGTGGAACAGCTTGCCAGCGGAGGTTGTGAGAGCCCCAACACTTGCAACCTTCAAGAGGAGACTGGACTGCCATCTGTCTCAAATGGTGTAGGAACTCCTGCTTGAGCAGGGGGTTGGACTAGATGACCTACAAGGTCCCTTCCAACTCTAATAATAAATCTAAAAAAAAATCTGGGGGTGTCTTATACTCTGAATGTAGCCCTGCCCACCTGCTCCGCGTGTTGCATTTTCGGGTGGTTCCAGGAGGTGGGGATCCTCACTTCCACATGGAGCCTGATTCCCGAAGCATCCCGGGAAAGTGCGTTGAAAGCCGGGATTTCTCTCAGAAAGGCCCGATAGAGAGGCAGCACATCAGTCCTCTTGGACCTGCCATTTCGTAAACATGCTACCAGGCTTCCCAGCAAGCCCCTGCGCCTTTGCTGCCTCAGTCGAAGCCTGATTCCCGAAGCAGCCCAGGGAACTGCGTTGAAAGCCTTTTAAACGAAAGTGTTTTCAGGAACCAGATCCCCCTCTCCGATTGCAAAAAGGGTGCCTGAAACGTGAGGATCGTGGAGGAAAGAGTTTCCAGGTGGCAGATTCCCCCTCCCCAAAAACGGAGGGTAATCTGCCACCTGGAAACTTTTTCCTCCATGATCCTCGCGTTTCAGGCACCAGATCCCCCTCTCCAATTGCAAAAAGGGTGCCTGAAATGCGAGGATCGTGGAGGAAAAAGTTTCCAGATGGCAGATTCCCCCTCCCCAAAAACGGAGGGGAATCTGCCACCTGGAAACTCTTTCCTCCACGATCCTCGCGTTTCAGGCACCAGATCCCCCTCTCCAATTGCCAAAAGGGTGCCTGAAATGCGAGGATCATGGAGGAAAATGTTTCCAGGTGGCAGATTCCCCCTCCCCCAAAACGGAGGGGAATCTGCCACCTGGAAACTCTTTCCTCCACGATCCTCGCGTTTCAGGCACCCTTTTTGCAATCGGGGATGGGGATCTGCCACCAGAAAATGCTTTCGTTTAAAAGGCTTTCAATGCAGTTCCCTGGGCTGCTTCGGGAATCAGGCTCCGACCGTGGCAGCAAAGGCGCAGGGGCTTGCTGGGAAGCCTGGTAGCATGTTTACGAAATGGCAGGTCCAGGAGGACTGATGTGCTGCCTCTCTATCGGGCCTTTCTGAGAGAAAGCCCGGCTTTCAATGCCTACGGCTATAGGTAAGAATACCGGGGCATTTTGGGAGTGGAGCCAAGTCTGTCTTCTGCCCCCATGAAAATCATACCCTACCCCACCCACTCCAGTTAAATTTCATCCCAATTTCTGCAGAAAAAAATGTCAAAAGATGCATGATAAAAGATAAAGTCTGATTAAAGATTTGAAGAATATGTGCTTTAAAGAAATCTCATTATTCTTCTAAGTTTTCCTATTATTACCTGAGGAGGCTTTTCTTGGGAAATTTAGTTAGCCACCTTATACAAGTAAACTGACCACTTCCATAGCAGAAATCTGAAATTTACCTTATGCAACAAAAGTGGATTCTGAAAAATCAAGGAATATCTGCTACTAATGTTTTATTAATAATACAAAAACACAGAAGATTCTACAATCATATATGACTACTTGTAATTTCTTTTTTTTTGTGACATTTATTAAATGTAAGGTGCGGTTGCTCAACATCTGAAAAGAGTAAAATGATTAAAAGAAGTTTCCAACACAACGGATGCACAGATTTCATGATATCTAATAACCTCAGCTTTCCTAGAAGGGAAATAATCCTGACGCCTTAAAAGAAGGAGAGAGAGAGAGAGAGAAATGCATTGATTCTGCCAGACAGTTTCCTATCGCCCGTGCTTAACAGACAGATACCAAATTAACAGATGGAGAGGATGAATGCCACTAAGACAGTCTTTCTCACCCTTGGCCACTTGAAGATGGGTGGACTTCAACTCCCAGAATCCCCCAGGCAGCATGGCTGGCTGGGGAATTCTGGGAGCCAAAGTCCACCCACCTTCAAGTGCTCAAGGTTGAGAAACACTGTGCCAAGCCAGCCCAAAATACCCAACAAGGCAAATAAATGAAAGCATCAACAGGTGTGTTAATATTGACCCAGGAGGGGAGGCAAAAATACCCCCTATTCAGGCTGAAGCCCACCAATGGTTTCCCACCAGTTCAGGACCCAGGGTTCTTCATGATTTCCACCTCAGCTTAGTGGCATCAAATCCATGTTGGGGACCATCTCGTCCAAAGGCACTCCCCCACCCATTCTGACCAGGACTGGCTAAGCAAAAGCCGAAAAAAGAGACCACCGAGTTACACAAGGCTCACGGGACAAAGTCTGCAAAGGCTGGGACAGCAACCAGGTCCAGCAAGGTTCCCCAGTAAGGAAAGGCATCCATCATTCACGTCAACTTTGCAGATTGGTGACTCGAAGCGTCACATTTGGTCATTAAGAATCAAACACAACAGCTGTTCGCGCAAAGCCTCAAGAGGGATTCGACCTGGAAAAGAATTTGGCATGACAAGCTGAAAAGGCGCAGCACGGAAGCGGGATGGCGGTGGGGGAACAGCAGAATACTTTTGAGTAGACAGGAAAAGGAAAAGGGGAGGGAAAGGGAGGGGGAAACCAGAACAGCATGGCTCTAAACAGTGGGAGGTGGCTGGGAACACCAATAAACCACATGCCATGCTTCCCAACCCCGGAGCGCGTCAATGGGTCTGGAGTGAGCAGTTCCGAGTTGGCCTCCCCCATGGAATGGAAGTTGCAGAGCAGCAGCAGCAGCAGCAGCTGGTGGAGTCTTCGTACCGTGACCAGCGAACTGCTCAGAGCCCGCCGACGTGGGTTGGGTTGCTGGGTTGGTTGAGGCCGATGGTGGAGCATAGCCAGCCTGAAAAGTCCACCTCTTCTGCTTCCGATCTTTTAATGAAAATGTGGACCATAAGCTGTTTTAGATCTGCTCTCTCAGCCGGATTCTTGATCAAGCATTTGTTCACAAAGTCTTGGAATTCTGGACTGAAGACTCTGATTGGCAGGTTTGGAGGGGGCTCATTGACAATGTAGTCCAGGAGCTCAAAGATGGCCATAAGTGGTCGGCTGTCTGAACCGTAGGCACTCATGGGCCGGCCTGGCGTTCTCTGTCGGGGAGATGTCTCCGAGACAGGATAGTCGGCCCCGACTGGACAGCCGAACATCAGCTCCAGCTCCTTGGCATCGGGCGGAGGGATGGGGTACCTGCCGATGGCCATCTTGACCAGGGAGAGCCCCATGCTCCAGATGTCCGACTGCACTGAGTAGTGAGTCCCTTGCAGTCTCTCTGGCGACATGTAAGATCGCTTGCTCACAAAAGAGTTGGCCATGGAGTCAATCAGTTGTCCGCTGACCCCAAAATCGCAAAGTTTGATTTCTCCTCTTGAGTTTACCAAGATATTTGAGGGCTTCACATCTCTGTGCATGATCTTATGCTTTTCTCTCAAATACATTAGGCCTTTTATGACCACAATGCTGACTTTGCCGAGAATCTTCTCGGGAATTCTGCCAGCCTTCTTCAAGACTTGATCCAAAGATCCGCCATCCATGTGCTCCATGCAAATACTGATTTCACCGT
The DNA here is from genome assembly GCA_023053685.1 of Diadophis punctatus similis. Classification (NCBI taxonomy): domain Eukaryota; kingdom Metazoa; phylum Chordata; class Lepidosauria; order Squamata; family Dipsadidae; genus Diadophis; species Diadophis punctatus. The sequence goes on from JALIGW010000002.1 coordinate 103,337,747, forward strand.
CGCTGTAAAAGGCTCCGTAAAACCCCACAATGTAGGGGGAGTTGCATTCGTGCAGGACTTGGAGCTCCTGAATGATCTGGTTGCGAATTGCCAGCTTGATCTCGAGATGAATCAACTTCCTGGCCATGATGAGTCCAGAAGGCTTGTGTGAGACTTTGAAGACCACGCCACCATTGCCTGCGCCCAGTTCACTGATCTTCTCGAAGTCATTGTCCTTCAGTTCTCCCAGCAGTTCTTTTGCTTCTGGGTTAAAAAGGCCTCCAGCCATTTCTGCTGCTGCTCGTCCAGTTCCAACTCCTCCAATTTTTTCTGCAGGGCTTCCAAATTGGTCTCGGCCGCAGTGGTGCCGTTGATGGCGGAGCCGTTGGGCGCGGGGGTCAGCTGGATGGGCCCCGGCTTCTTCTTGGGCATGGCGGCGGTGGGCGGCTGGCGGTGGGCGCGGGCAGGGCGAGGCTTCCTTGGCCGGGCGAGCCCGGGGCGGGTGTGGGGTGCGGTTGCTGCTGCTGTTGGTGCGCCACGGCGGGGCCCGGCCCTACTTGTAATTTCTTATTCACTTCATATTTCTGTAATCTTAGAAAGCAAAATTCATTTTTATTGTCAGAACAGATAAAAAGATCTGTGCTGCTCGTTATCAAAATCCGAGTGGAAGTGAGGACCCCGCTAATCCTGATGCTGGTAGGCAGAGGCAGAATTCTTTTTTTCTTGTTTTCCTCCCCCAAAATTAAGGTGCGTCTTATATTCCAGTGCGTCTTATATTCCGAAAAATACGGTAAGTGGTCCACTGTTTCTTCAGCTTCTTGCAGAGGAGGCACTTGCTATCTGTTGCTTCTTCTCAATTATGGTTCTGTGTGCATTTGTTTTTAAGGCGCCAGAATTAGCCTCTCTGTTCTTTCAGTTTTCCTGTTCTCAGCCATTGTCATGTCTTGTTATTATCAAATTTGCCTGTTTCTTCTTTTTTATTTCTGATCATGTAATACTTTGCCTTGCTATATCTTTTTTCTATTCTTCATTTGGTTTTTCTTTCTTCAGTTGGTTTCTTTAGAACTTTGCAAGCCTTCACAGTACTAGCTTCAGTGCATCTTCTTCACTATCCTTCAGATATTCTTCCAATCTCCTTTTTCTTCTTCAACTGTCTGGTGTGCTTGCAACATTTCACCCACCTATTTTCATTGGTAAGTACAGTCTGTCAACATCACTGTGTGGATGAAGGGCTTGATTCATTGCCATTATTTTTCTGATTTTCCTATCCAGAGCCTTTAGTTCTTGTTGAGTCCAGTCCAATGGTGGGTTGCTACCGGTTTGCCCTGGTTTGGGCGAATTGGTAGCGGCAGTGGCGGGAGGAGGCTCTGCCTATCCACCTGGATGTCATCACAGACGATCTGCGCATGCATAGAAGTTCCGTGTGCAAGCGAAGCGAGCACGTGTGCACATATTCACAGTTCCAAACTGGTAGCAAAGGTAAGTGAAACCCACTACTGGTCCAGTCCACTATTCCAACTGTGTTTCTAATGACTCAAATTGCCCAGATGTTAATTACCTTGATAGTATTTCCTCCACTGAGTTTGGACTTTAAGATCTTCTTTACTCTCTTGATGTATTCACTTCTAACCTTTTTAGTGACTTCAATGTAGAATAGAATAGAATAGAATAGAATAGAATAGAATAGAATAGAATAGAATAGAATAGAATAGAATAGAATAGAATAGAATTTTTATTGGTCAAGTGTGATTGGACACACAAGGAATTTGTCTTGGTGCATATGCTCTCAGTGTACATAAAAGAAAAGATAAGTTCATCAAGAATCATAAGGTACAACAGTTAATGATAGTCCGGGTACAAATAAGTAATCAAATCATATTAGGAACCAGTCAATATAATTTGTAAGGATACAAGCAACAAAGTTACAGTCATACAGTCATTTGTGGGAGGAGATGGGTGATGGGAACGATGAGAAGATTAATCGTAGTGCAGACTTAGTAAATAGATTGAAAGTGGAGGGAATTATTTGTTTAGCAGAGTGATGGCGTTCGGGAAAAACTGTTCTTGTGTCTCCTTGTTCTGGTGTGCAGTGCTCTATAGCGTCGTTTTGAGGGTAGGAGTTGAAGCAGTTTGTGTCCAGGATGTGAGGCGTCTGTAAATATTTTCACAGCCCTCTTTTTGACTCGTGCAGTATACAGGTCCTCAATGGAAGGCAGGTTGGTAGCAATTGTTTTTTCTGCCGTTCTAATTATCCACTGAAGTCTGTATCTGTCTTGTTGGGTTGCAGAACCAAACCAGACAGTTATAGAGGTGCAGATGACAGACTCAATAATTTCTCTGTAGAACTGTATTAGCAGCTTCTTGGGCAGTTTGAGCTTTCTCAGTTGGCACAGAAATAACATTCTTTGTTGTGCTTTTTTGATGACGTTTTTGATGTTAGGTGTCCATTTTAGATCTTGTGATATGGTTGAACCTAGAAATGTGAAGGTCTCTACTGTTGATACTGTGTTGTCTAGCATTGTAAGAGGTGGAACTATGGGCGGGTTTATCCTAAAGTCTACCACCATTTCTACGGTTTTGAGTGTATTCAGTTCCAGATTGTTCCGGTCACACCACAAGGTTAGTTGTTCAACCTCCCATCTGTATGCGGATTCATCATTGTCTCGAATGAGGCCGATCACTGTTGTGTCATCTGCGAACTTCAGTAGTTTAACAGATGGATCGTTAGAGATGCAGTCATTGGTATAGAGAGAGAGAAGAGAAGTGGAGAGAGCACAGAGCCTTGGGGGGGGAGCTGTGCTAATTGTACATGTATCTGATGTGATTCTGCTTAGCTTCACCTGCTGCTTCCTGTTTGTTAGGAAGCTTATGATCCACTTACAAGTGTGTTCAGGTACCGCTAGCTGGTTCAGCTTAGTTAGAAGAGTGTCCGGTATAATGGTATTGAATGCTGAACTAAAGTCTACAAAGAGGATCCTTGCGTAGGTCTTTGGAGATTCAAGATGTTGTAGGATGTAGTGCAGAGCCATATTAACAACATCATCTGTTGATCTGTTTGCTCGGTATGCAAATTGCAGGGGGTCTAACGGTGGATCCGTGATGGTTTTCAAGTGGGACAGCACTAGCCTTTCAAAGGTTTTCATAACAGATGTTAGAGCAACTGGTCTGTAGTCGTTCAGTTCCTTGATGGTGGGCTTCTTCGGCACTGGGATGATAGTAGAGCATTTGAAGCAAGAAGGAACATAGCACATCTCTAGCAATTTATTGAATATTCGGGTGAAGATGGGGGCCAATTGGTCAGCACAGACTTTAAGCAAGAAGGAGTGATCTTGTCTGGGCCTGGAGCTTTTCCTGGCTTTTGTCTGTGAAATAGGTCTTGCACTTTCTTTTCTGTGATCACTAGGGGTTGTGAACCCAATGGTATGGAGTCAGTTGTAGGAGGCTTGGCTGTTGTTGGTGTGTCTGAGATGGGGGTTGTGGAGATAGGTAGTTTCCTTTTAAACCTGTAGTTTCCTTTTAAACCTGTAGTTTCCTTTCAAACCTGCAGTAAAACACGTTCAGGTCATCTGCCAGTTGCTGATTTCCTTCAGTCTGGAAAGGTGGTTTGCCATAACCAGTGATATTTTTAACAGTTCTCCACATGTTTGCTGGTTCATTTGTTGAGAACTGATTCTTTAGCTTTTAACAGTGTGCAGTTTTTGATGTTTTTGATGTTTCATAGACATGGACAAAGTTATTCAGTATTGTTGAGAGAGGAATCAACACAATGACAAATAGTAGTGGTGATAGTGAGCCTTTTAAAACTTTCCTTTCTTGATATTAACTTCTACCAGCATTTATATCAGCATTTATCAGCAACTGTATCTGCTGTTATGACATTGAATTTTGCACAGGACTGCTGAACGCTTGGTCTTCTTTTCTTTCAGCTGGTCTAGATTGTTTGCATCTGATCTTAGCCTGTTGATCTTATTTTCTAGCCTCAGGTTCCATTTTGGTGTTGCAGGTATTTAGTTCTGTTTTTGCATCCCAGGTATTCAGTTATAACTGCAGCTATACTGTATATTGGGCATTTCTTGTAGTGAGCTGGTGCTTACATTTAATATTACAATATTGGCATCTTTTAGTGCTTGTGCTAGCTGTTTCTTTGGAGCAAACGTCAATGCAGGCAACCTTATTCTGTTGTTTTTGTGCTGTTTAGAAGCTCAGTTACTCTTTGTTGCAATTTTTCAACTTTAATTAGAGAGCTTTATTCTTTCTGAGGAGGCGGCAGATGAGAGAGCACCTGATTTTGGAATGAAAACAGTTCAATAACCAAGCTGGCTTTCTCTACTGCCAACTGCCCCTGGTTTGCCACTGCTTTCTGGCAAGGCTTTGATTTCTTTGCCCTGTGTAGACCTTTGCCATTCTTTCAATTCTGCATCTGTGGTGGTGGTGATTACTGTTGTTGTTGTTGTTGTTGTTGTTGTTGTTGTTGTTGTTGTGTTGTAAGGAATATCCTTCTGGGTTCAGTTCCAAGTGGGGAAAAAGACACTGGATTCATGGAAGTTGCTTGGAAAGAAGGTTTTAATGGTGGGCAGGAGCACATGGCATGAGCTCCTGAACAGACAAGGTAGATCACATGCTTCCAGATGTAGGTGAAGAGAAAAAAGGGAGGAAAAATGCTGAGTCTCCTGGTTTTATGACCTCTGTTGGGCCCCACCTCCTAGTTTCCTGTTCCTGTGCAGAAATGTATCCCATTGGCTGTCAGACTCCCGGGGGCATGCTGGAGCAACTCTTGTGGGCTGTCCTGATGTAATCTTCCCAGCCCCATGTGGTGTAATGAAAGGGCTTTGGGCAATTCCTAATATGGCTGTATTACCGGTAGAGGTATATCTTTGTTATGTAGAATAGACTGGTCCAGGCACATTGACAAAGGTGGGGGGAATGAGTGAGCCTTAATGGCCCATTGACTAAGAATGAGTCTTTTCCTGTCTAAAAGCATGTTTCCAGGGATATATAGAATAACATTCTGCCTTTTTAATATTTCCCAGGATATTTCATTCCTCTAGGAGAGGGGTGGGTGCTAACTTCCTACAGTTGTTTTTAATTTAATTTAATTTAATTTAATTTAATTTAATTTAATTTAATTTAATTTAATTTAATTTAATTTAATTTAATTTAATTTAATTTAATTTAATTTAATTTAATTTAATTTAATTTAATTTAATTTAATTTAATTTAATTTAATTTAATTTAATTTAATTTAATTTAATTTAATTTAATTTAATTTAATTTAATTTAATTTAATTTAATTTAATTGTTCTTATAGGCCGCCCAATCCCGTAGGACTCAGGACGGCATACAGCATGAATAAGAACAGTACAGTAAATAAAAACAGTTTAAAATCATGACATGATTTTTTTTTTAAAGAAGCAACAGAAACCATTCATCCAGGGGGAGTCCGATCTTCTTCACCCCACCTGCCGGAAGAGCCATGTCTTTACGGCTTTGCGGAAGGCCAGAAGAGTGGGGATGGTCTGGATCTCTGGTGGGAGTTGGTTCCAGAGAGATCTTCAAATCTTCAATTTGATTCACAGTCTGGGACTGATAACAGTTCAAGTCCTAACCAAGAACCTAAAAGCTGTTAAGGTAACATCTGAGTATATAGGCCAGTGATGGCGAACCTTTTTTGGTTCGCGTGCCAGAAAGGGGGGGGAATGCGGGGGATCACGTGTGTGCGTGCCCACGCCCATAATTCCATGCACCCCCGCACATGCACGCATGACACCCCTGCTCCCAGCATGCAATGGCACGCCCATTTTTCGCTCTCCCCAGGCTCCAGAGCCTTCCTAGGAGCTTGGGGAGGGCGAAAACGGCCTTCCCCACCCCCTATGGAGGCTGGAAACAGCCTGTTTCCTGACTCCCAGTGGGCCCAGAAGGCCCAAAAATCAGCCAGCTGGTGCACACATGCACGCCGGACCTGAGCTCGTGTGCCCACCGATATGGCTCCGCGTGCCACTTGTGGCACCCATGCCATAGGTTCGCCATCACGGATATAGGCAGTTCCAAATAAGGTTGTTTTTTTGCAAAGTCAGAATATTCAGGTCTGATAAGTTCAAAATGTCCATGTATCTAGGCCAGGAGTGGGCTGCTGGGGGTTTTCAGGGGTTCAGGAGAATCTCTAGCTAAGATTCTGTGCAGTTCAGAGAAACCCCAAATCCCACTCCTGGCTGGCCCTGCCCACCCCACCCCTCCCCTCCCAGGAGTCCCCACATGGCCCATTTTGGATGCAGGTAAGTGCAGCGTGCGCGCGGAGGCTCGGGGGGGGGGCAAAATATTGGCCTACCAGAAGTTCGGGAAGGCCAGAAATGGCCTTTCTGGCCTCCAGAGGGCCTCCGGAGCCTGGGGAGGCCATTTTCGCCCTCCTGGAAGCTCGAGGAAAGCCTCTGGAGCCTGGGGAGGGCAAAAACGCCCCTCCCACCATGATGCAGGAGGCTGACTAGGCCACACCCATCATTGCCACACCCACCTAGCAACCGGGCAGAGAACCCCTTGCTAAAAATTTTGAAACCCACCCCTGATCTAGGCAATCCTTTGGGTATTGTTCCAAGGGCTCCTATTACTATTGGTGCAATAGTATTGTTATTTTTTCTGATTGTTTCTCTTCAATACATACATCACCTGGTATTTCAATATCAATAAACCAGTCTTTTTCCATTATTATTATTGTTATTATTGTTATTATTGTTATTATTGTTATTATTGTTATTATTGTTATTATTGTTATTATTGTTATTATTGTTATTATTGTTATTATTGTTATTATTGTTATTATTGTTATTATTATTATTGTTGTTGTTATTATTGTTGTTGTTGTTGTTATTATTATTATTATTATTATCATTAGTAGTAGTAGTAGTACTAGTAGTACTAGTAGTTAGTAGTAGTGACCATCCACTTCTTTATCCTAGCTTTACCCAGTGTTTGGTGTTTAGTGATGAACACTGAAAGATGTGTGTGGCCCTCTGCCCCAAAAAAAAGTGAATCCCTGGTTTAGGACAAAGAAGGAGGATTATTAACAGAAGCTCAGTGCTTTGAATTTTTTCTCTCTGACACACTCCCTAAGAAAGAGACCAGAGGTGGGTTCCTGCCAGAGCTTCCCGATGCGCAGCTCAGGTAGGGAGCGGATAATTGCGCAATTTCCGCGCGACCGCTCCTAAGCCCTCTCTGCCGGTCCACCATGTGCGTCGCCATTTTTTTTGCTAATTTTTGGGCGATTTTGCTTCTGCGCATGCGCGGAAGCAAAATCGCGCCAAAATCTCACGCACATGCAAGCATCTCCTCACAAAATTTTGGCGGGATTTTGCTTCTGCACATGCGCAAAAGCAAAATTGCGCAAGGGGGCGTGCGTGCGTAGCGAGCGTGCGTGCCCCCAAAACTTGGAGATACACGCGCAGTGCACCGGCACCGGTAAGACGGCAACCCACCACTGAAAGAGACCACATGATGGGATGTTGTAAATAAAGAGGCAGATCTATCTAGATGCTTGTGAGGGTTGTATTTAGTGGTAACTCCTGAAACTATGGAGCAGAGCTCATGGTTTGCAATCTGGAATGGAATTGAAGAAGCAGAAACAACCCTCTGTTTAAGGCATTGCTGCCAGCTGCCCATGTAATATTTGGACTGTTCCACCATAATCTTCCAGACACAGTGACATATGGTTTTTATAGGACATTTGGGCCCAGATTTTTTCCCTAAGATATTTATCACAATTCATGGCAAAGCAATTATGGCTCCAGCCTAATTTGCCCATGTACATTCTGTTTCTTTGGATTGCAATTATTCTTGTGGTCTTCTGATTTATCTAACTTGCTTGATGCCGAGATAAATGAGAATATTGCTTAGACTTTTTAAATGACTAGCCTTTTACATTGGATGAAGACAACAAAATGTAGTTTAATTTCATTTATTGATTTACAAACATTCTAAGCAGCTTATAACTAACACAATAAAACAACCACAACAAAATATCAACCAACCAAATAGCTGATTAATAAACAATAGCCCAAAAGAAAAAAATGAATACAAACCATCTCCTAAAATCTCATCAAGTAACAGAGTTGTGGCTTAGAAATAATAAGCATATTTACTCCTTGAAGGTTGCCCTCCTGCATATTGACAGAGATAGAGCAATCCTAAACCTTGGGAAATGGCATATCAGAGCCTCCTGCCGGAAGTTCTTCGTGCCCATAATTCCCCCAAAGAATTTGGATCATTTTAAATAGAACCACCATGCAACATTTTGCAGATGCTGTAAGGATGTAGATGTTATATCACTATACTGAAGACCTCCAAATCAGCTCATACCATGGCATGGAAGCAGCTCTGCAGCAGAGAAAAAAGCTCTACAGAGAATAATTACAACTGTCCAGAATATCATTGGGCTCCAGCTACCAGCCCTGGACGATATCTCTGCATCTCGCTGTTCTAGGAAGTTGCACAATATTCTCAGAGACTCTTCTCATCCTGCTTACAATCTTTTTGAACTGTTGCCTTCTGGCAGAAGATACAGAACAATTAAAACTCGGACCACATGCTTTCTGAATAGTTTTTATCCTAGAGCTATAATTACACTTAATAATGAATTGAAGGGTCACCATCAGTGAGCTGTTGGATAGTATTACTTGGTCTGTTGTATGGATGTTTGAGTGGTTCAGGGTGGGGAATTCGTGGCCGGTGGGGATTGTTATGTGTGTTGGGAATGGTCTTGAAGCGTTATGTGAATTTCGTTGTATGGGTGTACTGTGTATATACGTACAATGACAATTAATAATAATAATAATAATAATAATAATAATAATAATAATAATAATAATAATAATAATAATAATAATAATAATAATAATAATAATAATAATAATAATAATAATAATAATAATAATAATAATAATAATAATAATAATAATAATAATAATAATAATAATAATAATAAAGGAGCAAGCAATTAGAACAAATGCAATCAAAGCCAAGATTGAAAAATCAGCTGATGACCCAAAATGCAGACTTTGCAAGGAAGCTGATGAAACAATTGATCATATCCTCAGTGGCTGCAAGAAAATCGCACAGACAGACTACAAACAGAGGCACAACTACGTGGCCCAGATGCTTCATTGGAACCTGTGCCACAACTACCACCTACCAGTGGTAAAGAACTGGTGGGATCATAAACCTGAGAAAGTAGTTGAAAACAAACATGCCAAAATACTTTGGGACTTTCGAATTCAGACTGACAAGGTTTTGGAACATAATACGCCAGACCTCACGATTGTGGAAAAGAAAAAAGTGTAGATCATTGATGTCGCCATACCAGGTGACAGTCGAATTGATGAAAAACAACAAGAAAAACTTAACCGATATCAGGACCTTAAAATCGAATTACAACGACTCTGGCATAAACCAGTACAGGTGGTCCCAGTAGTAATCGGCACACTGGGTGCTGTGCCAAAAAACCTTAACCGGCATTTGAAAACAATAAACATTGACAAAATCACGATCTGTCAGTTGCAAAAGGCCACTGTACTTGGATCTGCGCGCATCATACGAAAATACATCACACAGTCCTAGACGCTTGGGAAGTGTTCGACTTGTGATATAGTGATACGAAATCCAGCATATAAATCTCGTTTGCTGTGTATTACATTTTTTGTGAATAAATAATAATAATAATAATAATAATAATAATAATAATAATAATAATAATAATAATAATAATAATAATAATAATAATAATAATAATAATTATTATTATTATTATTATTATTATTATTATTATTATTATTATTATTATTATTATTATTATTATTATTATTATTATTATTATTATTATTATTACCATATTCAATTTGATTTGTTCCTGGTTTTCTCTACCCACATCACGCCAATCATTTCTTCTGTCATTCCATCTCATTAAAAAAAAATATTGAAAGTTTTAAAAAGAAGGTAAAAACTAATACAAAGTATAAAAGGAGAAAGGAAGGAAAGGACAAAGATGCAAAAGGAAAAGATAGAAGCTTCAAATTGCTTTTGCAGCAAATACAAGTATGATTAAAAATGATGGTTACAAAAACCAACCCAGGAATGTGCCTGGATCAGATGGACTGTCAAGTTTGTATTATAAGTGCTTTGAGGATTAACTTTTACAACCTTTACAAAACAGGATGAATTCTGTTCTACAGAAAGGAAGGATGCCAGAGATCCAGAAAGGGGCTAACATAACATTAATAGCTACAGAGGTATAACATTTCACTTCAGCAAGAAATTGCAGACCAATATCCTCATTGATTAATGATTATAAGTTTAGAATGATTTTAGCTGAAAATATTTGAAGTGAAGAAAATAAAAGATACACATTTTAGACTCATAAATTCACTTCCACAATGCCATCATTTCTGTTGTACTGAATTGACTAAATTCCCCCACTGTTTTATAGAAATGGGAAATTTCTTTAAAAACTGGAAATTTAAAAAGAAGGGGGGAACAGATCCATATTTTGTCTGGAAGTTAGGAATTGAAATGATGGAGTTCCCTCCAGGACAAACTGGTTATAAGCTCCGCAGAACTTCACCATTGCAAAAAGGTTTTGCCATAGCTGAACTAGAAATAAAGTGGTTCAGTCAGTGAATTCAGATTTGGTCAGAATATCACAGTGATCTTGGAGCTGCTTTTATGTTGCTGCAGTCCTCATATGCACTGGTCCAGTGTTACAATGCTTCAACAATCAAGAATCCTGTTGGGCTTAATTCAACTCAGTTGCAAGATTGGGGAGTTTCAAAGTAGAGAAAATAGGGACAGTGCATGAGGTTTTGTGACTTTTGTTGTATATAACTTTTAAAGGCAAAATAAGGCTATTGTGTTCAATGTTTCCTCCAGAACTGCTCATTTATTTGACTAAAAATCCAGTTAAATGTCACTTGGAAAAAAATCAAGTGGATTTGAGGGTGGAATGTGGCCATTCTGAAATTTCCTCTACTATCTGATTAGGACAGGGGTTCCCACACTCTTCAATTAATCCATCTTTCCAGGAAATTTCAGATTGTCCATCAAAATCTGAAAATACTTTAATAAATGCTATTTTGTAACAACCATAACAACAGCAATAATAGATAGTTTATTTATTTATTTATTTTGTGAGATTTATATACCGCCTCACAGTGCAAGCACTCTCTAAGCCAGTGATGGCGAACCTATGGCACGTGTGCCACAGGTGGCACGCGAAGCCATATCTGCCGGCATGCGAGCCATTGCCCTAGCTTAGCTCCAACGTGCATGTGCATGCCGGCCAGCTGATTTTCAGCTCACACGGAGGCTCTGGGAGGGCGTTTTCGGCTTCCGGAGGGCCTCCAGGGGGGCGGGAGAGGCGTTTTCGCCCTCCCCAGGCTCCAGGGAAGCCTACTGGGCCCACTGGAAGTTGGGAAATGGGCCATTTCTGGCCTCCAGAGGGCTTCCGGGGGGACAGGGGAAGCTGTTTTCACCCAACCCAGGCAATGAATTATGGGTGTGGGCACTCGCGCTTGTGTGATAGCGTGCACACACACGCTTTCGGCACCCGAGGAAAAAAAGGTTCGCCATCACTGCTCTAAGCGGTTTACACCAGTAAGCAATGTATATTTATATTGCCCCCAACAATCTGGGTCCTCATTTTACCTACCTTGGAAGGATGGAAGGCTGAGTCAACCTTGAGCCGGTGAGATTTGAACCGCTGACCTGTGGATCAGTGTCAGCTAAAGTGGCCTGCAGTACCTGCCTCTAACCACTGCGCCACATCGGCTCTTCCATTGACCCTTGGAGAACCATAGATTACTTGTTACTTGAAAGATACCTCTTAAAAACCAGAACTTGGGTTTGGAGCTGGGAACTCAGAAAAGGTGCACATTGGAAAAGACTTGCTCAGCTTAATGATGATGCTTAGAACCTACAACATAGAATCAAAGGGCCAGGAGGGAACTCAGAGGTCTTCCAGTCCCATCCCCTGCTCAAGGCAGGAGCACCATCCCAGTCAAACACTTGTCCAATCTATTACTGAATAGATTTTAAAGGTCTATTTTTCTTTATTGAATAGACTTTAAAAGTTGACTTTAAAAGTCAAATATCTCAAGCAAGACTTCTTAACTTATATCTAATGTCCCTACTCCCTTTACTATTCCAGTAGTGATGTGGGCTTTTCTGATCTTAAATTCTTACTCTTGCAAATCCTTACTTCTGTCCAAACTTTCCTAAGCAGTATTGGCAGATTATATGTTACGGTGTTGCATTGTTGGAGCACAGAGCATTCTTCTGTTGGGGAAGCTGGAAACGGTGTGATTAGAAAATCCACATTTGCACATGTTCTTCTCTTCTGTCCTGTGAACAGTTTAAATGTTCCTTTCTAGGGATAATACAGTAGAACCTCTGGTCACAACCATAATTCGTTCCATAACTTTGGTCCCAACCTGATTTGGTCATGACCCGAACCTAATTTTGGAAATTTGGCACTTACAAAAAAAAATGGTGCGGAAGGGAAAATTGGCTGCGGGGACAAAAATGTGAATTTTTTTGGTTGGAATCCAATTTGGTTGTGGTCAGAAGCGTTCATGACCAGAGGTTCTACTGTACTTTCCTTCTAGTCATATCTGGATTACATGAATATCTCTTTCTCTAGAGCGATGCAAAACGTTACTGTGAATAAAACCTTTTGCAAAATATCCAAAGTGATCAGAAACAGATTCTTTTCTCAACACTCTGTGTGCTTTCTGCTTTTTCAAAAACAAGCCTAAGGATATCAAGAAAAACATTATTTTATGATGTATCTTTAGCTCAAAGCTATGTATCTTTGTTTTGAAGTTTTAAAGGAATTGTAAATGTGTAAAATGTGATGGAGCAGGTTTGATTTCTCTGCCTTTCTCTCAGGAATCATCTGACAGCCCCAGGCATGGAGCATGTGTCTTTCTCCCAACTATTCTGTCATGCCAGTAGTCATAGCGACCATGACGATCGATTAGATACCATCTGATCTCAACCTCATAAAAAACACATATGCAGGCACACATCCACAAGAGGCAGCAGATGGCAGCCAGGCCAGTAGGTCTGTCTCCAGAGACAGAGTGGGGGAGAGAAACAGGGATCATGAAGCAAGGTTGGGGAGAGGAGAGAAAGAAGAAAGGCAGGATGAACAGATAAACAAAGGCAAGGAAAGTCTGTGTTGGAATATTAGGCAAAGCATACCTAAGATGGATGAAAGCAGAAGAGTTACTGTACATCCTGATAAACTCAGAAAGAGCAATGTTATGGTAAGAACAATCAGAGTTTTGTTCTTTTTGAAGCAGTCAGGAACACTGAGTTTCAATACTTAACTGATATGCATAATCCTCAGTTAAGGAGCAACGTTCTTTTAAAAAGTAATAAAAATGGCATGAACATATATTCATTATATCTTGAAGCTTTTTAAAATGAAAGAATGACTATTTAGGTAAAGTGTTCATTTTTTCTCTCTGCACCCTTAGTTAGTTCTCTTTTAATTTTAGGGCCAATGATACATCTTTAAAGCAACCAGCAAATGTTAAGAATAATTACAAATCACCAATAAGAAATTCCATTTTTATATGAATAATAGATTTGGGGACCCTAATCTGGATCCTTGGGGCAGAAGGTAGGGCAAAGGTTAGTCCACCCCCTGCATTATTATCCTGAGTCAGATGGAAGGAGAGGTGAATCTCTCCACTTGGCTTTTCTTCTGTATGTTTCTTTTCTGTTTTAAAGTATGCATTGCTCTATTTTTATAATAGTTGAAAATTTTTGAAAAAAAGAAGACCACAAAAGTATAGCATCATATAAGTATACATGTACATCTTCATTTAAGTTTTTCTTAATGTATAATTTTTGAAAACATTTTCCCTAATTCAGTTTTGTACATAATTTTCATTAATTATGGGCATTTGGGTAAGAAATTTTAAAAAGTGGCCTATGTGGTTCAAAAATGTGAATTTATTTCTGTTCATATTCACAAACATAATTTCTCCCTCAATTCTATATACATGCCTAATGGTATGAATCAGCGGTGGGTTGCTCCCGGTTCGGCCCGGTTCTGTGAACCAGTAGTGCCAGTGGCGGGAGGCTCCGCCCACTTGCCCAGGATGCTTCTGCGCATGTGCAAAAGTATCGCGAACCGGTAGCAAAGGATTTTAGAACCCACTACTGGTATGAATGGTGTTATGATTGTAGTGTTCCAGAGAGCCTCAAGAGGGCGTTTGTACTAGTGAGAATTAGGAGAGCCAGGATTGGCTAAGCCGCCCGAGGCAACAGTATAAAAGGTTGCTGTCACCCAGTGACAGCTTGCGTTCCTGTCAGATCGTTCTGTAATACATCTCGTTAACTCGTTAATAAACAAGTTGGTTCCTGTTGAAGACTCCCTAGTCATTGAACCCACTACACTTCATCTGGTGATGAAGGTGGGATCTCCCGCAAGTTAAGGAGAAAATTTGTATTTGTTATTTGTCAAGCATATATGATTATAAACAAAGTATAAACAGTAAAACATGATTGAATATATATGTAATAGTACAAGCATGAATAAGAGTAAAAGAGGTATGAATATATGTGAACATTAGGACAGGAACGGTAGGCACGATTGTGCGCTTATGCACGCCCCTTACCGACCTCTTAGGAATGGGGTGAGGTCGATGGTAGATAATCTGAGGTTGAAGTTTTTGGGGTTTGGGGAAGAAACTACTGAGTCAGGTAAAATGTTCCAGGCATTGACAACTCTGTTGTTGAAGTCGAATTTTTTGCAATCAAGTCTGGAGTGGTTTACATTAAGTTTGTATCTATTGTGAGCTCTTGTATTATTGCGGTTGAAGCTGAAGTAGTCATTAACAGGTAGGACATTGAGGCAGATAATTTTGTGAGCTACACTTAGGTCAGATCGAAGGCGGCGGAGTTCTAAATTTTGAAGTCCCAAAATTTCAAGTCTGGTTTCATAAGGAATTCTGTTGTGAACAGAGGAATGTAATACTCTTCTAGTGAAGTATCGCTGGACATTCTCAATTGTGTTAATGTCTGATATGTAGTGTGGGTTCCAGACTGATGAGCTGTATTCAAGAATCGGTCTAGCACCATAGGAGGAGAGGAGGATTTGGTCTCCCTAACTGGGAGCTATACCACCAATCTGCTACACTCAATTGGATGAGGGAATGGATTACACTCAAAAATAGAAGGATATTAACTCTAGAGGGTTTCGATTTGCAGATAGGTTGGCACGCCTTCTTATGGGGGGACACCTATAAAACACATACATATTTCCGCCGACATTATATAAGAAAGAATCTATTAGACACATGGTTAACAATAAGGAAGGACCATTATAGAAGTGTTCCAAAATGGATATCACCAACTGAAGCAATTATATACCCGAACCTTTTAGACGTAAATAAGATTATAACATATCAACAACTCCTAGATGAACACAATGAGATGTTCTCAAAACAAGAACTTAAAGAAAAAGGAATAGACCTTGATTGGTGGCACTATTTACAGGTCAAATCAAAATACAATAAAGATAAAATAAAATACGGATTTCAAAAAAAATGTGACTTAGATAGAATATTAATGGGCAAGGACCAAAAAATGATTTCCAAATTATATAATTTCCTACTCCAATATAACTTATTCGAAGAGGTGGTAAAAGGCTCAATGATTGCGTGGGCACAAAACTTTGGTTATTCAATTAATTTAAACGAATGGGAAAAAATTTGGTCTATAAATTATAAACTAACACTGGCGATACCATACAAAGAAAACATATACAAAATGTTTTACCGGTGGCACCTTCCCCCAGCACGACTGGCAAAAATGTTCCCGAAACTTTCCCCAAAGTGCTGGAAGTGTAAAGAAGGTATAGGAACATACTACCATCTATGGTGGACCTGCCCCAAAGCGAAAAACTTTTGGATTAAGATCAAAAACTGCCTTGAACAAATAATCTCAAAAACGATCCCCCTAAAGCCGGAGCTTTTCCTATTAGGTATCTTCAGGGAAAAAATGACGAATGAAGACAGATATATAATTTTACACATTACAACAGCCGCAAGAATTATATATGCGCAGACTTGGAAAACCGAAAAAATCCCAACTACGTTAAATCTCATTAATAAAGTATTTGAATGCGCAGAACTTAGTAGGATGTCACTGGAAATGCAAGACAAAGATGACTCTGAATTCTATAAAACTTGGGACAGGTGGTATAACTGGCTTAACCAAAATAAATATCAAAAATTGCTATAATTATGTGTCATGATCCTAGACACACTATGAGTCATGATCTTAGACAGTATAAATAATAACAAATGTCTACTTTTTCGCAAAGACCGGAACAAAATATCAGAATGTATACAATTTTACAAGATTATAAAATATTAATCAAGCTGAACAAAAGAACCATTGTTGAAAAAGGGAAAATTGTTTTATTGTAATGATAATAGATTGAACACAATATAACAAGAGAAAAGAATAAGGAAAATATTGGAAGATATAAGAAAGATAATGATGTAAATAATAACTATAAAGATTAAACATGTTTTTGTATCACTAGGCTGTAAAAGGATAGCGTCGACGAGATGGTTGACATGTATGTTCAATGTTCAATGTTTTCTATACTCAAAGATATTTCTTACTTATTCTTACATATGTTTATACATGTTTTTATGTTTGTTTGGATGTTTGTTTGTCCTTTTTATATAATTAATAAAGATTATTTTATATATATATAAAAAAAGAATCGGTCTAGCAAATGTTTTGTATGCTCTGGTTAAGAGTACAATGTTACCAGAGAAGAAGCTGCGCAAGATTAGGTTAACCACTCTTAATGCCTTCTTTGCTATGTAGTTGCAGTGGGCTCTGGCACTTAGATCATTAGAGATGAGTACTCCGAGGTCCTTTACTGAGTGAGGATCATCATCAAGGTCATGATCATCAAGTTTGTATTTAGTGTTTTGATTATTTTTGCCAATGTGTAAAACTGAGCATTTGTTGATAGAGATAGGTAGTTGCCACTTGTTTGACCATTCAGATATATAGTCAAGGTCTTTTTGAAGGGTTGTAGTATTGTTTGTGGTGTTGAATAGTTTTACATCATCTGTGAAGAGGACGCAGTTGCTTTGTATAATATCACAAATGTCATTTATGTAAAGAATGAAGATGTAAAGAATTTATGTAAAGAATAAAGAATGAAGGTCCTAAAACGCTTCCTTGGGGAACACCACTGTTAACAGGTACAGGGTTTGATAGAGATGATCCTATTTTAACCACTTGTTGTCTGTTTGACAGGAATGCAGTTATCCATTTGTGTAGGGGGCCAGAGATGCCATAAGATTTTAGTTTTAGGAGTAGTTTATCGTGTACTACGGAGTCAAAGGCTTTACAAAAGTCTATGTAGATTGCGTCTATTGCTTTGCCCTGGTCGAGTTTTGTAGTCCATATGTTTTTACAATGTAGACGTTGTAGGTTGCAGGATAACATTTTTCTGAAACCAAATTGTTTGTGAGAGAGTAGGTTGTTTGTCTCTAAGTGGAGGGTAATGGATTGGTTGATGATTGATTCCATGACTCTGCAGGTGGCGCAACATAAGGAGATTGGTCTATAATTTTCAACTAGGTTGGGGTCTCCCTTTTTGAAGACAGGGATAACCGTGGCTAGTGACCATAGGTTGGGTAGGGTGCTGGTTCTGAGAGATATGTCAAAAATAATGCTTAGAGGTTCTGATAGGACGGTGGAAAGTTTTTTAAGAAGTAAGCACAAAGTCCAACTGGTCCTATGGATAGGGATGGTTTTAGGTTGTGTAGAGCCTTTCTAACCTTATCTTCTGTAAAGTCGGTTTGTATTAGATCATTGTCATTGTTTGTGGTTCGACTAGGGAATATAGGACATGAGTTGTTGCTGTTTATAAAGACTGAGCCGAAGAATGTGTTGAAGAGGTTGGCTTTGTCGGATTCATCATTACAGTCTTTATTGTTGGGGCCTTTTAGGGGTGGGATAGTTCTCGTCACTTTGAGTTTGTTGTTTACGAATTTGTAGAATGCTCGGTTGGAATTTGTGTGCAGGAGGTTTTCCTCTTGATTGATATGATAATTTGTGCATTCAGTCTTTATTTGTTTGCATAAGTTTTTGTATCGGCTTTTGTAGTTGGTTATGTGGCCCTTTTTGTTTTTACGCCAAAGAGATTTTTTTTTGTTTGGAGCTTCCTTATTGTTGTGGGTAGTTTGTTCTTCCTGTTTTTGGGAATGAATAGTGGTACGTATAGTTTTATGACTCTTTGGACTTGACGTAGGAAAATGTTGTAGTGGTCTTCAGCAGTGTTGCAGTCCATGAAAAGGGTTTGCCAATCAAGAGAAGAGAGGTCAGTGTTTATGAGATCATAGTTTGCTTTTTTGAAATTGTAACTGGGGATCTTGTCATATTGTTGATTTTTGTAAGGGTGTATATTGAGATTGAAGTCAATCATACTGTGATCACTGTTGGAGAAGGGTTCTTTTGTTTGTAATCCATATATTGAGTTTGAACTGTTACAGAAGATGAGATCAAGGCAGTTTTTGAGTCTAGTGTTATTGGATACTAGTTGATCCAGCCCCAGATTGGTTACAGCATTATACAGGGTTGATTGTATAGGTTCTGTGGTACATTCATTGAGGGACCATTTGATAAGAGGTAGATTTAGGTCGCCAAGAAAGATGAGAGGGTGTGGGCTGCAGGCTGCCCATGTTAGGAGTGAAGTTAACTTATTAGCATGTTCAATGTCATAGTCTGGGGCACTGTAGCATAGTAGAAATCGTAATGTGGTGTTTAAAGATAGTTCGCAGAAGATAGTCTCGGGAAGAGCAAGATCATGTGTTACTTGGATGTTTTTGAGATTTAAGGACTTTTTGTAAAAGATGGCAACACCGCCTCCTCTACGGAGTTCGCGATCAGATCGAAAAATATGATAGTTTCTTTCTATAATAATTGAGTCAGGGAGGGATGAGTTTAGCCACGTTTCGCAGACAAATATGATGTCGAAATTGGTCGTATTTAATATCAGGAGGAATTCAGGTATTTTCTTTACAAGACTTCTTGCATTAAGTAGCTTGCATTTAAGGTCTTTATTAGTTGGAGAGGTAGAGGGAGTGGTAGGTAGTTGGGTAGTTGAGTTAGTAGTAGAAGTGAGGTAGTTGAGGTTAAGGTAGTTAAGGTTAGGGTAATTAAGGTCAATAGTAGAGATGTTAGTATTGGCAGGTAGTGAGGAAGTTTGATCAGTAGTAGTAGCGAGGTAGATAAGGTCATTAGTGGTTGTAGAAGTTGTAGGTAGAGAGGTAGTTAGGGGCGTGCATTCCTAGTTTTGAAAGGTGGGAGGTTTTTGAAATCGGAACGTCTCAAAACAACCAAAATACAGAAACTGAGAACCTGACTGACAATCAGCACGGAGGGATGAAATGGCTATGCAGCACACCTTCGCTTCCTTCAATCTGTCCAGTGAGACCTGGGAGTCTTATGTGGCTCGTTTTGAGTGCTTCCTTATAGCTAACTCCTATACTGAGGAGGGGACAGGAAGAGGGCTTATTTCTTGGGCTTTTGCGGGACTGAGATGTTCGAAACCGCCCTTGCCCTCTTTGCCCCTAAGTCGATTCACAGCATGACTTGGGATGAACTTTTGACCAAACTTAAGGATCACTATGCCCCTCCACCCTTCCGCTGTGCACGCCGATATGCCTTCTACTACAGAAACCAGGGGGAGGGGGAGACAATAAATCAATTCCTAGCAGTCTTACGCAGAGCCGCTTTATACTGCAAGTTTGTCAATTTGGAGGATTACCTCCTAGACAGACTTGTATTTGGGGTGAGGGATTACTGTCTAAAGAGATGCCTCCTCGCGATGCACGGCCTCACATTCCAGGTTGCCCTGGGTGAGGCTCGTGCCGCAGAGATGTCCAATCAATCCCTCGCTGAGATGGACGTGGGTGCGAATTTTGCACCAGCTGCTCGCACTAATGCTGTTCACAGTCTCCCCAAGGAACTCGAGAAAGAGCTGTCAGAGGAAGAAGTATGCCGTTTGTCTGACAGCCAGAGAAATGCCGCCTCGGGGAACCGCCCCCCCAACCCGAATACCATGTATGGGCTGCAGGGGTGATCATCTAAGAGTCTACTGTCTCCTTAAAGATGCTGTTTGCCGGAGATGTGGCCACTGCAGGCACATCGCCAGAGTCTTCCGCGCCGGAAAGCCACCTCAAGGCCAATTCTACAAAGAGCCTGCCTTTAACGCACCCAGATGGCCACCTGCAAGCTCCTCCTCCTGGAGGGGCAGATGCTTCACCATTTATCATTACACGGGAGCCAATCCCTCTGCCATTAATGAGACATGCCTGTCTCCGGGTGAAAAGATCTCCATCTCTGTGCTGCTCGGGGGCATGCCGTGTGCCATGGAGGTGGACACGGGATCCACAATGTCACTTGTCTCCTGGAGCACCCTGAAGCATGTGTTTCTTCGTAAGTCCAAGGGGAGACTGAAGCAGTGCCCACTCCTCCTCCTTGACTACCAGGGGTCCAGAATTCCTGTTTTAGGCAGGGGGTTGTTCCCAGTTAAGTATAAGGGCTTCTCAGGCCGCTTGCCCCTTGTCATCGTAGATGGCCCACTCACCAGCCTGCTGGGTTTAGATTGGTTTGCTGCATTGGGTTTCACCATCGAGGGTATCAATTCTGTCAAAAGTGATGACGCATGTGCACAGCTGGCCAAGGAATTCCCCTCCATGTTTGACGGCCAGTTGGGCAGATACACTGGCACCCCTGTATCCTTTAATTTGGATCCCCTAGTGGCACCCGTTTGCCTAAAGCCACGACAGGTGCCCCTTGCCTTACGTCCCAGAGTGGATGCGGAGATTGACTGGCTTCTCGAACAAGGCATTTTGGAGCCAGTGGATCAGGCTCAATGGGAGACCCCCATTGTGACTCCTGTCAAGTCTGATGGAAGCATACGCCTGTGCACGGACTATAAATCATAGTGAACTGCGCCCTGCCCGCCCACGCGTATCCAGTGCCGGTAGTCCAACACTTGCTCCACTCCCTGGGGAGGGGGAAGTTTTTGCAAAGATTGACCTGTCCCAGGCATATCAACAGCTGCCTGTGGATGCCCAGGCCGCTGAAGCGCAAACAATTATTACCCACAGAGGTGCCTTCCGTTGTCACCACCTCCAATTTGGCATTAGCACCGCCCCTGGAATTTTCCAAAGTCTGATGGAAAGGTTGTTGCATGGAATTCCAGGGACGGTGCCATTTTTCGATGACGTCTTGATGACCGCGTCCGATCATGGGGAATTACTGACCCATGTTCGCGCTGTGCTATCCAAATTTCAGGAGGTGGGGTTGTGCGTGAAGAAAAATAAGTGTGTGTTCGCCGCCCCCAACGTGGAGTTCCTTGGGGTTTTAGTAGATGCCACTGGGATTCACCCCACTCCTTCCAAAACCAGGACCATTGTAGATGCTCCGCCTCCCTCGTCTAAGTCAGAGCTGCAGGCCTTCCTTGGCCTGCTTAACTTTTATGCGATCTTCTTGCCACATAAAGCATCTGTGGCAGAGCCCCTGCATCGCCTGCTGGACAGCGGCATGCCGTGGCATTGGGGCCCTAGAGAGGCAGTCCTTTTCTGATGTGAAACGTTTGCTGACCTCTAACACCGTGCTCGCCCAGTACAGCGACCACCTGCCTCTTGTCCTCACTTGCGATGCATCCCCTTATGGTGTTGGTGCCGTTCTAAGCCATCGCCTGCCTAACGGGGCTGAAGCCCCCATCGCCTTCTTCTCCCAAACCCTGGCTGGCCCTGAACGCAACTACAGCCAAATCGACAAAGAGGCCCTTGCCTTGGTGGCCAGTATCCGCCGGTTCCACCACTACCTCTACGGCCACAGCTTCGACCTCGTCACCAATCACCAGCCGCTGCTCAGACTCCTCTCAAGCAACCGCCAGATGCCCCAAGTGATTTCGCTGCGCTTGACCCGCTGGACTGTCTTCTTGGCCAATTATGACTATTGGCTACTTTACCGGCCTGGCAAACACATTGCGCACGCAGATATGCTGAGCTGGTGTTCCTTGCCTGTCAAGCTGGATGATCCTGCCCCCACCGCGTCGGTTCTCTCTATCGCCAACCTTAAACTGCCTATCACGGCTTTGGACATAGCCCACACTGTGGTTATGGGTTCTCTCGCGGGTGGTGAATTGGGTCTTGTGGGGGTGGCCAGCGGACAAGGTGCCGCCTGAGTTTGTTCCCTTTAAGTCTCGCCAGTACGAGCTGTCTGTCATGCGGGGATGCCTCCTCTGGGGGGGATAGGGTGGTTATTCCTTCCCCCTTCTGCAAGCCAATCCTTGACACCCTGCATAGCAGCCACCCGGGCATCGTCCGCATGAAGGCGTTAGCCCGCAGGTACGTCTGGTGGCCAGGTATCGACAAAGAAATTGAGAGGAGGGTCTCAAATTGCACCCCTTGCCAGGAGACATGGGCCTACCCACTCCGGGAACACCCTTAAATGTGGGAGGCACCAGCCGGCCCGTGGTCCCGCCTGCATATTGATTTCGCCAGGCTGGTGCGGGACCAGATGTTCTTGGTGGTGGTGGATGCCTTTTCCAAATGGCTAGAGGTCTGCCTTATTCCCACCATCACCTCAGAGGCCGTGATCCATTGCCTCACGGCTTTATTCGCAACCCATGGTTACCCGGACCTCTTAATCTCGAATAACGGGCCCCAATTAACTTCCACCCAGTTCGAAGGGTTTCTCACAAGTCTGGGCATTAGACACATGTTGACCGCGCCATGGCACCTGACCAGTAATGGGATGGCGGAATGTGCCATCTGAATGGCCAAGGAGAGCCTCCTCCAGCTAGGCCCCGGGGACTGGCGGCAGAAGCTAGGGGAGCTACTTCTGGTGCAACACACTACCCCATGTGTTTCCACAAACACATGGTCCCACTGAGCTACTTATGGGGAGGCAGCTTCAAACGACGCTGGACAGGTTACACCCCCTTTACATTCCAGAGACGCCCTTAGACTCAGCTCACCCCAACCAGGACTTCCAGTTAGGAAGCCCCGTGTACGCCCAAAACTATGCGGGGAGCCCCCTTTGGATCCTGGAGGTGATAAGGAACTTATGCGGCCCCGATCATACACTGTGACCTTACCAGACGGGCGGGAGTGGCATCGCCACATCAATCAGTTAAGAGCCTGCAAGGGAGAAACAACTGGGGCCTCCCCGGACACAGGGGGACCGCAGACACTTAATAACAGAGCAGGAAATCCATTCTGGGGACCAGAACGGCTGCCAGTGCAGACCCCTAGTACAGAGTTCTTACCTGATCCGGAGGGGGAGGTACCCAGTGTTATGTCCGACGCAACGGGAAGCAATGAGGAGGCTTGTCTCGAACACAAACGAGCTTTATTTAAACCAGAACAGCAACAGGCAAACAGCTGAACTATTACAGGAGAGAATCACCTCAGCCGCGATCTGACAGCTATTTATACGAAGCTGTCAGACGCGGCAGCCAATCGTAGCTCACGGATTCTCCCGCTCGGAGCCGGCAGGAACTCAGCCAATGGGCTGAGCCGCTAGCTGTCTCCGAGGCTCCTGGAGACGCTACACCCCTCCCCACCTGACAAGCGCATACGTAGGCGTCCAAGTACGCTGGGCGCCTGCGCAGGCGGGTTGAGCGACGGAGCTCCTGGAAGGAGGAAGCAGGAGCGGCTTCTGGGTTGTTTGTAATTCCTGGGGCGGCCTCAGCAGGCGGCGGAACTTCAGATGGCCCCGGCGGTTCCTGGTCGGTAACCCCGGAATTGGCAGGTAGGTCGAGCGCTTCGGGGGTTGCTGGGGAAACAGATTTGCTGGTTGGTTGAGCGGCGGAGGCTACGGCCGGAGGGAGGCCCACCTCAGGCGGCTGGGCTGAGACAGTCAAAATCCGGCTCCGCAGCTGGTCTATGTGCCTCCTCCAGGCTCAGCCATCGTCTAACACGACTCTGTAGGAACAGGGGCCAGTCACTTCAGTTATTTTGCCCAGCAGCCACTTTGGTTCCCCCCCAAAGTTCCTAGCAAACACTAAATTGCCTTCCCTGAATACCCTAGGCCGGCCATCCAGGGGTTGCAGGCTCTCTGGGGAATAGTCAGGGTGCAAGCGGTCAAGCACTGTTCTTAGGCGTCGGCCCATCAAGGCCTCAGCCGGGCTGCGATTAGTCACTGGGCACGGGGTGGTGTGTTGGGCCAGTAGGAATTGTGACACCCTATCTTTCCAGTTGGGGGTGTTTAGTCTTTTGAGAGTTTCCTTAGCTGTCCTAACGGCTCTTTCTGCCCTGCCATTGCTGGCAGGGTGCCAGGGGGCTGTTAGGACCTGGCGGATGCCATTGGCCGCCAGGAACATCTGGAAGTGGGCCGAGGTAAATTGAGGCCCATTATCGGACACCAGTAGGTCTGGGAGGCCATGGGTGGCAAACCACCTTAGCAAAATGTGCACTAGGGCTTCTGAGGTGGTGGATGGCATTAATTCTACCTCCATCCAACCTGAATAGGCATCAACTAGTATCAGGAACTGCTTTCCCAAATGAGGGCCTGCGAAATCCAAGTGGATTCTCGACCAGGGTCCCCTGGGGGTCTCCCAAGCCCTGGGTGTGGATACTGGGGGTGCTGGCCGTGAGGCCTGGCAAACCTGACACTTAGCCACCCACAGCTCAATGGCCTGGTCCATTCCTGGCCACCAGACATAAGTCCTCCCCAATGCCTTCATTCTGACAATGCCAGGGTGGCTGTCATGAAGTTGTCTTAGTATGGGCTCATAGAGGGCCGGAGGGGCTACTACCCTGCTTCCCCACAGGAGGCACCCCTTATGGCTGGACAGTTCAAACTGTCGCACCCGAAAAGGTTGGAATGCAGGGTCTAACCTACCCAAGGGCCACCCCCTCTTCACCCAGTCAAGGACCTGGCTGAGAACGGGGTCAGAAGTGGAATGGATGGCAATATCGGAGGCCGAAATGGGAAGGCCTAGGTCCTCAATTAGAAGGACTTCAGAGGTGGGGGCAGGGTCCTGGACAGCGATGGGAAGAGGGCAGCGGCTAAGGGCGTCAGCATTGGAGATAGACTGGCCAGGCCTGTATGTCAAAGTGTAAGAGTAGCCAGCCAGGAATTCTGCCCACCTGGAGAGCCTAGGGGAAATAAATTGCGGGGTCTGACGGTCTCCAGCCAGGATACCCAGGAGAGGTTTGTGATCGGTGACCAGTGTGAACGGCCTGCCATACAAGTAATCGTGAAACTTCTTTACAGAAGCCATGAGTGCGAGAGCTTCTTTGTCAGTCTGGCTGTAATTACGCTCTGTGGAGGAGAGCGTGCGTGAAAAGTAGGCGATAGGCGCCTCTGTTCCAGTGGGCATGACGTGGGCCAGAACTGCCCCGATGCCGTAGTGGGAGGCATCGACTGTAAGTGTGAGGGGCAGATCCGGGCTGTATTGCACCAATACAGCGTCTGATGTTAAAAGCTGTTTAACACTGTTGAATGCCTTTTGGGCTTCCTGACCCCAGTGCCAAGGTTGGTGGGCATCGAGGAGGCGATGCAACGGTTCGGCTACTGTGGCCTTGTGGGGAAGGAAGACATTATAAAAATTTAGGAGCCCCAGAAAAGCCTGTAGCTCGGTTTTGTTGGAGGGTTGAGGGGCTTGCTTTATGGCCTGCACTTTGGATGGGGTTGGGTGAATTCCTTTAGAGTCTATGCAATAGCCTAAGAATTCGACCTTGGGCACTCCAATTAGGCACTTGCTTTTCTTCAATTTTAGGCCAGCTTGCCTAAAATGTATTAGTACATTCCGAACCCTCCCTAGGAGTTGGGGTCTGTCGGGGGCGGAGATCAGGATGTCGTCGAAGTAGGGGACCACTCCGGGCAACCCACAGAGTAACCGTTCCATCAAATTCTGGAACAGGCCAGGGGCAACACTCACTCCAAACTGGAGGCGGCAACAGCGGAAAGCCCCCCGGTGGGTAACAATTGTTTGAGCCTCGGCGGTGGCATCATCCATTGGGAGCTGTTGGTAAGCCTGGGCCATATCCAGTTTGGCAAAAACAGAGCCCGCCCCCAGGGAATCGAGTAAGTGTTGCACCACAGGGACTGGGTATGGGTGGTCTTGCAGGGCTTTGTTGAGGGAACATTTGTAGTCCCCACAAATCCTGATTGACCCATCTGGGCGAAGGGGCACCACTATGGGGGTCTCCCATTTCACGTGGTCGGTGGCCTCTAAAACACCCTGGGCTATTAGTTTATCCAGCTCCGCATCCACCTTAGGCCTAAGGGCGAAAGGGACACGCCTGGGCTTCAGGCGGATGGGAGCGATGTTGGGATCCAGGTTAAGAGAGATTGGGGTGCCCACGTAAGTCCCCAGGGTGCTATCAAAAACATCAGCAAATTCCAGGAATAGGTTAGAGGAGCCCTCACACACTGTGGTGTGTATCCCAGAGAGAGAGAGACCTAGGGAATCGAACCAGTCCAGCCCCAGTAGGGAAGGAAGGGAGCCAGAAACTACCACCAATGTCAGAGGGCCAGCAAAAGAGTCCTTCTCTACCAATAGGCCTGACCCATAATGGGAATGGCATTGCCCTGATAGTCCCTTAGTCTTAGAAGGCATGGCTTCAAGGCAGTCTCAGAGAAAGTAGGCACCAGGCGTTTTAAAGTGCTCCAGGAAATAATTGTCCTGGAAGAGCCGGTGTCCACTTCCATAGTGCAAGGTGCCCCAGCTATGTTAACAGAGAGAAAAAAAATTTTATGCCCACCCCCACCGGAAGCCAGGTAGACCTCATCTGCAGGGCTGTCGTCAGGCAGGCGCATTGCAAAACAGCCGTCATGCTGTTTCTCTGGAAGGCGGCGGGCGGGTGCTGAAGGGACAGTGGCGACTGGGCTGGAGCGGCAAACGCGGGCAAGATGGCCGTAGCGGCCGCAGCGACGGCAAGTCGCAGTTCGGAAACGGCAGGTGCTTCTAGAGTGATTTTCTCCGCAGCTGAGGCAGGCAGGCAGGCCAGGCCGGCGAGATGGCTGTGCCTTGAAGGGCAGCGAAGCAGGCGGCAGTGAGGCTTGCGCGGGGCGGCGGTTCCTCGTTGCAGCTTGGATGCGGCAGATGGCGGGGTCCTCTGCTTGTCCTGAGGCACCTTCCTCCTGTTGGTAGTGGACAGGCTCCATGTGTGCAGGCTGAGACCCACTAGGCTGGAACCTGTTGATCTCAGCTGCTGACGTGCTGGACATTTCGGCAGCACGCGCCTCATCGAGGGCAACAGCGAGGGTCAGCTCTGTCCTGGCCAAAAGGCGATGCTGCAGGCGGATATCCCTGACCTCGCAGACCAATTGCTGAAGCAGCGAATCATCTAGGTTAGGAAAGTCACATTTTAAAGCAGCATTTCTGAGGGACGCCATGTACTGGGTGATGTTCTCCCCCTCCTTCTGTAGCCTTTGCTGAAAAGCAAAACGGCGGGCTATCCGCGAAGGTGCGGGGGAGTAATGGTCCCTCAAGATTTTGAGGAGGTCAGGCCAAGGGACGTTGTTTACGATCGAGGGAGCCACTAACGCTCGCGCGGTGTTAAACATTTGGTGGCCGCACGAGTTAAGAAAGTATGCCCGTTTGCGGGCATCTGTGATGTCAATGAGATCGTTGCACTGAAGGAAACAGTCAAACCTTTCAAGGTAGGCATCCCAGGTTTCCTCAGCAGGGCAGAAGGCTTCCAAAAAGGAAGGGCTGGTTCCGTTGCGAGCCATTTGCGGCTGCGGACAAGCTCACGGTAGCGCGTCTGGGACAGCTAGGCGGGTCGCGAAAGACGTCGGCACCCTCGTCGCCACTTTTGTTATGTCCGACGCAACGGGAAGCAATGAGGAGGCTTGTCTCGAACACAAACGAGCTTTATTTAAACCAGAACAGCAACAGGCAAACAGCTGAACTATTACAGGAGAGAATCACCTCAGCCGCGGTCTGACAGCTATTTATACGAAGCTGTCAGACGCGGCAGCCAATCGTAGCTCACGGATTCTCCCGCTCGGAGCCGGCAGGAACTCAGCCAATGGGCTGAGCCGCTAGCTGTCTCCGAGGCTCCTGGAGACGCTACACCCAGGGACGAACCAATGGTAGAAGAAGGTGCTGCGAGCAGGCAGACCCTAGCACAGGGTGAGAAGTGTCTCCCAGATGTCCCTACAGGGGAACCTAGGTGCTCTGGCCGAATCTGGAGACGGCCAGCATATTTAGCGGAATACGCATGCTCCAACAAAGGGGTGTAGTGTTCCGGAGAGCCTCAAGAGGGCGTTCATACGAGCGGGAATTAGGAGAGCCAGGATTGGCTGAGCCGCCCGAGGCAACAGTATAAAAGGTTGGTGTCACCCAGTGACAGCTTGCGTTCCTGTCAGATCGTTCTGTAATACATCTCGTTAACTCGTTAATAAACAAGTTGGTTCCTGTTGAAGACTCCCTAGTCATTGAACCCACTACACTTCAATGATTATGTTGCTATTGTTAATTCAGGATGAAAACAAATCCTTCTACATATCAGAAGCATATGGTGTTTAGAAAGCCAGAACTTACCAAAATTGTTAGCTGTATAGAAATCAGATGAAACATTGTTTCTGAAAGTCAGATAATACTGATGAGGAATTAAATTGCCCCAATATTATATGCCCCATATTCTGCCAAAATAAGCTCCTCTGACTTCCTGACAACTTTCTTTTTCAAATGGGGGCACGGTATAGCAATAGCACTTATATACCACTTCACAGTGCTTTACAGCTCACTCTAAGCAGTTTACAGAGTCAGTATATTGTCCCCAACAATCTGGGTCCTCGTTTTACCGACCTTGAAAGAATGGAAGGCTGAGTCAACCTTGAGCCAGTGGGAATCAAATTGCCGAATTGCTGGCAGCTGGCAGTTAGCAGAAGTAGCCTGCAGTACTGCATTCTAACCACTGTGCCACCATGGCTCAAGATAGCAGTTGAAGCCAATGTAAATATACCTAAATAAATAAACAAATAACAATCTGAAAACATTCAAGGATACACAAAGGAGATAGAAGGAATGACCATTTAACAAGAAAGAATATAGACAATTGGCACAGATGGTGATGGAGATGGTGACAGGAAAGAGAAAGCTCAAAATGAACTGAAATTGACAAAGGATGCTAAAGTTTCTTCAGTCTCTCTCTCTCTCTCTCTCTCTCTCTCTCTCTCTCTCTCTCTCTCTCTCTCTCTCTCTCTCTCTCTCTCCCTCCCTCCCTCCCTCCCTCCCTCCCTCCCTCCCTCCCTGTGAAGAACCCCAGAAGGTCTTTGGTAGCAGGAAGAAAAGCCAGACATTTTGAAACTGAGAACATGCCCATTGATCATCTGGCATTCTTAGAGCTCCACTGTTGATTAGCTTAGCCTGAGAAAGGATAGCTAACAGCACTTTTAATAAGCTCTACTCAAGCTCAGTGCACGTGGGGATCCCCAAACAGTGAGGATGAAGTGTGAGTAAAAGGGTTTACCCTTCCCTCCCTCCCTCCCTCCCTCCCTCTCTCTTTCTCCCTCCATTTCTCTTTCCTCCCCCCCATGAAGAACCCCAGAAGGTCTTTGGTAGCAGGAAGAAATGCCAGACGTTTTGAAACTGAGAACATGCCCATTGATCATCTGGCATTCTTAGAGCTCCACTGTTGATTAGCTTAGCCTGAGCAAGGATAGCTTAGCAGCACTTTCAATGAGCTCTCAACTCAAGCTCAGTGCCCGTGGGGATCCCCAAACAGTGAGAGTTTCTTTCTTTCTTTTTTCCTTTTTTTTTTAATTGAAAAAGTTTTATTAGTACAAAGTACAAAATTTTTTTATATTTCCCCCCCCCATCCCCCCAACCCCCTCCCTCCCCTACCCCGACTTCCCAGAAAGAACACAGGATATAATCTTAAACTAACATATACTAACAAAACATAAGTTCTATTATAAAAACCGTTTTAAAATTCTAACCATATATCATTATTAAACTATATATATCTTCTTAATCTGATACTTTTTTTGAATATAATCAATCCATCTACTCCATTCCAATATATATCTTTCATTTGAATGATCTTTTAAGTATGATGAAATTCTTGCCATTTCTGCCAGGTGTGTAACTTTTATTGTCCATTCCTCTGTAGTAGGTATATCTTATTTCTTCCAGTATTGTGCTACCAACAATCTGGCAGCCGTTATCAAGTTCAAGATCAATTTAGTCTCTATTACAGTACAGTCCATAATTATTCCCAGCAAGAAAAACTGTGGTGTAAACTTAATTTTTTTCTTCAAAATATTCTGTATAATCCACCATATTTTAATCCAGAAAGCCTTAATTTTCCTACAAGACCACCAAACATGAAAATAAGTTGCATCTTCACATTCACATCTCCAACATTTAGGTTGTAAATTTGGATACATACAAGCTAGTTTCTTTGGGTCAAAATGCCATCTATAAAACATTTTATAAAAGTTTTCTCTTAAATTTTGAGCTTGCGTGAATTTCACATTTCTAACCCATATATTCTCCCATGTTTCCATCATTATAGGTTCACCAATATTTTGAGCCCATTTAATCATACAATCCTTAACTAGCTCTGTTTCAGAATCTAATTCCACTAATACATTATATAATCTCTTTATATGCATTGGTCCTTTATTCTTTATTTGATTTATCAAGTTGTCATCTTGCTGCGAAATACCTGCTTTTGAATCCTCTTTCCATCTGGCCTGCAATTGCCCATATTGAAACCAAGACTTAATTATTCCTTCTTCTTTTAGTTGCTCCATTGATTTTAATTGTAACCTCATTCCCTCTATATAAAGAAACTCTTTATATGTAATCTTATCTAGTTTTTGCTCTGTATTTATATTCTCTATCGCATGCCTCGGCACTGTCCATATGGGTAATTTATCATTTAATTTACATTGATATTTCTTCCAAACACGTAATAGAGCATTCCTTAATATATGACTCTTAAAGGTTTTATCTACTTTTTTATTATACACTAAATAAGCATGCCATCCGTAAAATAAGCCATACCCTTCTATATTTAATGACCTCTCTTCCGTCAGGTTAATCCAATCCGCAATTGCTGAGAGGGTAGCTGCTTCATAATACAGTCTTAAGTTAGGCATTTTTAATCCTCCCCTTTCACGTGAGTCTTGCATTATTTTTTGATTTACCCTCGGTTTTTTCCCAGCCCAAATAAATTTATTAATACCCTTTTGCCATTCTTTCAAATTATCATCCTTTTTAAGTATGGGAATTGTTTGAAAAAAAAATAAAAACCTAGGTAAGACATTCATTTTTACTACAGCTATCCTGCCCAGCAAGGACAACTGTAGCTTTTTCCAATTTTCCAAGTCTTTCTGTATTTTTTGCCATAATATTTCATAATTATGTTGATAAAGTTTCGTGTTTATTGACATAAAGTTAACCCCCAAGTATTTGACCTTTTTAACTATTTCATATCCCGTAACCCTTTCTACTTTTTCCTCTTCATTTCTGGTCATGTTTCTTTTTTCCTTGAAGGCCCTCCTGCAGCCCGTTTTTGCTCCCAGAGAGCTGCAGGGAGGCTGGTAGGCTAAGGTGACCAGACGTCCCGCTTTTGGCGGGACAGACACGCTTTTCAAGCATGTGTCCCGCGTCCCGCATTCTTTCCAAAAAGTCACGCTTTTTTGGAAAGAATGCCAAAACAGTGGGACGTCTGGTCACCTTTTGCCCGTTGTTGCCCTGACGGCTCGCAACCGGAAGCGGCCGCACACGAGAGCCGGGAGAAATCTCTCGGCTGGCCCAGCGGTTGCCCCGGCGACGGGGGAGGCGCAGCCCCGCCCTCTCGAAACGGCCGTCCCGTCTCGTGGCGCCGCGCGCAAGGACGCGGAGGCGTGTCTCCGTGGTGGCGTCACGGTGGGCGGGGCGGCCCGAGTGAAGGAGTCGCATCCAAGATGGCCCTCGGGCCGGTGCTGGCTCAGCCGGCCGGGGCCGCCGCCGCAGCCTTCCCGCCCCCGGGGCAGCCGGACTGGGGGTCCAGCCGCAGGGGCAGCAGCAGCAGCAGGCGTCTCAGCTCGGGCCGGCCGTGGGCATTGGCGGCGGGCGGGCGTCCCGCATTGACTCCTCCAGCGGCGGCTGGAAGCTGGCGGAAGAGCCGGTGTGAAACAACCTGGCCGTCCTCGAGTGCCTGCAGGACGTGCACGAGGTCAGCGGGCGGCGCGGGACCCCCGGGCGGGCGGGGGGGGAAGGAGGAGGAGAGCCAAGAGACGCTGGGGGCTGCTCCCCTTTCCAAGCCAGCCCAAGCCACTGCCGGCTCCCGAAGGGGAGGCGGGACACGAGGAAAGGCCTCCCGCCTCCCCCCCCACCTGGACACCGACATTAGCGGTCTTTTGCCCTCTGCGCATGCGCAGCATTCTGTGCATGCGCAGAGGGCAAAACTCAAATGGCGGCGTCCAGGCGGCCCCGCCCCCCGTCAATGTCCCGCTTAAAAAAAATATCTGGTCACTTTATGGTAGGCACCCCCCAGCACCCTTTTTGGGCCTAGCAAGCCTCCCTGCAGCCCCCTGGGAGCCAAAAGGGGCGTGGGGGGTGCCGCACCGCCATGCCCCGTTTTGGGCCTAGCAAGCCTCCCTACAGCCCCCTGGGAGCCAAAAGGGTGCAGGTGGGGACCCTGGAAGGGGCGGGGGAAGGTAAGATCGCGAGCCCAGTGGGGGTGGGGGGGCAGCAAGTTCAGAGGGGGGGCCTAGCGTGACTTACCTGTAGGCAGGAGGAGGCAGCTCAGTTGGGGTGCAGGGCAGGCAACACGTGGGAAGGCAGCTTAGGCAGGCAAGCCGCCTGGGAGGTGAGGAGGAAAAGGAAGTGACTGGGCGGGGTGGCAGTACTTAAAAAAAGCTGTGCAAAAGCTAAAAAAACAGCAAAAAACAGAAGCCAAAAACAAGATGTGCAAAAACAGCATGCGCAGAAGCCAAAAACAAGATGGTGACGGCCACGGACTGGCACCGACAGAACCGGCTCCATGACATCATCACCGACTGGAGATTTTGGATGTTTTTCAGGGGCATTGCAATAGTCAAAATGGGTGGTGACTAGGGCATGAGTGACTATAGTAGGGATTATTGGTCCAGGAAAAGGTGTAACTGGTGCACAACCCACAGTTGTACAAAGGCCCTCTTGGCCACGACTGCCAAATATAACAAAAAAATGTTTCTTTCAATATGTAAAAAACAAGAAGAAAGTCAAGGAAATGATAGGTCTACTAATGGGAGCAGATAGCAAGAAGGTGACAGGCAGGGGAGAAAGCAGAACTGCTTAATTCTTTCTTTGCATTTGTCTTTACGTAAGGGGATAAAATAGCCCAACCTATCAAAAACTGCACTGAGGGAGATAAAAGAGGTATACAAGTCAAAATAGGGAAAGAATTGGTGAGTGAATACCTATCTACCCTGGATGAGTACAAATCACCTGTCGTTTTGAGGGTAGGAGTTGAAGCAGTTTGTGTCCAGGATGTGAGGCGTCTGTAAATATTTTCACAGCCCTCTTTTTGACTCGTGCAGTATACAGGTCCTCAATGGAAGGCAGGTTGGTAGCAATTGTTTTTTCTGCAGTTCTAATTATCCTCTGAAGTCTGTGTCTGTCTTGTTGGGTTGCAGAACCAGACAGTTATAGTGGTGCAGATGACAGACTCAATAATTCCTCTGTAGAATTGTATCAGCAGCTCCTTGGGCAGTTTGAGCTTCCTGAGTTGGCGCAGAAAGAACATTCTTTGTTGTGCTTTTTTGATGACGTTTTTGATGTTAGGTGTCCATTTTAGATCTTGCTATATGGTCGGACCTAGAAATTTGAAGGTCTCTACTGTTGATACTGTGTTGTCTAGTGTTGTAAGAGGTGGAAGTATGGGCGGGTTTATTCTAAAGTCTACCACCATTTCTACGGTTTTGAGTGTATTCAGTTCCAGATTGTTCCGGTCACACCACAAGGTTAGTTGTTCAACCTCCCGTCTGTATGCGGATTCATCATTGTCTCGAACGAGGCCAATCACTGTTGTGTCATCTGCGAACTTCAGTAGTTTAACAGATGGATCGTTAGAGATGCAGTCATTGGTATAGAGAGAGAAGAGAAGTGGAGAGAGCACAGAGCCTTGGGGGGGAGCTGTGCTAATTGTACAGGTATCTGATGTGATTCTGCTTAACTTCACCTGTTGCTTCCTGTTTGTTAGGAAGCTTATGATCCACTTATAAGTGTGTTCAGGTACCGCTAGCTGGTTCAGCTTAGTTAGAAGAGTGTCTGGTATAATGGTATTGAATGCTGAACTAAAGTCTACAAAGAGGATCCTTGCGTAGGTCTTTGGAGATTCAAGATGTTGTAGGATGTAGTGCAGAGCCATATTAACAGCATCATTTGTTGATCTGTTTGCTCGGTATGCAAATTGCAGGGGGTCTAATAGTGGATCCGTGATGGTTTTCAAGTGGGACAGCAGTAGCCTTTCAAAGGTTTTCATAACAGATGTTAGAGCAACTGGTCTGTAGTCGTTCAGTTCCTTGATGGTGGGCTTCTTCGGCACTGGGATGATAGTAGAGCATTTGAAGCAAGAAGGAACATAGCACATCTCTAGCAATTTATTGAAGATTCAAGTGAAGATGGGGGCCAATTGGTCAGCACACACTTTTAAGCAAGGAGTTATCTTGTCTGGACCTGGAGCTTTTCCTGGCTTTTGTCTGTGAAATAGATCTTGCACTTTCTTTTCTGTGATCACTAGGGGTTGTGAACCCAATGGTATGGAGTCAGTTGTAGGAGACTTGGCTGTTGTTGGTGTGTCTGAGATGGGGGTTGTGGAGATAGGTAGCTGTAGTTTCCTTTCAAACCTGCAGTAAAACACGTTCAGGTCATCTGCCAGTTGCTGATTTCCTTCAGCCTGGGAAGATGGTTTGCCATAACCAGTGATATTTTTAAGAGTTCTCCACATCTTTGCTGGTTCATTTGTTGAGAACTGATTCTTTAGCTTTTCAGAGTAGCTTCTTTTTGCTCTGATCTCTTTGTTAATACCTTTCTGGCCTGATTGTACAGCATTTTATCACCTTTTCTATAGGCTTCCTCTTTGGAACGATGTAGCTGCTTAAGTTTAGCTTAAACCAAGGTTTGTTGTTGCTGTATATTCGCAAGTTCCTGGTCAGTACACATAGGTCTTCACAGAAGCTGACATATGATGTTACAGTATCTGTGAGTTCATCCAGGTCTGCAGAGGTATCTTCAAAAATATTCCAATCAGTGCAGTCAAAGCAAGCTTGTAGCTTTAACTTTGCCTCCTCAGTCCAAGTCTTCACTGATTTAATTGTTGGTTTTATGGTTTTAAGTCTTTGCCTGTAAGCAGGTACAAGGTGAATCATGCAATGATCAGAGTGTCCCACAGCTGCTCGTGGCAAAGACCGATAAGCATCTTTTAGTGTTGTGTAGCAATGGTCTAAAGTATTCTTGCCTCTAGTGGGACAATTGACATGCTGAAAGTATTTTGGTAGCTCTTTCCTTAATTATATGCCAATCATCTTGACATCAATACCTGGGAAAAACCAGGGGAAATTAATAAAGGGGCAGATTTGTGAGCATTAGAACTGAACAAGGTGATTACTAGAAGCCAGTATCTATTTGTTAAAAATAGATCATGCCAAACAAACATTACTGTCTTTTTTTTTAATAAAGTGACTAAATTAGTGGATGAGGGAAATTCTGTGAATGTAGTATGCTTGGATTTCAGTAAGGCATTTGACAAAGTAGACCACAACCTACTTTTTGATTTTCTACATCTACGTAGAGTGAACCACGAAGTGGGGAACCTCAAGGTTCTGTTCTGGGGGCAGTGCTCTTCAACATCTGCATTAATGATCTAGATAAGGGGATAGAAGAGAAGCTCATGCCGCCCAGAGTCCCCCAGGAGTTGGGCGGCATACAAATCTATTAAATTAAATTAAATTAAATTTGCAGATGACACCAAGCTGGAGGGAATTGCTAATACTTCAGATGATAGACTCAAGATTCAAAAGGATCTTGATAGATTTGAGCATTGGGCCCTATCCAGTAAAATGCAGTTCTATGGTGAGAACAGTAAGGTCCTGCACTTAAGCAGAAATTAGCAAATGCACAGTTATAGAATAAGCGGTATCTGGCTCAACAGTAGTAATTGTAGGAGGGATGTAGATGTCCTAGTGAACTGTCACTTAATTATGAGCCAGTGGATGCTGCAGCTGCTAAAAAAGCCAATGCACTCCTAGACTGCATCAACAGAGGAATAACATCAAAATTACAAGAAGTGATTCTACCACTTTATAGTGCACTAGTATGGCCACACTTGAAATACTTTATTCATTTCTAGTCATCTAAATCCAAAAAAGATAGCTAAGATCCTAAAAAGTGTGAAAGAAGAAGAACAAAGATGATAAGAGGCCTGGTGTTTCTACTAAAACTCCTTGTTGGGAGCAGGGTACAAAATTTAGGCCTGATGAAACGTACCATACAGTAATACTATAAAATTCCAGTACATATTTTTTGTGAATATAGCAACATGATTATTTTAGGAGTTTCTTGTGAACCCAATTAGATATCTCTGAGTTCCTTTACCTATGAGAGTTCAAATCTGAGGATTGTTAAACAAAATGTTACAAAAATCTTATAAAAATGTTTTATATTTTTATAAAGATTTTGGACAAAGATTTTGGATGGAAATCTAATTTGGGAGTTAGAATTCAGAAACCGTACTAAAGTTCATTTCTGTAAAATAGGGCAAAATGTACTGTTTTACCAAGGCCTTAAATGACATAATTTTACATAATGTCTGAGAAGGTTAAGTTCTAATAATAATATTGGGTACGCAATATTGTATTCAAAGTGTCATTTCATGATGCACACTAGAATGCAGATTTCCTGAGAAGCTGGTACAGCAATTATTCATAAACTATGAACTTTTCTTTGCCCTAATACAGAAAGATAAAATTAAGCATTTAGTAAATATTTAGTAAATATTTACTAATAGTGTAATGTTTATTATTTATTTTTACAAAAGTGCAATATAAAA
This sequence comes from Diadophis punctatus similis, assembly GCA_023053685.1. Classification (NCBI taxonomy): domain Eukaryota; kingdom Metazoa; phylum Chordata; class Lepidosauria; order Squamata; family Dipsadidae; genus Diadophis; species Diadophis punctatus. The sequence continues at coordinate 103,374,814 of JALIGW010000002.1, forward strand.
AATTGATGAAAATGGAGAAGTCTAATTTACAATTTTTTATTGTTTCCTTCAATTTAAGACTACTACAGTGGTACCTCGAGATACGAGTTTAATTCGTTCTGTAAACTTGCTCGTATGTCAATTTGCTCGTATCTCAAAGCAATTTTCCCCATTGAAATTAATTGAAATGCCATTAATCCGTTCCAGCCCCCAGGCTGGCTGGCTGCGCTGGCTGGGCTGGCTGCTAGGGGTCTGTGTGTGTGTGTGTGTGTGTGTGTGTGTGTGTGTGTGTGTGTGTGTGTGTGTGTGTGTGTGTGTGTGTGTGTGTGTGTGTGAGAGAGAGAGAGAGAGAGAGAGAGAGAGAGAGAGAGAGAGTGTTTTCCTCCCACTCACTCTAGGAAACCCAGGCAAGTCCAAGCGTGCTCTCGGCTAGGCTGGGGGGAGGGAAGGCAGATCGGCAGTCCTTTCCTTTCTCTCTGCCTCCTCCCCCCCCCAAGAGCCCTACGGACGCCACGATGGCTAAGCTAAAGGGGGAAAATTCTCTTTGATATTCAAATCTGGCTGAAGGTTTCCTCCCTTTCAGAATGTTGCAGAAATGAGTGGGTCATGTGCAGCCGGCTGTTCCTCGTATTAATCCGTTCAAGCCCACAGGCTGGCTGGCTGCGCTGGCTGGGCTGCCTGCTAGGGGTCTGTCTGTGTGTGTGTGTGTGTGTGTGTGTGTGTGTGTGTGTGTGTGTGTGTGTGTGTGAGAGAGAGAGAGAGAGAGAGAGAGAGAGAGTGTGTTTTCCTCCCACTCACTCTAGGAAACCCAGGCAAGTCCAAGCGTGCTCTCGGCTAGGCTGGGGGGAGGGAAGGCAGATCGGCAGTCCTTTCCTTTCTCTCTGCCTCCCCCCCCCAAGAGCCCTACGGACGCCACGATGGCTAAGCTAAAGGGGGAAAATTCTCTTTGATATTCAAATCTGGCTGAAGGTTTCCTCCCTCTCAGAATGTTGCAGAAATGAGTGGGTCATGTGCAGCCGGCTGTTCCTCGTATCTCAAATGTTGCTCGTATTTCAAAGCAAAACTTCGCTTGCTCGACAGCTCGTATCTCAAATATCTCGTATGTTAGGGCACTCGTATCTCGAGGTACCACTGTACTTGAGTAAAGTGACCAGATTTTTTTTTTAAGCGGGACATGGGGGGGGCGGGGCCGCAATTTGAGTTTTGCCCTCTGCGCATGCGCAGAACGCTACGCATGCGCAGAGGGCAAAAGACGGCTAATGTCGGCATCCAGGTGGGGGGGGAGGCGGGAGGCCTTTCCTCGCCTCCCGCCTCCCCTTCGGAAGCCGGCAGTGGCTTGGGCTGGCTTGCGAAGGGGAGCTCTCCTCCTCCCTCCCCCCCCCCGCCCGCCCGGGGGTCCCGCGCCGCCCGCTGACCTCGCAAACATCCTTGAAGGCTGCGAGAAGCGGAGCACGGCCCAGCCGGACATCGGCCTCACCTTCCCTCACGGCCCTGGCACCACGGCCGCTGCTTTAACGCGACCCACTCGCCGGAGGACGGAGCGCCCGGAAGCTGGCCGTCGGGCCTGCGCTTCACATCCGGCGCGGGGTGATGACGTCGCGCGAGGGACTTTTTCCCGCCCTCGCCTTCAGCAGCATCTCAATTTAAGCTCGTAGGTGACCAGACGTCCCGTTTTGAGAGGGCCTGCTGCTGCTGCCCAACCTGGCCGTCCTCAAGTGCCTGCAGGCCCGATTTTTTGAAAAAATGCCCTAGTCGGGCATTGTTTTAAAAAATCGGGACTTTTTAAGAGGGCGGGCGGGACGTGGGACAAATGGCGAAAAAGCGGGTGTGTCCCGCCAAAATCGGGACGTCTGGTCACCTTATACTTGAGTCACAAAGTCACTGTCTTGTCAGAATTCAATTCAGGGTTTTGCCCCTCATCCAGACCATTACAGAATAGACTGCCACCTAAATAGCTTGAAGTAATAGAGCTAAATATATTTTCTTAAAAACTCTCTTAGCAGTTCCATATAGACATTTAAAAGCAGAAGCCTTGTAGGATCCTGTCCACTCTAGGACTATGTCTTGATAGCTAAAGTAATTTACAGTTCATCCTATCTCCTGTCATTTCAAAGGTAGCTTCTCTGATCATGAACATTTTATTTTAAAACAGACATGTAGCTTTTTCTGGATTAAGAGTGACATATGCCATTTCCATATATTGCTGTGGGTCAGGACAAAAAAAATGAAATTTTAGTTCATGAATTTGTTTATGCATTTACAGTAATTATTACAAAATATGTATTTATAAAATGTAAAGGCTACCTCAATCTATCTTGACTCTGATTGGCTGCTATAATTATTTGCCTATCATGTGTCTAATACTTTCACTTTCATTATGTTAAAATGTACAGTTGAGGACTTCCTCCCTTAAATTCTTTTGTGTGTGTGTGCCTGTTGGTTCCTTTCTGTTTATAAATTTATTTTTAAAATATTTAGAAAATAAAATATATATCCAGACAAAAGAAAAGAGAAGAAAATAAGAAAAGTCATAGAGATGGAAGCAAAATATTAGTAATAAATAGAAATTACAATTGTCATAAAATTTAAAAATCATTATTTGATTGAATAATTAATTGAATATGTAAATCTAAACATATCAATTTGAGAATTAAGAGTAAATCACTGTGAAACACCAAATGTCAATATTTATATTAATATCAACATTTATTATGTAAAGTAAATACTCATGATCTTATGAAAAAGAAAATAATAGTAATAAAAAAATTAAAATGCTAAAAATAATCAGCAAAACTAATATTAAGTTATAGATTTGTTCCCATTGTACCCAAATGGTGATTACATCACATTATTTATAAAACATTAAATTGCTTCTAGTTACTATTTTACTGTTTTTATATCAACTATTTTCCCCTTAAAAATTATACTCTGAGTTTGTATCTGAGTATCTGAGTTTGCATTGTTGTGTGACATGTAATATATAGGAAAATCAATCTAGCTTAAATTTAGTCAAACGTCTATTTGGGATGGATGCTGTTAACATTGTCCTTAAGCTTTATAAGACAGGTTTTTTTTTAAATGAAAAAGATGTGCAGAAGAAAATCAGTGATTGTTACATCTCCCTTAAAATCCCATCAGATATAGGATTTTGGACTTGGGGTCTGTTCCTCCTGCAAAGGAGAAGGGAATGGACATATGATTAGAAACCAAATAAAAATAAAATGGACTTCCCTCAAATACAGTGCTGAAGAGAAGGTTAACAGCTAAATCAAATGAGGTGAGTGTATTTCCAGTGGTCCCATTGCTCAAATTACCTAATCTGTACATATCCCCAGATAAGAAGACATGATCAGGATTTTCCATCAAAAGAAAGAGAATTATGCAATTCTGCTTGAAAGAGCACCACCAGGAGAAAGCAGACCCTTAGGTGTTTGAAATAAACTTCAGTGGGAGAAGCCAGCATAAAGGGGCAGCCTTAGCAAGTGGAGCATGGAGAGATGTAATGGAATGTGTAGATGACCTTGGGGGACAAGGGGAAGGGATGCTGTCTAGGAAACAATCAGACAAGAGGGACCAGGAGCCCCAAGTGGCTTAGCAATCAGAGAGAGAAACTTAGGAAGGATCTGCCCTAATTGATCAGACCCTTAAAAGTGGCAGTGTTCCAATAAATTGCAAGACACTCTTCATTTAACCTCTCATAAAGTAGATTTAGCTCATCTAGTTGTGGTTCCTGTTTAGTTAACCCAGGAGAGCTGACAAGTGGGCAGAACATTCTGTAATTACCTAAAATATTTGTGAACACTAGTTCTGGAAAAGAACATCTGGACTGTAGATGTCACCATGGGCATGTAATGTATCATGTAAAAAGCAGCTGTTCTATTTTCTTCCAACAGATTTTTAGGAATTGCAGACAGATTCTTGTTTGATCACAGACAGTTTGGTTTTCAATTTTAAGTGCCTGCCTATTCTCAGATTTGGGCTTTTATAACATTATTGTGCTTGTGCTCTCAGTTGTTTAATTTTTTACTGATTTTATTGCATTATTTTCTGTTTTTTAATACATTTGTATTTCAACCAGATAAACTGTTATTAAAAATAATACATTCATTTCATTATTTAATTCAGTTCCAAATAGAATGTTTACAGTTGCTAGATGCCACATGTTAAACAGCAACTGATAATCAAACCAGTTCACAAGAGATTGTGACATTTGCTATTCACTACTAAAAACATTGAAATATCTATATTTGTCCAAAGTGAAGTAGGGTCTTCTGTTCATAGCGGGATTTGGATTAGAAGACCTCCAAGGTCTCTTCCAACACTGTTCTTCTATGTGTCATCAAGTCGTCGTTGACTCTTAGTGCCCACATAGATAGATTAAATGTCCCTAATCTGGTTCTTCAGCTCTTATCCCATTGCCACTGTAACTGAGTCCATCCACCTTGCTGCTGGTCATCCTCTTCTCTTTCCTTCCACCTTTCCCAGGATTAGAGCCTTCTTCAGATAGCTAGATCTTTGCATAATGTGTCCGAGATAGGATAATTTCTGCCTCATCATTTGTGCCTTGAATGAGAACCATGGTTGGTTTGTTTGATGATCCATTTGTTTGTTATCTTGGCTGTCCATGGTAGTCTCATGAGACTTCTCCAACACCATATCTTTACATAGCCAGATTCATGCTTCTTGTTTTATCACACAGGCTAAGCATCTTATTTTCTTATCATTTTCTAAGCATCCTTTTCCTAATCATTTACAGTGTTTCTTTCTTTCTTTCTTTTCCTCCTTCTCTTCTGTTTATTCCCTCAAGAAGAGGCTAAAAATAGAAATAAATAAATAGGTTGAAAGGTGCACACCCAATGCAAGGCTTTGCCATGCTTTACGTATGAAGTAAACTGCTTTTCCCCCCAGTACATACAGGTCATCCTCAATATACAACAGTTCATTTAGTGACCATTCGAAGTTACAATGGCACTGGAAAAAGTTATTTATGACCATTTTTCACACTTATGACTGTTGCAGCCATCCCCATGGACATGTGATTTACATTCGGATGCTTGACAACTGGTTCATATTTATTATGGTTGCAGTGTCTCGGGGTCATGTGATCGCCTTATCTGACCTTCTGACAAGCAAAATCAATGGGGAAGCCAAATTCACTTAACAACCATGTTACTAATTTAATAACTGCAGTGTTTCACTTAACAAATGTGGAAAGAAAAGTTGTAAAATAGGGCAAAACTCACTTAACAAATTTCTCACTTAAATAACAGAAATTTTGGGCTCAATTGTGGTCGTATGTTGAGGACTACCTGTATTTTTTGTGCTTATATTTGCTTACTAACACCTTAAGAACCCAAGTAAAGGACATATTTGGCTTAAGGAAGATGAACAGATGCTACAAGCATGCCTCTGCACACTCCAAACGCCCCTGCCCTTGCAACACAAAGAACTGCGGAGTCCTAATGTGGAAGCCTTGGTAGCCTTGAAGGATTTGGCAGCTACCCAGAGGGCAGTGGCTGGCTCCAAATTTATATCTCAAGGAAAAGAGCCTCTGCAAGATGCATAACTCTTGGCAAACTCTGACGGAGGGAATATTGGAACATGGTGATAATGTGTTCTCTCAAATGCCTCAAAATATTGCATGGTTTACAGTTGCTGGCAGTCTTTGTATACTGAGCTGGTTAATCAATTTTAATATATTACATTTATGGAAAATCTTCCATCTTTTTTTAAGACAATGAGTTGTTTCTGCCAAATGAAATAAAATTAGCAGTAGTAAATGATCTTTTGTTGGCTTCTTGGTGCTCTTTGATTTTTATGGGGGGGGGGGTTGTAGATGTTTATTATTGGAATAGATAACATCATCAGTGCAAAAAGGAGAGAAGTTTCTGGTTGGCTTTTATATGCATTAGTTTGCCCTTCTAATCATGATGGGGGTGTGGCTTTCCCCTTGATGAGTCCATAAGTAGGATATTGTTCATTCCTCAATTGTTTAATCTGTTGCTGTTTGGTAGGTGGGCATGGGAGGAAGGCAGGAGCTAGGGAGCATGGGTGGGCTGGCATGGGCCATGTGTGGGTGCTGGGGAATCCAGAAGGTCTAGTGAAGGCCACAGGTGGATGGTGGATTACTGTGGGAGTCCTAAACATTTATGGGATCTAGAGATCCCAGCATCTTACAAGAGCAATTTGTGACCTTCCCTGCCAGCTTCCCCATTGACTTTGCTTAGGAGAATGGCAGGGAAGGTTGCAAATGATGATGATGTGACTATGGCTTGCTGTGATGTTGTAATCAAAAGCTGAGTACCCAAGTCACAACAATGTAATCATGATGAAACTGCAAGAGCCACAACTTCATTGATCAGTCATAAGTTCCCCTTGCTCAGTGTTGTCATAATTTTGAATGATTGCTGAATGAGTGGTTGTAAGTTGAGAACTATTGTACTTGTACTAATTTCAAACATAATCCATCCTCCTTGATCAGAACCAGAACAAAACAATGTCAAAGATTTGCTGTCTCTGTCTATCTCTGCTGTGTCTGCTCCCAAACAAGGATTGCCCTGATTTATCCAACAAAATTTTGAATAAACAAAATTTATTCAACAAAATGAAGGAGCAAAGGATTTTAGAAACAAACCACTGGCTTAAAAACTGGTGTCGTCAACAAACTTTGGCTTCCTAGACCATGATTTGCATTACCTGGATGAAGGGCTGCTCGCAGGGGATGGACTGCATCTCACAAGAACTGGAAACAATATATTCAGAAAATGACTGGCTCATCTTATCAGGAGGGCTTTAAACTAAAATTGAGGGGGGAGGGGGGCCAATCTTCACAATCTTTAGAGCCTAAGTCCAAGCAAAAACTATTAGATAACCAATCACATAAGGAGGAAGGGGTAAAGAGAAAGAATAAATTTTAAAAAACATAATGAAGTAGAGAGTGATGAAAAGGATGGAAATCTTAGTTACAAAATAGGAGATATAAGAAACATACCCAAGACCCATAAAGGACTCAACTGCCTATACACTAGCACTCAAAGTTTAAGGAACAAACATTGTGAACTTGAAGAATTAGTACATGAAGGCAGATACAATAGTTGCCATTACTGAAACTTGGTAGGATGAAACTGATGAATGGAATGGACTGATGGAAGGATACAATAATAATAAATAATAAAAGAAACAGATCTAACAAAAGAGGAGGTGGAGTTGCATTATATATAAAAGATCACTACATCTCTACAGAAATACACAAAACCAGGGATGAAAACCTCCTAGAGTCAATATGTGTCAATATAAAATGGGGGGGGGGGCTAACATTGCTACAGGCGTATACTACAGGCCACCCAAACAAGCAGAATAAATAGATGAACTCTTTGCTAATAAGTTAACAAATGTATGTAGGAAACATACCACAGTAGTAATGGGAGACGTTAACTATCCTGATATCAACTGGGAGACAAATTCTGCAGCCAGTGGGAGGTCAAACAGATTCCTAACCAACTTTGCTGACAACTTTGTCATCCAAAAGGTAGAGGAGGGAACTAGAGGAAAAACTATATTGGACCTAATTCTTACCAATACAGAAGAAGTGATAGCTGAAGTTGAAGTTGCCAGAACCTTGGGAGAGAGTGACCACGTCATACTAGAATTAAATATAATGCAAATGCAAGCAATAGATAATGGATAAAAATCCTAAAGGGGAAAACAACTCAAGAAGAGTGGGAAACACTGAAAAATAGTATCATAAAAGCCCAGTCCAACACAATACCACTGAAAAAGAAAAACAAGAAATCCAAGAAGAAACCAGCATGGTTGCACAAAGATCTCTCTGATAAACTGAAAGACAAAAAGGATAAGTACAAAAAATGGAAAGAGGGACACAAAATTGAGGCAGAATGACAGCAGATAGCCCAAATCTGCAAATATGAAGATCAGGAAAGCAAAGGCTCAGAATGAACAAAGACTTGCAACAAAAATCAAAGATAATTTACAAAAAGTTTCTTTCAACATATAAATAACAAGAAAAAAGTCAAGGTAACAGTCAGTCCACTAAAGAAAGAAGATGGCAAGGAATTAACAGGCAGTAGAGAGAAAGTTAACTTATTCTTTGCATCAATCTTCACACAAAAAGAAACTATAGCCCAACCTACCAAAAACATAACTGTAAAAGACAGAGTAGAAATAAAAATTAAAATAAACAAGAAAATGGTAAGAGAACACCTGTCTGACCTTGATGAATATAAATCACCAGGACTAACAGATTAACAGAGTTGGAAGGGACCTAGCCCAACTCCCTGCTCAAGCAAGAGACCCTACACCATTTCTGACAGATGGCAGTCCAGTCTCTTCTTGAAAGCTTCCAGTGATGAAGCTCCCACAACTTCTGAAGGCAAGCTGTTCCATTGGTTGATTGCTCTCACTGTTTCTTTGTTTCCAGGTTGAATCTCTCCTTGTTCAGTTTCCATCCATTATTCCTTGTCTGGCCTTCAGGTGCTTTGGAAAATAGGTTGACCCTCCTCTCTGTGGCAGCCCCTCAAATATTGGGACACTGCTATCATGTCTCCCTAGTCCTTCTCTTCATTAGACTAGCCATACCCAGTTCCTACAACCATTCATCATATGTTTTAGCCTCCATCATCTTGTTGACTGATGGATTACATCCCAGAGTGCTGAAGGAGCTGGAAGATGTTATCTCAGAACCATTTTATCCTATCTTTAAAACACATTGGAGCACCGGGGAACTACTGGAGGATTGGAAAAGAGCTGATGTAGTTCTCATCTTCAAAAAGAGGGGCGGGGAAACAGACCAGGAAACTATAGACCTATCAGTCTAACATCAATACCTGGGAAGATACTGGAAAAAATAATCAAGAAACAGATCTATGAACATCTAAGAACAAATAAATGTTATAAGTAGTGGCCAGCACAGGTTTGTTAAAAACAGATCATGCCAAATTAATCTTATTTCAATCTTTGATAAAGTGACTAAATTAGTAGACAATAAAATGTTGTGGACATAGTATATTTAGACTTAGCAAGGCATTTGACAAAGTAGACCATAACCTACTTCTTGGTAAGCTAGGAAAATGTGGGATAGACAGCATCACCACAGATGGATTTTTAACTGGTTGAAAAACCATACTCAGTGAGTCCGTAACGGTACTATATCTACACGGAAGTACCATGTTTCCCTGAAAATATGACCTACCTCAAAAACAAGCCCTAGCCCAATTTTCACATCTGCAACTAATAAAAGCCCTACCTCAAAATAAGCCCTAGTTAAGCCCTACCCATCACCTGGTTGTATGAGGTGGGGCAAAGTGCAGGCGTAAAAATCAAGCTAGGGCAGGGATGAGGGGGTGGAGCTGCCTCACGCGCCCTGTATCCACTTACCTCAGGACTGCCACAGTCAGGCCTCCCATACCCCAACACCTGTTGTGCCACTGACCAGCTTCTTTTGCAGCTGCTTGCAGCTGCTCGCAGCCAAACAAAATATGGTACATTGTGCAGGTGCCACTGCTTATGACAGAATGCTGTGTTGGTTGCCGCACCAGTGCCACCACTTGCAGCCAAGCACCGTGTGGCTCATTGTGATGGCACGATGAGCTTTGCAGTGTTCTGCCGCGAGTGGTGGCCCCAGCGTGACAAGCCTTGCAGTGTTCTGCCGTGAGCGGCGGCACTGGCATGGTGAACTGCATGGTGTTCTGCCGCGTGATGTTCTGCGAGTGCTAGCATCGGTACGATGTGCCATGTGGCGTCTGGCCACAAGTGGCTGCAAGCAGCTGCAGAATAAGTCAAGCAGTGGCGCAACAGGTGTCGGGGTGTAGGAGGCCTGGTTGTGGGGTTCCTAAGGTAAGCGGGTAAGACATCCCCCAAAAATAAGACCTGGTGCTTATTTTGGGACTCAAAAGAAAATAAGATTGGGGAAACATGGTAAGCAGTGGGGTACCACAAGATTTCATCTTAGGCCGAGTGGTCTTCAATATTTTCATAAATGATTTAGATGAGGGAATAGAAGGGGAACTCATCAAATTTGCAGATGACACTAAGCTGGCAGGAATAGCCAACATCCAAGAAGACAGGCTCAGGATCCAAAAAAGTCTTGACAGACTTGAACAATGGGCCTTATCCAACAAAATGAAATTTAATGTAGAGAAAACCAAGGTTTTACACCTGGGCAGGAAAAACCAAAAATACAAGTACAGGTTAGGCAAAACCTGGCTCAAAAACAGTAACTGTGAGAGGGATCTTGGAGTCCTAGTGGACGACCATTTAAACATGAATCATCAGTGTGCAGCAGCAACCAAAAAAGCTAATACATTGTTCATTGTATAAACAGAGCCATAGAATCAAAATCATGTGAAGTATTAGTACCGCTTTATAAAGGCTTAGTAAGGCCATACCTGGAATACTGCATCCAGTTTTGGTCACCACATTACAAAAAAAGATGTTGAGACTTCGGAAAAGTGCAAAGAAGAGCAACTAAGATTATTAAAGGCCCAGAGACTAAAACATATGAAAAACAGTTGCAGGATTTTGGTTTGGCTACTCTAGAAAAAAGGACTAAGGGGGAGATGATAGCGGTATTCCAGTATTTGAGAGGCTGCCACAAAGAAGAGGGGGTCAATTTATTTTCTAAAGTACCAGAGGGCAGGAAAAGAAACAATGGATGGAAACTACCATATTTTTCAGAGTATAAGACACACCGCAGTATAAGACACACCTTAGTTTTGGGGGAGGAAAATAGGGGGGGGAATCTACCTACCAGGTATTCATCTGGCTAGCGTCCTTAGTCTGTTCAGCTTCAGCACATTATTTTATCCCCTGGTTAGGGCTGAAAAAACCTTTTTCAGAGGGAGTAGGAATGAAAACAAGCCTGCAAAGACTTAGGGCTGGTAAAAAACTACTTCAAGGGAGTAGGAATTTAAAAATGCTGCAAGCCAGGAAGATCGTTAGCACCTTGTTAAGGCTGAAAAAACCTTTTTCAGAGGGAGTAGGAATGAAAGCAAGCCTGCAAAGAGGAGTAGGAAGCCGGGAAGATCATTAGCACCTCATTAGGGCTGGGGGGAAAAAGCTTTGGAAAAGCTACATTTGGAGTATAAGACGCACCCAAATTGTCAGCCTCTTTTAGGGAGGAAAAAGGTGCGTCTTATACTCCGAAAAATACGGTAATCAAGGAAAGAAGCAACCTGGAATTAAGGAGAAGCTTCCTAACACTGAGGATAATTAACCAGTGGAACAGCTTGCCTTCAGAAAATGTGGGTGTTCATCACTGGAGATTTTTAAGAAGAGACTGAAATGGTATAGGTATAGGATCTCCTGCTTGAGCAGGGGGTTGGACTAGAAGACCTCCAAGGTCCCTTCCAGCTCTATTCTGATTGATTGATTGATTGATCCTCCTGGCTGACAAAGGCTTTCCAGGAGGTGATATGTTGTTCCGTTCTAGTGATGGCAAATTCTTTGAGAGAGCTATTGTATTCTATTGTTTTTGTGTTTTTAACTTTGTATGCTGCTCAGAGTCATGTATGTGAGGTGAGTGGCTATATAAATGTACCTGATAATTCAAAGAAATAATTATTCCATCAAAAGCAATTGCATCTTCCTGCTACAGTGACTCCAAACTGAACTTCACTTCCTGGGAAGCCTTTGCCAGCTTGGGTCTCATAAGCAGGTAGTCATGCTCTTACTCATGAGGACTCTGTCCATTTCCTCAGGTCCAACAGATTCAAGCTCCTCCCAAATAACATAGCTGGACTGCATTTGAGACACCTTCACAGAGCTTGTATCAAGGCTGGTCTCTAATTGGGAACAAATCCAAGCAACTTTATCCAACAGATGCTCTGCAAAATCTTCCACATGGCCCTGTAAGAGCACCCCCATATGAGCCATGCAAACTTAATCTCAGCTCTGAGATTGCCATTTATGATTGGAGAATAGGCTTGAGGCACCCCTAATCAGAGATGTAAATAGCAGAGTCTAGCTGTAGACTTTCCCTTACCGATAAACAATGGCCTGTCCTCCATATCCTTATCTGACACTTATACCATTCTAATATGTGCTTTTTCACACACAAAAAATCCTGCTCAAGATTAGATTCAAGAGTTTTTGCAAATATTTGCTTGTCATCACACTACAGGACACAAAAATTGACATTGCAGTGTTGGAAAGTGAGCGGTCTTGTCCCATAATCACCGCTGAAGGCTGCATCATCCACAAAGTAATCATTAATTGTTTAGGCAGATATAGGTTTTCATGACAGTATGTAAAGCTGCTTGTTAGAATGCTATAGACCTTCATTTCTACATGATCAATAAGATATCTGGCATTGGATGTCAACAAGGTTTTTGCCTGGCCCAGTGCTACTTCATATGGTTTATGAAGAAAGAGGCCAAAGTAAGATGTATTTCATAATTCTCATGGCTGCTCTTTATCCAACCAATTTAATTTCTACTCCATATGAATTTAATTTTCACATAAACCCTTTTAATCAGCAGCTTGTTTTGAAAAACAGATGCAAAGGCCCCCAGGAAATCCTATTTACAACTATTTGCCATGTGTCTCACTCGAGCCCTGAAGATGGGGTTGCCTACCGGCATCAGCCAGGTAAAGTCCATCTTTACACAATCCCTTCCCTCTAAACTGGTTCCCCAGTGCATTACTACCAGAGTTAAGAATCAGTTCAGTTAGTGGGGTCTTTTTGTTGTTCTTTGAATGAAAAGAATCTTTTAGAGGCTTTTAGATGCTCATACACATTAAATCCATATACAATTCTTTTGTCCCTTATCCCCAAGAATTTGATGGTGAATCTTCCTTTTCCTTCTCAGTCTGGATACTCTGACATGATCCCCTTGTTTATTTTTTATTTATTTATTTAGATTTATTAGAATTTGTCAAACAAAAATGAGAACAAGAATAAAAGAAAAAAATACAATGACAGGGACGATAAGCACGTTAGTGCACTTATGCACGCCTCCTCTATTGACCACTTAAGTATGAAGTAAGATCCACGGAAATCAATTTGTGACTGAAACTGTGAAAATTTGTAGCTGAGACAACTGAATCAGGTAGAGCATTTCAGACTTTGACAACTCTATTACAGAAATTTCTATTACAGAAATTAAGTCTATCCCGGAAGTGGTATGCATGAAGGAATGTGTGAAGATACATCTGTGTGCATGAATGTTCTAGATTATTTGGTTAATTTCCCCAAGATGCACTATGGGTATGATTGAATATGGGAAAGTGTGAGATGGGTGCTTCTGTATTAGAATTAGTATTAGAATTAACGTAAAAATGGAAAAGATGGGGACTGAGACCCCGTCCCCCCTGCTGAGTGTAGAAACAGAAGTGGGGTGGGTGGGGGCTTGGCTACCCTGTCTTGTGAGAATGGCATGTATGGCCTGCAGGGAGGGAGGGAGACCAGCGGGGTGGGGTGGGGGATCTCTGGTGGGGATGAGAGCCGGAACATCTCAGTCATAATGGGAAGAGGCAGATATGCCGGGAGCAGAGGGGTGGACCGCTCTCGGGGAATAAGACCTCGCTGTATACAAGCGATCCCTTGTTCCGGCCCCTCCGATGTGGTTCCATCTTGCTCAACCCGAGTACCTGGCAACCAGGGTTTTCAGGGCCCTGGGCTCAGGATGTTGCTGCTTAACGCCAGGTCAATCGCCAACAAAGCCCCCCTGATACGTGATCTAATCACAGAAGAGGGGGCTGACCTGGTGTGTATAACTGAGACCTGGATGGGCCAAGAGGGGGGAGTAGCTCTCTCGGAGATCTGCCCAGACGGGTTCTCAGTGCAGCACCATTCCCGACCCCTGGGAAGGGGAGGAGGAGTGGCAATGATAACGCGCCAAAGTCTGCATCCTCGTAGGAGCCCTGCCCCGGAGATTGTTGGGTGTGAGACTCTCCTTCTGAAGTTGGACTTAGGGGTTCAGGTGGGTCTTTTCCTAGCGTACCTGCCTCCCAGCTGCGTTAGTAAGGCCCTGCCTGAGCTACTTGAGGCAGTAGCCGGCTTGGCAGTTGAGTTCCCTAGGCTTATGGTTCTGGGGGACTTCAACTTGCCATCTGCTGGCGAAACCTCTGGGGTGGCTCAGGAGTTCATGGATTCCATGACAACCATGGACCTGACCCAAGTAATCCAGGGTCCGACTCATGAGGGTGGTCACACGCTTGACCTAGTGTTTCTTTCGGGGCAGTGGAGAGATGATCTGAAGATCAGGGACATAGTCATCACCCCACTGTCATGGTCAGATCATTTCCTACTGAGGTTGGACTTTGCAGCCCCACTCCTCCCCCGCAGGGAGGCGGGACCGACTAGGTGGTTCCGCCCCAGGCGCCTAATGGAACCGGAAGGATTCCAGAGGGAACTTGGGGAAATACCTGAAACCCTGGTACACAATTCGGCTGACTCCCTGGTGGCTGCTTGGAACACCGCAGCATCAGGGGCGTTAGACCGAATTGCGCCTAAGCGACCTCTCCGTGGCAGTGGATCCTGGAAAGCTCCCTGGTTTACCGAGGAGCTCCGGGAGATGAAACGCCAGAAGAGACATCTAGAGCGCCGCTGGAGAGCCAGCAAAACCGAGTCTGACCGAACACTATTAAGAATTTACATCAGATCTTATTTAGTGGCGATAAGGGCGGCAAAACGATCCTATTTTTCCGCTCGTATTGCGTCCGCAGATTCTCGCCCAGCCGCCCTGTTTAGGGTGACTCGCTCCCTCCTTGCTAAAGGGGGGAGCGAGGAACACTTACAAGGCAGAGCTGAGGAATTCGCAGAGTTTCTGTCGGATAAAGTCGCTCGAATTCGGTCGAACCTGGACTCTGGCTGGGCAGAGTCCATAGAGTTGACAGGGGCAAGTCTTAGTCCACCGTTATGGGAAGAGTTTGGGCCTGTTCCTCCCGAAGATGTGGACAGAGCTGTGGGGGCGATGGGTACCTCCACCTGTTTATTGGACCTGTGCCCCTCCTGGTTGGTCTCGGCCAGCAGGGTGGTGGCATGTGGCTGGATCCAGGCGGTGGTCACCGCTTCTTTGAGGGAAGGATCCGTACCGCAGTCGTTAAAAGCTGCGGTGGTGAGACCCCTCCTGAAGAAGCCTTCCCTGGATCCAGCCGATTTGAAGAACTATCGTCCGGTCTCCAACTTACCCTTCTTGGGGAAAGTTGTGGAGAAGGTGGTGGTTACTCAGCTCCTGCAGCTTCTGGATGAAACAGATCATCTAGATCCTTATCAGTCGGGCTTCAGGCGCGGCTACAGTACAGAAACTGCCTTGGTCGCCCTGATGGATGATCTCTGGCGGGCCCGGGATGGTGGAAATTCCTCCATCCTGGTGCTACTTGACCTCTCAGCGGCTTTCAATACCATCGACTATGGTATCCTTCTGCATCGTCTCAGTGAGTTGGGGGTGGGAGGCACCGTTTTGCGGTGGTTCTCCTCTTATCTCGCCGATAGGATGCAGTCGGTGTTAGCAGGAGGACAGAAATCGTCCCCTAGGCCCCTATCATGTGGGGTGCCTCAGGGGTCGGTTCTCTCGCCCATCCTGTTTAACATTTACATGAAACCACTGGGGGAGATCATCCGCAGACATGGGGTGTGTTTCCACCAGTACGCTGATGACACCCAGCTGTACATCACCACCCCGTCTGACTTCAGTGAGGCAGTTGATGTAATGTGCCAATGCCTGGACGACATTAAGATCTGGATGGGGAGGAACAGACTCAGACTTAATCCCGACAAGACTGAGTGGCTTTGGATACTACCTCCTAAGGACTATGACAACTGTCCCTCCTTGTCCTTCGAGGGAGCGAAACTGACCCCCTCGGATTAGGTCCGCAACTTGGGGGTCCTCCTAGATCCACAGCTAAAATTGGATCACCATCTTTCTGCTGTGGCTAGGGGGGCCTTTGCACAGGTTTGCCTGGTGCACCAGTTGCGGCCATACCTGGAGAAGGAGGCTCTACTCACGGTCACTCATGCCCTTGTCACCTCGCGCTTGGACCACTGCAACGCGCTCTACATGGGGCTACCCTTGAAGAGTATCCGGAGACTTCAGCTGGTGCAAAATGCGGCTGCGCGTGCTGTGGTGGGTGTGCCAAGGTACACCCACGTGACACCTATACTCCGCCAGCTGCATTGGTTGTCCATCGGTCTCCGGGTCCAATTCAAGGTGTTGATCACCATCTTTAAAGCCCTTCATGGCTTAGGACCAGGTTATCTCCGGGACCGCATTCTGCCTCACACTTCCCTCCGACCGGTTAGGGCCCACAGAGTTGGCCTCCTACAGGTCCCGTCGGCCAAGCAATGCCGCCTGGCGGGCCCTAGGGGGAGAGCCTTCTCTGTGGCAGGCCCCGCACTCTGGAACCAACTTCCCCCAGAAACCCGAACTATCCCCACTCTGCTGGCCTTCCGGAAAGCTGTCAAGACATGGCTTTTCCTGCAGGCTGGGGGTAGAGCTTAATCCACTCGAGCTCACCCCCAAGTATGTATGGTTGTTGAGTGAGTATTGGATGATTTTAAACATTGTGTTTTTTAATTTTTATATCCGTTTTTTAAATGTAATATTATGAAATTGGTGTCTTGTATTTTTCTCTGTTGTACGCCGCCCTGAGTCCTTCGGGAGTTGGGCGGCATATAAGAACACCATAATAAATAAATAAATAAATAAATCATATTTTTTACAGTCAAATTTAGAACGATTTACATTGGGTTGTTCGTGCACATATTATTGCGATTAAAACAAACAAAAGTCATTTACAGGTAAAACATTACTACATGTAATTTTGTATGGAATACCTAGGTCTGACCGCAAGCGACGCAGTTCTAAGTTATCCAAACCGATAATTTTGAACCTAGTAGCATAGGGAATTATAATGTGTACAGAAGAGTGCAAGACTTTTCTCGTGAAATACTTCTGAACCCGCTTGAGTTTACTGATGTCAGATATATGGTGGGAATTCCAAAAGTTGAACAATACTCTAAGATTCGTCTAGCATAAGCTTTATTATTTATTTATTAGTTGCATTTGTATGCCGCCCACTCCACAGAGACTCTGGGTGGCTCACAACAGTAAAAATTCACATGGAACAACAAATATAAAAGGCATTAAAAACAATAGATAGTAAAACATTAAAAAACATTAAAAACCACCATTTAAAAACCCATACAATAAATCATTCATAGGGCCAAGAGTGATCGGTGTTGTATTAAAATCATTGGCCCCAAGCCTGTCGACAAAGCCATGTTTTTGCTGCTTTTCTGAAGGCTGGCAGGATGGGAATAATGCGGATCTCGGGGGGTAGTGTATTCCAGAGAGCCGGTGCTGCCACAGAGAAGGCCCTCGTTCGTGGGCCCGCCAGCTGACATTGTTTGGCTTACGGGACCACCAGCAGACCAACTCTGTGGGCTCTAATCGGTCTTAGGGAGGTATGTTGGAAAAGGCGGTCTCGGAGGTAAACTGGTCCTAAGCCATGTATAAGCTCTAATTAGCAATACAATGTTTTCAGGGGGGGGAAGCTTCGCAAAATTAAATTTACAACTCTTCATGCTTTTTTAGCAATGCTGTTACAGTGAACTTCGGAGCATAGAGATAAGTACACCTAGGTCCTAGACAACGTGAGGGTCATATGCTAGATCAATGCCACCCAGCTTATACTTGACATTCTGGTTACATTTACCAATATGTAAGACAGAGCATTTATTAATCGAAATTTGAAGTTGCCAAATAGATGACCGTTCAGACACATAGTCAAGATCACTTTACAAAACAACAGAATTATCTGTAGTATTGAATAATTTTACGTCATCAGCAAAAAGGACACAATTGCTTTTAGGTTGATCACATAAATAATTGATATAAAGCAAGAAAAGTGTGGGACCTAAAACGCTGCCTTGTGGAACACCACTGTTAACTGATTTAAGGGCTTTCTCATTCATTCTGCTATTAAACATTTTCCCATACAGTGTTATCTACATATCAGCTTCATTAGATTGGGATTTTGGTGTCAGAAGCAATCTTGATGCACGGTGGTAAGTGTAAGGGTAGTTCTGAAGAATATTTGCTAAAATAGGTGACCAGACGTCCCGCTTTTGGCGGGACAGACACGCTTTTCAAGCGTGTGTCCCGCGTCCCGCATTGTTTCCAAAAAGTCACGCTTTTTTGGAAAGAATGCCGAAACAGTGGGACGTCTGGTCACCTTACACAAGCTGGCCTGGCTCCGGCTCCTTTCCTCCCCAGGAATCAAGAGGAGGAGGCGCCAAACCCCTCACTTTCCACCCCCTCCCCCCGAAGCCGCTTTCTGCCACCACCACCCCGGCCAACTTTTCCGCTGGCCCCGCCTTCCCGCCTCGTGAGGTCACTTTTCAGCTGTAGCAGCGAAGGCTTCTTTCGCCGAGTTTGCCACAGGAGGGGTAGGGGGGGCGGCTGGGGCACACGCGTGACATTTTCGACCCTCCGGGGAAGGGCTCGTTCTTTTCTTTTCGGCCCATCTCGGAGTCTCCGGCAGGGGTGGAGTCTGGGGGAATGTTGCTTTTGCAGAGCGATCGTGGCTGTGCACGGTGGTGGGAACCTTTCCCCAGACTGGTAAGTTTTAGCACGGAGGTTTCCTTACTCTCTGCCTCGCACTCGCCAAAGCGGATCTTTCTTGAGGGAAACAGCTCCGGGCCGGGCAGGGAAAACCCCCCACCGCGCTCTGACGTGCCCGAGCACACTCAGCCCCGCTTGACGGCAACAGCCAGAAATGGGCTTCCGGAGGCATAGAGGGAGCAGCGGCTTTGGCGGGTCTGGCCGTGTCCTTTCCCGGGTCTGCCACATGGGGGGAAGGAGCGGAGGCGTGGGGCACCTGCCGGATGCCGCCCCGGAGAGAAGACCAGGCCCGGCTGGCAAGGGCCAGGAAGGATTTTTCCCGTGCCGTCAGCCAGCTTGTCCTCCAGGCCAGACGCAGCAGAGGCTGCAGCTTTGTGCACCACCACCCCTTCATCGCAGCCCTTACCAATGCCATGGCCGGGGCTCACCTCTGCTGCGTCTGACCCGGAGGACAAGCTGGCTGGCGGCGCGGGAAAAATCCTTCCTGGCCCTTGCCAGCTGGGCCTGGTCTTCTCTCCGGGGCGGCATCCGGCGGGTGCCCCACGCCTTGCGTCGCTTGCCAGCCAGCCAGCCCAAGCCACTGCCGGCTCCCGAAGGGGAGGCGGGAGGCGAGGAAAGGCCTCCTGCCTCCCCCCCACCCACCTGGACTCCGACATTTGCGTTCTTTTGCCCTCTGCGCATGCGCAGCATTCTGCGCATGCGCAGAGGGCAAAACTCAAATGGCTGCGTCCAGGCGGGCCCGCCCCCCGTCAATGGTGTCCCGCTTAAAAAAAATCTGGTCACCTTAATGTAGCAGTAGGCAATTTTAGCAATAAAATATCTCTGAAGTTTACTTTTCAGCATCCATTTTAGTTTCACTATGAGAAATACAATGCAAACACAATAAAACTGATTTTTTTAGAGCTGTTTAAGAATTCTTGTCTTACATCTTTACTTATATTACTTTGTAGTGTATGCTTATTTTAAAGTTATTCTGAAAAGTGGTAGCTGCCATTTAGACAATACCTTCTATTTCTGATAAAATGCATTTTTCCATGGTAGACTTTGGGAAATTTCAAAACATCTATATGATTGGCTTATCACTGTTGACCCATCCCAGGGACTGTCATTTTATTTCTAGGGAGCCTGATCCTTGTTTGTTTAGGAAAAGTGTAAGTCTCACCCTGGAAGTGAGGAGTTGGCCTTTTCCTCAACAGATTTTTATCTTGTTTTCAGCCCTCTTGAAACAGTGAATGATTACCGTATTTTTCAGAGTATAAGACGCACCTTTTTCCTCCCTAAAAGTGGCTGAAAATTTGGGTGTGTCTTATACTTCGAATGTAGCTTTTTTTTTTCAGCCCTAACTAGGTGCTAACAGATCTTCCCAGCTCTTACCTTGCAGGCTTTTTCATTGTTACTCTCTCCAAAGAATGTTTTTCCAGCCCTAAGTCTTTGCAGAATTTTTTTTCATTGCTCTACTTGCTCTGAATAAGTTTTTTTCTAGCCCTAACCAAGTGCTAACTATCTTCCCAGCTCTTTCTGGCTTGCAGGTTCTTTCATTGTTATTCTCTCAGAAGAAGGTTTTTTTAAGTCCTAACCAGGAGATAAAATAATGTGCTGAAGCTGCTCCGAATAAGTTCTTTTTAGCCCTAACCAGGTGCTAACTATCTTCCCAGCTCTTACTGGCTTGCATGCTCTTTCATTGTTACTCTCTTAGAAGAAGGTTTTTTTAAGTCCTAACCAGGAGATAAAATAATGTGCTGAAGCTGCTCCGAATAAGTTTTTTTTAGCCCTAACCAGGTGCTAACTATCTTCCCAGCTCTTACTGGCTTGCATGCTCTTTCATTGTTACTCTCTCAGAAGAAGGTTTTTTTAAGTCCTAACCAGGGGATAAAATAATGTGCTGAAGCTGACCAGACTAAGGATGCTAGCCAGATGAATACCTGGTATTGTAAGTAAGATATTGTTTTCCCCTATTTTCCTCCCCAAAAACTAAGGTGCGTCTTATACTCCGGTGTGTCTTATACTCCGAAAAATATGGGTACCTCCATTTCCCCCTACATTACCAGGTCATACAGTATAATAAACTTTTCTTTGTCATTTTTATGCCTCATTATTTCAAAGGACTGTACAAAATCACAATGCATTGGCTTAAAACATAATTTTATTAATTAACATGCAGATCCTTCCAAAATGGCACCCTGAGCAGCTGGATGTTTTTTCCCCTGCTGATGAATAGCTGATTTTGCTGCCAAAGCAGTTCTTTGGTGGCACACTTCTCAAATTCGAACAGGAGCAACTAGCAACGACTCCAGATGACTCTAAGACAACTACAATTTACTTATCTGTGAAGAGGAATCCTGATGGTTGCAATTCATGGTAAGAACAGCTGGAGAGTCAGGTCTCCATCTTTTCCTATCTGCTGTTTAGATTTTCAAGCACACTTTTGTTTTAATATCACCTTTTGAATTGGTTTTCTCTCGCTTCTAACTTACATTTTAAATGTTAAACATCTGGTTGAATGCTGAACTATCCATCACTCCCTTGCTGGTTTATACATGTGAATTTTTTACTACTTTTTTTTTTAGTAACAACTTTTTCTTTCATTGTATGGAAGTTGACAGCACAAAGATTTCTTCTTTTGTAGTGAAAGCGATCTGATTCTTATAGTAAAGAATTTGTATTTTACCAGTGTTTATAAGACATTTGCTGTTTTATTGTATTGTATTGTATTTCTGAATATTTCTTTTTTTTAAAGAGACAGGAATTTTTCCCTTTGTCTCTTCTATTCATTTTCTATAGTAGAAAACATTATCTCAGTCTCTCCTGTGGTTAGCTGGTTGTGGAACCAACTGTCCTTGAGAGGAATTGCCTATATTTTTGGATTACATTAAGCCTTCTTGAAAGCCTTCGAAAGAAGAATGCTTTTTAACTTACAAGCTCTCTTTGAAAATTTAGATAATAGGTTTAATGAAGCAACAACAACAATCAACTAAATAGGATACTCAGATACAGGCAGCAGCAGAATCAAATTTGCAATGGGATGGATTGGAAATTAATTTGTTGCTGACAGAATTGGAGGAGAAGGAATTTTGTTGGAAAATTACAGCTTTGGTGGAGAAGGATGAAAGGATCATGAATCCAAAACATTTAGAAATGTCAGAGTGGAACAGTGATAAATTGGACTTTTTGAAGAAAATTCATGGACTTTATGAAAAACAAAATGTCAGTCGTCCCAACTTGGTCAATAGAAAAGAAGACTCTTACAGCCATAGCAGTAGAAGTATACTTTACTGAGGCCAAGTGGTTACAGAGTAGCAAAGCCAAATCTAGCTTTTCACACCCAAACCAAGCAGTTAACTTTTTCCTTGGGATTCATCGCCTTCCTCCATTATTCCTGAGTGAGCAATCACTTTCAAATAAATTGTTTTTGTAACAGTCCCCAGCTGCATGGGCTTCAAGGTGTTGCATTCCATTGGGTGACCTTGGAACAGGCTTCAGCTTCCAAGGGACAGTAGGAAGATGTTATCTTTCCTTTATTTTTTTCTCCATTTGCCCACCCTGCTCCCCCCCCACCCCAGTTACTTATGACAACCTGACATCTAGCTAAGCAAGGCCTGTGCTGCGGGATGGCATGTCTGACACAAATGCTGTGGAGATACTTACAACAGAGATCATGACTTTGGGGAATGAAATGCAATTATATGGTGTTGGAAGAAATGTCCACCTCAGGGTCCTTTCTTTCATGTCTGCCATGTGGCAATAGGCTTGGCTTGGTGGTAAGGCTGGTCAGTCAGGCTTAGAGGGTCTGCTCCAGTCTGGTTGCTGTGATGACTTTCTAGTGGAGGGCTGGATCCAAACCCAATTCCTGGCTCAAATGGATGGAAGGTCTCCTCTGGAGGCAGCATCTGGGTCAGCTTGCAGAGTCATCTGTGCAGGGCTGAAAGACATGAGAACAAGACCTCCTCCTCCCTTTGCAGGTGATCCTCCCAGGAAAGGCATTGTAAGAGGATTAGAGATGGAGTGGGGTGAGGGTAGATAGCTTGCAGGCAGAGTTTGAGGTGGGGGGACATCAGTACTACAGTTATTAAACAGGTAAAGCAATTGTAACAAAATGGAGACATCATAGATGAGGAAGGAAGAAAAACTGGATTCACATGCTTCAGGAAAAGCATGGACAGATGAAATCATTAAAACACACAGTAAATGCAAGGATGAAACTTTTCCTGTAAGTGAACTTAAAACATTCCCTCTTAAACTTGGGCTTTTCTTAAAAGTACAGAGAGGAAAGGGAAAAAAAGTTCTCTTTATTCTGTTCTGCTGCCCAGACAAAACAGAATGAAGGCTTTTTCTTTCTTTTCAGTGCTTCTAACTCTTTTGTAACAATTTAAAATTCATATCTCTAGGGATCAGAGACATTTAACAGTTGCAATTACATCAACGGCACACAAAGACTTAGACATACACACACAAAAAAGACAAGGAGGAAAAAGAGAGGAAAACAGAATCTCAGGCTTACACACACACTGGTGATTCCCACCATAAATCTCAGTTAAATTAGGGAAGGCACAAATCTTAACAAACATATCACATGGTTGCATGGAAGACAGAGAGGAAGAGAAACAAACAAACAAACAAACAAAAACCCCAACATTCCTATTTATATATTTCCCTTTTCTTTTAAGGACCTTTATTTAGCCAAATTGGTTTTCCAGCTTCATCCCTGAGCAAAGCCTACTTCTTACACAACCTTTTTCTTTTTTCCTTTGTCATGCCCATCTGGACAGGCAACTGCCTCTTTTCATCCCAGGCATCAAGCAAGTCTTTCATTGGGGAGCCTACCATGACCCTCGAGCTAGAGCATCCCATGTTTCCCCTCTGAAGTAGGGATTCAATTTGGCTCTGCCAGGTCCCAGCGAACTGAGTCTCCTAGTGAGACAACTGCCCCATCAGCAGTTTTCAGATTTTAAAAAAAGAGATCTTGGAGGACTCTGGTTCCCTATCAGAGTATGGACACCTCCTGTAGGGATTCTCCTGCCTAGCAGTTTTCAGACCAAAAAGGTGTCTGGGAGGACTGCACTGCTCCCCGCAGTGAGTATGGACACCTCCTGTTCCCGGCTTTTCCCTCGCTCACAGTTTTCGGACTCAGGAGAGTCTGGAAGAACCTCTGCTTGCTTCCAGAGGTAAGGGCCCCTTCCTCTCACAGGGCTTTTGCTCAGTGACTTTCCCGCTGCTTGTCCAAGTTTAACTCTCTCATTCACTATTCCATTCCATTTCCACTCTCTCCCCTTTCCCTAACAGGAGGTCCTGTGCTCTGGTCTGACCTCCTATACTTTCCAGGCTCTCTTGGTAGAACACACAGAGGAAGCAAGATCCAGCTGTGATTGGGAGAAGGATCCCCTCACTCACACACACACAGGCATACACATATTTTCCATGCTTTTCTGGACTATAAAATTAAATTTAGAGATACTCACCTTCTTTCCAAACAGCCTTTGAGCTCAACATTCAAAACCCCTTTAAAACCTTTGTTCCAAATGGCCAAGATCCAGGAAAACTCACCTACAGACTCAATGTGTCTGTGCCGGCAAGGGAGGCATACATGGGCCAGGTCTATTGGTCAGGTTAGCTTGGAGTCCCATCTTTGGGTGCCAAATTGTTGGAAGAAATGTCCATCTGGGTTCAGTTCCAAGTGGGGAGAAAGACACTGGAAACATGGAGGCTATTTGGAAAGATGGTTTAATGGTAGACATGGTTTGAGGTCCTAGGCAAAATGAGCATATGGGTGAGAGAGAGAGAGAGATTTATACCCTCTCTTGGGCCCATCCTTGGAGCTTCCTGTTTCTTCCTGTTCCTGTGTAAGAAATGTATTCTGATTGGTTGTCAGACTCCCATGGGGCCATGCAGGGATAACTTTGTAGGTTGTCTTGAGTCCCAGGCTTGGTTGAATCTTGCTGAGTGATGCACTCTCCCCAGGTGCCATGTGGTAAGTTCTGTTGCTAGATGGGTAGAGGGCTAATCCTATCATGTCCTTAGGGCCATATCTTAATCCCATCACCCTGGAGCTGAAGGGAGGGGGCAGGGAGCTTCAGGGAGCTGCTTTGTCTATAAGTGGGTGGGTGCTAACTTTCTTCAATGACACTAGTTATAATTTTAAGGAAAAGTTTTATTACCAAGACTGAATCCTGGACAGACCAGAGACAATGACTGTAGCGGATAAGGCTGAAACTGAAGCCGTTGCAAACTTTCTGCAGGTTAAATATAACAACAGATTGTTAGCAGAAGGTTTTGAAGTTAGTTTTTGTTGTTGAGTTTACCTGTTAACGGCTTTTTTTTTTACTGTAGTTAGATGGTAGGTCAAATTGCTTGAATAAATGGAATTGTAGAAGCTTATATAGATCTATTTCACAAGAGAGAAAAACTACTAATGTTGAAATATATTTATGAGTATTCAACTAGGAGGGACAATATATGTGTATTTTTTCTTTTCTTCTTCTTTCTTTAATGAACTTTGTTTGTTTTTTGTCCCATTTAGTTTTGTTCTGTTCTTGGGGGTGGGGTTGAGTTGTATTTTAAGTTTTGAATAAAAAAATTATATAAAAATATGCAGGCTCCACAGATTCCATTTAATGAAAGTTCATCATCCTCAGATTTCTTTATCCCAGTTATGCCCCATTTTGCAACATGTGTTCCTTTTTGGCTGGTCTATTCTCGGGAATCAGAGCCAAAGTCATCGTGTCTAGATTTCCCTTGAATCAGCCTTCAGTCTCCAATGTACCTAGGTTTGCTTTGTGCTTGTAGCCTTGCCTAAAGTTCTCACAAAGTTCATAATATTTGCCATTTTCAAACTGTAATTGTGGCTGTTATGTGCACATCAGACCTAGCTATTTTGCTTTGCTGGTTATCCAATACATTCAGCCAAAAGCAGCTTTCAAAGCAGCCACTAAAAGTTTGGAAAAGGCGTGGCCGCTTTAGCAAAGTTAAGAGAAATGCTCATTTACAAATGTTACAAAGCACCTTTTCAAATGTTCACAGGCATAGCCCCATTAACTATTATGGAAATACCTTAATTGTGCCAAGAGTATCCTAGCCAAGAGTTTATTTAAAAATCACTGATAGATGCCCAAGACTGTTGGTTGGCAAACAAACAAATAAATCTCCAGATAAAATGAACTTGCTACATGGCCCTCCTCTAAATGTAACCATTAAAGTGTGATACAGAGTTCTCTGGTGCTTTAAAGAGATGAGAATGTAAAATGACTTAGCATATTTCTTTAGAATGTTAAAAAAAGAGATTTTCAAGATTCAGACCACTCTTGGCAAAGCAAAGGCACCCTAAAACTCCCTATGCATTCATACAAACTTCACTGTACATCATTTATTTATTAAACATATTTCTATGTTGCTGCAATCACAATGACTATTGGCATCTTACATAGAAAAAAAAGCAATTGAAAGCAGACTCTGTATAAATGATAAAAATCACACTAGCAAATGAGCAATACAGAGGAAAGAAAGATGGCCACATCAAATCAGGGAAAGCTTTTCTGAAAGGATCTGAGTCTCCGTGTCCAAACACTTCCAAAAAAGCAAGCAAATAGGGAACTAGCCTGGTCTCCATACCGAGGCTCTTCCACAACGTTGGTATTAAGACAAAAAGCATAGAACGCTATGTACTACTTCAGAGTCAGTTCCAAAAATTGTTTAAAAGGTGCTCTTCAGAGCTGCAGGGGCACCATAGTTGCAACCACATGCTCTCCAAAGCACCTGTTACGAACAGAATCTGAAACATTCCACAACCCTAATTGTACAATGTAGCACAGATGATGAGGTATTGATTTGTTTTGTTGTTGCTGCTGATGGATTGATATTGTGCCCTATAGTAAAATGCCAGGATAGCTTGCAAATCATAAAGAAAACTGAATATAATGTATATCAGCAGTCCCCAACCTTTGTGGCTTGGCAGCCCGGTTAGGGGGGAGAGGGAACCAGGCCACGCAAGCGGCAGGCCAGCATGCTTGGACATGGCAAGCACGTGGCAGCACGTGCATGCACACATAGCTCAACTGCAAGTTGGGCTGTGTGTGCATGTGTGTGTGTGCCGGCCTGCCACTCACACACGTCAAGGTGTGCACATGTGTGTGCCGGCCTGCAGCCCAGTTGCAAATAGGCCATGGCCTGGTAGTGGACCGTGGCCCAGAGGTTGGAGACCTCTGCTGCAGAGGTGGGATCCTACCTCTGATTGCCAGTGCGGTTAATCGCTGAGTTCACCGCAGAGCCGAAGACTCTGCTCCCGTTCGCGGAATGGGAGCTTTCCCCGGGTGCTTTCCCCACCCGCATGGATGCTGCCAATTGCGTTCTTTTGCCCTCTGCGACTGCCCAAAGCGTTCCGCATGCGCAGAGGGCAAAAGAACGCAATTGGCGGCATCCATGCGGGCAGGGAAAGCGCCCGGGGAAAGCTCCCATTCCGCGAACGGGAGCAGAGTCTTCGGCTCTGCGCCGAACTCAGCGATTAACCGCACTGGCAATCAGAGGTAGGATCCCACCTCTGCTCTGCTGTATATGTGAAAATAGTTAGGAGCATGGATTGAAATAACAAACAAACCAAACAAACCATCAGTGAAAATAGTACAAAATTCTAATCCCCATATATTGCTACCCAGATCATATTGAAACTTGACAGAATGTGTCACGCAGTGATTTTATGTTGCCTGTTACATGTATATGCAGGGAGATGCATCCCTATCAAATATAATGGTTCATTCCTGAGCACGTGATTAATATGTTCCTAGTACGCATGTGTACATTCCTTTCTTTTGATTCTCCCCTTTTGTTCTCTGCTTCTGACGAAGCAACACCTCTTTTATATAGCCAGAATGTGATTTCTTATTTTTGTATCAAAATAAATATCTTATACATTAGAATTATAATGCGGTTTATTTTGACAATGTCAGAGTTCCAGGAAAAGATTCATTTCGCCTCTGATAAGAGTAATTCTTATCTCAACATGGTAGCAGACGATTGGTTCCTGGATCTTAATTAATTCTGACAGATTTATTGCATTTAGCCTAGTAAGAGAAAGATAAGAATGTCTTCTCCGGAGAAAGAATTTTTACCCCTCCTCGGCCAGCCGGGTGAAGAAACAAAAAGATCTCAAGAGGCACCCTATTTGCCAGCACCTTCTTCGCTTCTAATAACTGCACCGAGAAAGACTGACATCGCATCTCTGCAAACCTCTCCGATGCCGTCTCCCACACCTTCAATTACAGCGGAAGAGGCCCTCCAACAAGAAAAAGATTTTGAAAGGTCAGTCAAAGTCAAAGACACACATTTTTTCCCGGGGGCAAGTTCAACTCAAATGGGGGCCGTTCCAAAGATTACTCATTATGAGCCAATTCTGACTCAATTGCTTGAAAGTTTTTCTGAGGGAGTTCCCTCAACCAACGTATCTGTCACAGAAAAATATATTGATAAACGCCATAAAGACCTTCTTGCTAGTAAAGACAGAGAAATTGAATACTTAAGAAAGCAGTTACTAGAAAGCCAATGCCCATATGAAAAACAAGATGTCTGCCAGATTTCTCATATTTCAAAACCCCTTACTGGGCCTTCTTTTCCGGTCTCTCCAACATTAGAGTCCCACCCCAAAATGGGTGTTACCTTTCATAAGCCGGAAAGGACATATGACTATACGTCAATAGGGGCTGGCTCTGATCAAAGATTTTATGAACAAAGAGACTTTCCCAAAAGTAATGTTACAGTGCCATCTGGTGGACAAAATAATATAACAGAAACCATGTTTGAAATCTTACTAAAATGATTAGATCTTCTGATGTCAGGCACAAGACAACCTTTGTCACCTATGCCACCTGAAAGTTTTGGATCGCAGATTGCTCCACCTACACCTTTAGTTCAACAATCTTTTCAGCCTGCCCAAATAATACAGGCACAAAGTGCACCACTCATTCCTATGGCTGCACAAATTATGCTGCAGACTCAAGCTGCTTCGCAGGCAGGAATTGCTACAGCCCCTGCTATTCCAACTACACAACAGCAACCCCAAATGGGACAATCGTTTATTCCAATGCAAGCTCCTACGTCTACCCCAACTGTGGCCCAGTTAGTGCCAATTTCTCCACTACCTGCTCCTATGCAGCCAGCTCCTACTCCAGCACCAGGGGCCCAACCTGTGCCTGCTCCAGGGCCACCACCAGCTGTGGCAGCCCAATTTTTGCCTGCTCCAGGGCCACCACCAGCTGTGGCAGCCCAATTTTTGCCTGCTCCAGCCCTACTACCTATTGCTGCCCCTCAGCAACAGCCAGTCCAGGCACCTCCCGCAGCCCCAATTTTGCAACCAGCTCCAGCTGGTGCACTAGCTGTACAACAGCCAGCCCAGGCACCACCACCTGCTCCAATGCAGGCTCCTTTGCCGCCGCCTCTTCAACCCCACGTGGGTCCACAGGCAATTCCTCAGGCCGCACCTGCGCAGGCCCCATTAGGTGCCCCGCCTTTACAGCCAATTCAAGCAGTTGCTCCACCTTACCAGGAACCAGTTGCCCCATTAACTGGACACTCAAAGTTAAAGCCATCTGGACATAACTATAAAGCCTGGGTCAGTGAAATGACTATTTTGCTTCGTCGTGAAGGCACGCACGACATGGTATTTAATCCACCTCAGCAACCTTGGCCAAACGATGTCAGATTATTAGATATAAAAGCTTCCACTAGCATACTGATGTCTATGGAAATCGAAATGCAACAAACGTTTGTCCCAAATGCTACCGCCCAAGAAATATGGACTCAATTAGAACGTTGTTTCCGGCCAATTTCAGCTGAATCTACTAATCTGCTTTTGTCACAATTTCATGGAACTAGAATTAAACCTACAGACAGCATTGGGGCACATTTATCAAAGATGAAACGCATGAGGAAAGACCTTGCAGAACGTGGCTATCCAATGGACGACAATCAAATGGTCAGTATTATTACCAATTCCTTAAATTACACATGGAGAGAGGCCATCACACAAATCAATCCTGTACCTTTTGCTCAAAGAACTGTGGACAATGTTTGTAGAATTTTAACAGAATATGAAGATATTGCACTTGCAGCCCCACACTTGCAACGCCCCCTAGCTGCACCACGTCTTCCACTTAGAAGACTTCCAGAGAGGGAATACACTCCAAGATTGCTACGTTGCCAATATTGTAATCGTGTAGGTCACACAAGCAGAGATTGCATCCAATTGCAACGCACTCAATATCCGGTCCAGCCCAGAGGAACAGATTTCAGGGATCAGTACCAACCCAGAAGCACAACCTACAGGAGAAGTGCATCCCAGCCCAGAGGAACAGTCTACAAAGGCAGCAGAAGCAGAGGTGGCAGCCAACGTCGCCCAGGTCCAAGGCGCAACCCATTTGGCCCATATGCCACTCTTGCCATCACACAAGCTGTCCAACCCAGTCAGCAATTTGATAGACATTTATTATGGACTTTGGACTCAGGTGCCTCAATTAGCATTACTTATCAAAAGCACCTTTTCAAAGAAATGCATGCACCAGAACCAGAACTTCGTGAACTTTATACATTCACTGAACGTCCTTGCAAAGTTGAAGGAAAAGGGACTGTTTACATTGAAGAGTTAGATACACTGGTTCCAGATGTTTATTATGTTCCTGCTGCTGCTTTTAATTTGCTTAGTTATACCCATTTAATCAATATTTTAGATTTTCAGATTCATCATTTTAAGAACGCAAGCTACATTGTTAAGAATAGTATGATTGTTGCAGACACAATTGTGATTGCTGGAGTCTTCTACTTAAGGCCAAAACCTGAGCCTCAAAAACAAGCAAGTATAATACCTTCCATTAATGACAATGCAGGCCCAGAGAGAGCTGTCCAAGAGAGAGATCCTGTGATTGCCTCACTGACTCCTAAAAGCAAACCTAAGGTTCCTAATTCAAATGTTAACTTTGTTAATTCTCTTACAGGCAGACCCTTACATTACAACTGTATACATAAATGGCACAGGAGAATGGGGCATGCCAGTTTTGACGTCCTTAAGCGGATGCCATTGTTTGCCCAAGGTTTGAATTTCAAAGGATGTAAGGTACATTTGGATTGTGCTGTTTGCAAAAAGGCAAAATCAAAGGCAGCAGCCATTCCAAAACATGCTATACGTAAGTCAACACGCATTTTTGATTTGGTTCATACTGATATTGTGGGTCCTTATGGCCCAACTATTGGCGGTAAAAAGTATTTCTTAACTATTGTTGATAATCATTCTAGATATGGTTATGTTTTTCCTATGAGAGAGAAATCTGAAATGTTTCAGATCTTTAAAGATTTTGCAATACACACTTTCAATCAGCATGGGGTGAAGATCCGCAGAATCCAGAGTGATCGTGGTTCCGAGTTCATGTCACAACGTTTCCAGGACTGGATGCGCAGAAACGGTATCATTCACCAAACATCCACCCCTGCAACTCCAGCTCAGAACGGAGTAGCAGAACAACGGCAAGGGGTTCTCCAAACCATGATGCGCTGCCTTCTAGAAGATGCTAATCTGAAACATTCATTTTGGGGCGAAGCACTTAAGTATGCAAACTACCTTGTTAATCGCACTTGGAGTAGTGTGATTGACCAAACACCTTTCTACATGCTGCATGGCTCCCAGCCAGACCTTTCTAATTTACACATTTTTGGTTCATATGCAATGGTAAACATTCCATTAGCGCTAAGAAGAAAAGGTGGCCAAATTGCTAAGAGACTGAGATATATGGGCATTGATGACAATTCGAAATGGGGAAAATTCATTGACTCTAACAATATGATTACAATTTCTAATTCTGCTAACTTTGAAGAAGATTCAGATTGGTCCAAAATACATTCTAATGATCCTGGAGTTTATTTTCCTAGAGATGATACATCCAACATTCCATCTTCACCTGCCGCGGACGCTCATGCTAGCGACAACGATGGAGATGAGGAAGATGAAGAAGATTGGACAACCACTCCAAGACGTTCCAAGAGAACTACAAAAGGTATTCCTCCAAAGAAATACACATTGCAATGCACAAACAGACCACCACCATTGGTCTGTAACGTTACACTTCCACCAGAGACTTATGCTCAAATCAAATATCTTCCACAAGATGAACAAGATAAATGGCACACCGCCATGCAAGTTGAGATGGACAGTCTCCAGAATCTTAAGGTATTTACACCTGCAGCACCTCCTCAAAACAAGAAAGTCATTGGCACACGATGGGTGTACAAAATCAAACAAAAACCAGATGGTGAACTATTATACAAAGCAAGACTAGTAGCACAAGGTTTCACACAAAGTTATCCTGATGATTACACAAACACTTACTCACCTACAGTGCGGACTGAAAGTGTGAAAATAGCCTTAACTACAGCTTCCATTCTTGGACTTGAAGTTTTCCAATTTGATGTTGAAACTGCCTATCTACATGCAGACCTAGATGAAGAAATCTACGTGAAGTGCGCCCCCGGATTCCGTGACGACCTCCGTGGCCGAGAAGGGGACACATGGATTCTCAACAAAAGTCTTTATGGTCTGAAACAATCAGGTTTGATGTGGTATAACTGTCTCAAAGACAAACTAAATTCAATGGGCTTTATTAAGTCCGAAACTGATGAATGCGTGTTCACAAAAAGGTTTAGGGATGCATATGAAATTGTTCTTGTTTATGTAGATGATATTGTTTACATTGGTCCTAACAAACAAATGAGTGAAATTTTTGTTTCAGGTCTGAAGAGATTCTTCACATTGAAGTCACTAGGTTACATCAATGATTATTTAGGTGTTCAGATTGAAAAGACACAGAAGGGGTTTAGCCTCTCACAGCAAGCCAAGATAGAACAACTCCTACACTATTGCAACATGCAAGATGCTACACCGACACACACTCCTATGCAAACAGATTTTTGTAATTTGAAAGATGAACAAAGTCCTGAGTTCAAGGATCAAACACTTTATCGCTCAGTAATTGGTTCACTACTATACATTAGTGGTTGGACTAGACCAGACATAGCACTTAGTGTCAATTTGTTGTCACGACATGTAGGCAAAGCCACAGAATTCCACTGGTCATGTATTAAGAAGCTACTGAGATACCTAAAATACACTCAACACATGAAATTAAAGCTAGAACCTACACATTCTGATTTTGCTGACTTGTATTGTTATGCAGATGCTGACTGGGCAAGCGATAAGGAATCAAGAAAAAGTACATCAGGTTTCATAATGTACCTGAATGGATGTCCCGTTCATTGGAACGTGAGAAAACAGAGTTTTGTTTCCTGTTCTTCCACCGAGGCGGAATATGCGTGCATTTCTGACGCTAGTAATCAGTTAACGTGGTTTTATTCTTTAGTTACAGATATCTGGACCAAACCGAAGAAGCCAATCACCATGATGGAGGATAATCAATCAGTTGTTTACATTTCAGAAACACGTTTCACAGGTTCCAGGTCCAGACACATTGACATTCGTTATAAAAATGTTAGAGATTTAGTAAGACAAGGTTTCATTAAGTTAGAATATGTGCCAACAGAATATCAGATAGCTGACATCCTGAACAAGCCGTTACCAGCAGCAAGACATGAATCTTTAACATATCTAATGTGTGTAGAGTGATATAAGCATATCCATCCAACAGACAAAGAAGGGGTGTCACGCAGTGATTTTATGTTGCCTGTTACATGTATATGCAGGGAGATGCATCCCTATCAAATATAATGGTTCATTCCTGAGCACGTGATTAATATGTTCCTAGTACGCATGTGTACATTCCTTTCTTTTGATTCTCCCCTTTTGTTCTCTGCTTCTGACGAAGCAACACCTCTTTTATATAGCCAGAATGTGATTTCTTATTTTTGTATCAAAATAAATATCTTATACATTAGAATTATAATGCGGTTTATTTTGACAATGTCAGAGTTCCAGGAAAAGATTCATTTCGCCTCTGATAAGAGTAATTCTTATCTCAACAGAATGTCTGAGGAAAAAGACATGAAGGATAAACTACAGGTAGTCCTCAACTTACAACAGTTTGTTTAGGGACTGTTCGAAATTAAAATGGTACTGAAAAATGTGACTTACAACCATTTTTCATAGTTACAACCTTTGCAATATCCCCATGATCATGTGATCAAAATTCAGATGCTTGGCAAACTAGTTCATATTTATGATCATTGCTGTGTCCCAAAGTCATGTGATTTTCTTTTCCGACTTTCTGACAAGCAAAGTCAATAGGGAAGCCAGATTCACTTAACAACCAGGTTAACTGCAGTGATTGACTTAACAATTTAACAACTGTGGCAAGAAAAGTTGTAAAATGGGGAAAACTCACTTAACAAATGTCTCACTTAACAACAGAAATTTTGGGCTCAATTGTGGTTATAAGTCAAGGACTACCTGTATTGTATTTTTCTCAGTTTTTGATGCTGCTTTGTTCTTTGCTCTTCTGTTTCAGTAGGTGCTATTGTCCCTCCCTTACATTGAACATCTTCATGGTGTTCACCTCCCCAGCACCTCACTGTGGGGGAAATGGCTGCTTGTGTAGTCATGTGCTGGTATGAGGAAAAGGTCCTGTATGAGTTGGCTCTCCTCCTTGCCAACAGCTCGGCTGCTCACAGCATGAGTAGAAATTACTATATTGGTTCCCTTGCTTCCCACTCCTATCCATCCAATTTTGCATTCAGTTTGGAATTTCAGGACACAGTACCTTGGCCTTCTATCTGAGCATAACAAGTTGAATCTTTGATTTTGGTCTTACCCTCAGGCAAAGCCCCAGGAGATTATAGCACCGGAGATCTATTAAAATATCTCATTGTTTAACGGAAGCCCATTTCAGTTAAAACTTTTTTTTAATAATATCAATTCTTCAAGTCAATTTTCCAAGGGTTGGGGCACAACACAGTATCTCCAACTTTAGGAGTATCTCCAACTTAAAAGGATTGATACCCACCAGAAAACTATAGTGCTATAGTTTTGATAGAGTTGGACACTAAGAATGGTTGATTGAGGAATTGATGCCTTTGAATTGTGGTGCTGGTGTAAATTATTGCATATACCATGAACAGCCAGAGTAACTAACAGAGAAGTGTTAAATCGTATAAAACCAGAGACATCACTAGAAGCTTAAATCATAAGACTACATCTGATTTACTTTGGCCATGTCATGTGTTCAAATTCATTGGAGAAGACGATGCTAGGAATGTTTAGTGGAACAAGAAGAAGGAGCAAGGATAACTTAGAATAACAGAGTTGGAGGGGACTTTGGAGGTCTAGTCCAACCCCCTGCCCAAGCAGGAGACCCTATACCATTTCAGACAAGTGGCTGGTCTTGAAAGCTTTCAGTGATGAGGCTCCCACAATGTCTGAAGGCAAGGTGTTCCATTGGTTGATTGTTCTCACTGTGAGAAAATTTCTCCTTATTTCTAGGTTAAATCTCTCCTTGATCAGTTTCCAGCCATTGTTCCTTGTCTGGCCTTTGGGTGCTTTGGAAAATAGGTTGTCCCCTATTTTCAAAGCACCTGAAGACCAAACTTGATAGCATCAAATCTGATACAAACTTGAATATCCAACAACTGAAAGAAGCTGTGCTTGACAGGGTAGCATGGAGAGCACTTGCCTATAACAGGGGTAGGCAAAGTTGGCTCTTCTATGACTCGTGGACTTCAACTCCCAGACTTTCTGAGCCAATCATGCTAGCTCAGAAATTCTGGGAGTTGAAGTCCACGAGTCATAGAAGAGCCAACTTTGCCTACCCCTGGCCTATAAGGTCGCCAAGAGTCAGACACGACTAAATAGTTAATTAACAATAACATAGTTTTTATTATGGCCATTGTTCATGCAAAATATTTAGCAAATAAATTAGATAATTGGGATGCTTGCAGAGGAAGCGACTGAGCTGGATATTCCACAATTGGTCATGTTTTGGGATCATTTAATAAGTAACATAGTAAAACATGCCAAAATGAAATTATTAGTTGATTTTGTTGACTTTATTGATAAGAGATTTATAGGCCAAATAGGATTGACTAAATTTTGATATTGTAGGTGATTATTGGTATTAATTAAGGCATTATGCACAAACATCACATTCACATTAGATTCTCCCAGCAGGTCATATAACAGACAATTCTGATTTTTAAAGGGGTAACACAAGGATATGTGTTGATGCTACTCTTGTTCAACTTATTTATCAATGACATTTTTTAGCATTGAGTGGAGAAGATTTCTTTTCAATTAAAGTGAGAGCTAGGAAATTATTATATGTATTGGACAAATAGTGTTAGATTCGCCCGTGAATGAAGAGGCGAGACATAAGAACTGTTCAGCACCTTTATGAGCCGAGGTGGTGCAGTGGTTAAATGCAGCTATTGCAGGCTACTCCAGCTGACTGCTAGTTCAGCAGTTCAGCTGTTCAAATCTCACCAGGCTCAAGGTTGACTCAGCCTTCCATCCTTCTGAGGTCGGTAAAATGAGGACCCAGATTGTTGGGGGCAACATGCTGAACTCTGTAAACCGCTTAGAGAGGGCTGTAAAGCACTATGAAGTGGTATATAAGTCTAAGTGCTATTGCTATTTATTTCTCCTAAGCTGAGAGTAATACCAAATGCCGGCAGGCTGCAGGAAAGCCGCTTTTAAGGGCTTGCCTGAAGCCAGCCGGCCATTGACAGCAGTTCATTTCTCCCGCCGCTTGATTAGCCAATCAGCGGTGGGTATGCAAATCCATACTCTGTATGGCAGTACGTAACACACACACCCTCTTAGCTTGTGAATTGTCCAATCGGGAGTCAACGCAGGTCATGTAGTCATGCAAGTAAACAGGTTGCCTGACAGTCCTACTGGGCCTGCGTGATTCAGTTCCTCGGGAGTCTTTGCCTGTAGCAGACATGCCTGTTGCTGCTTCTCCATCTGCTTGTGGAATAATCTGGAACCAGCTGCCAGGTGTGGTGGCTGAATCTCCTATGTCTTCTCTCTCCGGTCCCAGATGACTTCGCTGGACTCTGGCGCCTACAGGTAGGGGCTCGCGTTTATCTTCCGGGTTTGAGAATAGGTCCCTCTGATTCCTTGTAGGTAGGGCCCAGCCCTCGTCTTGCTTGCTTTGGCTTCTTGTATTGTACGGTCCTCAGGGCAGAGGCTCGTGTTGTTCTGGCCTTTCTGCCGGGGTTTCTTGCTGCTGGACTGTCTCTGGTTGACGCAGCCAGGACTCTCCCAGTCTATTTCGTAGCTGGTCGATGTGTCTCCGCCACACTCGGCCATCATCCAGTTTGACTTGGTAGGACTTTGGGCCAGTGACAGCTATCACAGTGGCCTTCACCCACTTGGAATCCCCCACAAAGTTCTGCACAAATACTAGTGTTAGGTTTGGTTTGCTAAACCCCAGGGGCATCTCCGGGTGGTAACTGGGGTTCAGCCTATCCAGTGGGGACCTCAATTTCCATCCCATCAGCATTTTGGCAGGGCTTCGGTTAGTGGCCCCACATGGTGTGATGTGTTGGGCCAGTAGGAACTAGTCGATCCGTTCCTGCCAGTCTCCCGGGCCCATTCTGGTTAATGTCTCTTTGGTCATTCTCACCATTCTCTCCGCCCGGCCGTTGCTAGCCGGACTGAATGGTGAGATGAATACATGTCTTATTCCAAGGTCGGTCAGGAAGGACTCCATGTGCTTAGCTGTCAGCTGGGGTCTGTTGTCTGACACGAGGACATCAGGCAGGCCGTGTGTTGGAATAACCTTCTCAGGGCTCGTATGGTGGCTTACGTGGTTGCTGTGTGCATATTCATGACTTCTAGCCATTTGGAATAGGCATCCACAACAATTAAGAATGTTTGCCCCACCATGGGTCCCGCAAAATCGATGTGGATCCTTGACCAGGGTGCTTTGGGTATCTCCCATTCCAATGTAGTGGTGCGTGGCAGAGCTGGTCTGGATTCTTGGCATGGCATGCAGGTTGCCACCCACTCAGTAATGTCCTGATCCAGTCTCGGCCACCACAGGTAGCTCTGTGCCAACACTTTCATGTGAACTATCCCTGAGTGACCTATGTGCAGAGTTCCCATCACCCTTTTCCGAAGGCTTTGGGGTATTACAACTCGTTCCCCCCCACAGTAAACACCCCTTCATTACCGACAGTTCCATTTGTTTGTTTTTAAATGGTTTAAACTCTTCCCCTTCCTCTTCCTGTGGCCATTCCCTCAACACCCAGTTCATGACTTTAGACAAAACTTTGTCTCTCACTGTGTGTTCCGCAATGTCTTGAGATGTGATGGGGCTGGTCTGTTCAATGTCAACCAGCAATATTTCAGCCACAGGTGTGGGATCTTCCACGAGGTCAGGGTTGGGCAGCAGCTGAGGGCATCTGCGTGTCCGATGCTCTTCCCTGGTTGGTGGGTCAGCTTGTAGCTGTATCCGGACAGGAAAATGGACCATCGTGTCAGTCTGGGCGACATGTACCTCTGCGTTTGTTGGTTACCTGCGAGTAGCCCCAGTAGTGGTTTATGGTCCATCACAAGTTTGAATTTGCGGCCGTAGAGGTATTCATGGAACCGCTTGATGCCAGCCACTGCAGCAAGCGCTTCTTTGTCCAGTTGGCTGTAGTTCCACTCAGCTGGTGATAGTGTCTTGGAATAATAGGCAATGGGGGCTTCTCAGAAACGGTCGCCTTCTGTTTCAAAAAAATGGCATAAAAGTTAAGAAAGCCCAAGAAAGCTTGTAACTCTGCCTTGTTTTGGGGGGTCGGTGCCTCTTTGATGGCCCTTATTTTTGCATCTGTGGGGCGAATGCCGGACCCATCAATGAGGAAGCCCAGGAACTCTACTTTGGTGACCCCAATTTTACATTTGTTCCTTTTAACTTTGAGGCCCCTTTCTTGAAATCGCCCTAGCACCTCGTGTAGCCTGATCATTAGTTGTTCTTCCAATTCCCCCGAGATGAGGACGTCATCAAAATAGGGGACCACTCCCACACAATTATATGGTATGGAAGAAATAAAATACATAGCTATTTCCAAAGACGTTACATAAGGAACTCTTTATATTTAGTATGGGGAAAAATAAAGGCTAAACATTATATGAGTGTACCAAATTGGGTATTGATAATAGAAGCATTAATACATCCAAGCAGAGTGAATTGGCAAAAAATACCAAGGTATAAAGACATTTTGACAGATGAAGGGAAATTAAAATCGACTCAAGAATTAGAAGATCAAGGAATTAAAATGGATTGGTTTATGAGATCGCAAATACAAACAAGATATGAAAAAGATAATAAAATGGAAGGTATTAACTTAGAGAATACGGAATTAGATACAATACTTATAGGATCAGATGAAAAATTAATCAAGAAACTGTATAATTATCTACTTTATGTGGACTTAGAGTTTGAACAAGTCAAAGAAACAATGATAAAATGGGCTCAGAACTTTGGTTATACAATTGAATTAGAAAAATGGAATCAACTCTGGGAAAGGAACTATAAATTGACTATGGCAACAGCATATAAAGAAAACATGTATAAAATGTTTTAGATGGATAGATTAGCTAAAATGTTCAAAAATACAACTATGAAATGTTGGAAGTGCCAGCAAATACCAGGTACTTATTATCATATATGGTGGACTTGCACAGAAGCTAAAAACTATTGGACTCAAGTTAAGACTTGGCTAGGGAAAATGCTGAAACAAAATATAGAGTTGAGACCTGAAACTTTCTTGTTGGGGATTATACCAACTAAATTTAGTAAAGAAGATACTTATTTGATTATACATGTGTTGACAGCAGCTAGAATTACATTTGCACAAAAATGGAAAGGAACCAAGATTTCATCTGAAGAGGAATTAATTAAAAACATTCTGGACTGTGCTGAGATGAACAGAGTGACAATGAAAATTAAAGACAAAGAGGACTCAGATTATTATAATGTTTGGATGAAGTTTTATAATTGGTTAGAGAATGAATATAGTTGAAAGTTAAGATTGTACTTAAAAGATAAGAAAATGAACTTGGATAACCCAGATGGAAAAATTATAATAGATAAGGAGGTAGCAGTATAATACTATGGAAATATACCTGGAAATAATAAATTTGAAATAGATTTCTAATATGGAAGATATAAAAAAGAGTAAATGTTAAATGTAAGTTAAAGAGATGTAGTGCTTATCTGTCTTTTAAAATAGATTAAAGATGAATACACTCAGGAAAGGAGAAGAAGGAGGAAGAGGAAGTAATAGTGGGGAGGAGAGAAGGAAGAGAGAAGGAGAAGGAAGGTATAAGAGTGAGAAGGATAGAGGGAGAAGGGGAAGTAGAGAGGGGAGAGAAAGAAGAAGAAAGTAGAAAGAAGAGGAGGAGGATTGAGGGAAGGGAGTGATTGGACTTGAGATAGTAGGACAGATGGGCAATTTAGTAATGATAGATATTAAAATGTTATATTTGAATTTTGAATACTAGATATATAATATAAAATTTATATAATTATAATATAATTATATAATTATATTTATATAATTATAATAAAAAATTATAATATAATTTTTTGATAATATATTATGGTATATGCATTGATGTTTATATGAAGAATGTTAAAAAATAAAAAACTTTTTTTTTCAAAATAGGGGACCACTCCGGGGATGCTGTGTAGCAAGCGTTCCATCATGCTCTGGAACAGCCCTGGGGCCACGCTGATCCCAATTTGCAGGCGGTTGCATTTAAAAGCCCCCCTGTAAGTAACTATAGTCTGGGCTTCTGCTGTGGCTGTGTCCACAGGCAACTGCTGGTATGCTTGAGCCAGATCAACCTTGGCAAAAAAAATTCCATTGCCAAGCGAGTGCAATAAATGTTGCACAACGGGCACAGGGTAAGCGTTTGGCTGCAGGGCTTTGTTAATGGTCCCCTTATAGTCTGCGCACACGCGAATCGAGCCATCCGGCTTCATTGGGGTGACAATGGGGGTCTCCCATGTGGCATGATCAACTGGTTCCAAGACACCTTGGACAATTAGTTTGTCCAGTTGCTCATCCACTTTTGGCCGGAGCACAAATGGGACTCTTTGGGGCTTTAGTCTAATGGGGGTGACACTGGGGTCTAGGTTAGATGAAATGGGCTTGCCCTTATATTTACCTAGACTCCCATTGAACATGGCTGGGAAATCTGCCAGTAGATTGTCCAGCTTGTCCTCCTCGATTCGATGCAAGCCGGTGATGCCAATGCTGAGCGGTTTGACCCATTCCACTCCAAGCAGGGTAGGTCTGTTGCCCTCGATGACCGTTACGGGTAGCTTGCCACTGAAACCCTTGAAACAGATGGGAATTTCTGCTCGGCCAAGCACACGGATAGGATTGCCCTGAAAGTCATTTAGTTGAATGTGCTGCGGTTTGAGTTGGTGCCTTGTGATGGTTGGCAGGACTTGCTTCATGGTGCCCCAGGACATGATGGTGAAAACGGAGCCGGTGTCTAGCTCCATATCTCAGGGAATCCCCTCAATGGCCATGGTTATGTGGAACTTTCCCCCTTGACCGGCATCAGAGTAACCCACAATCACCCGATTGTCCTGGAATTGATGGTCTTCTCTCCGTCTACCACGTTGGCCCCCTCTGTGGTTCTGCCCTTGTCTCCCGGGTCCCATGGGTGGTCTTGGTAGGAATGGGGCAGGCTGGTACAGGGACGGTTGTGTGGCTCTGCAAGCCTCTGCAATGTGGCCCCGCTTCTGGCAATAGTGGCAAATGGCTTCCTTAAATTTACAAGCCGCCCTGGCATGGCCCCCTAGGCAGCCGGAACACTGTGCTTGCCTCATTTCAAAGTCTCTGGGGCTTACCCTTCTCTCTGGCAGGATGTGATGCACGTGGTCTTCCTCTTTGGATTCATCCTTAAATTCCGGGACCTCGGTCATCCAATCGGTCTCCTTGTGTGTGCGATGGATTCTGCTGGTTCTCTGGATATTGGCTGCAGAGTTTATTTATTTATTATTTATTAAACGCTCTTATAGGCCGCCCAATCCCGTGGGACTCAGGGCGGCGTACAACATAAATAAGAAGCGTACAATTTTAAAAACAATAGTCATAAATTTACATTAAAAATATAATTAAAAAAGACATTTTAAGCACAACATTCAGGGGGAATCTGATTGTCCTATTCACCCCATCTGCCGGAAGAGCCATGTTTTTAAGGCTTTACGGAAAGCCAGCAGGGTGGGGATGGTCCGGATCTCTGGTGGAAGTTGGTTCCAGAGGGACGGGGCTCCCACAGAGAAGGCCCTCCCCCGCGGCCCCGCCAATCGACATTGTTTAGCCGACGGGACCCGGAGAAGGCCCTCTCTGTGGGACCTAACCGGTCTTAGGGAGGATGGGATCCGGTAGGATGCGGTCCCGCAGGTAACCTGGCCCTGAGCCATGTAGGGCTTTAAAGGTAACGACCAACACCTTGA
Organism: Diadophis punctatus similis; assembly: GCA_023053685.1. NCBI lineage: Eukaryota > Metazoa > Chordata > Lepidosauria > Squamata > Dipsadidae > Diadophis > Diadophis punctatus. The sequence continues at coordinate 103,416,809 of JALIGW010000002.1, forward strand.
ATTGCGACCGGAGACTAATTGGCAGCCAATGCAGCTGGCGAAGGAGAGGTGTTACGTGGGTGTATCTCGGCACACCCACTACCGATCGCGCAGCTGCATTCTGTACCAGTTAGAGTCTCCGGATGCTCTTCGAGGGTAGCCCCATGTAGAGCGCGTTACAGTAGTCTAGCCGTGAGGTGACAAGGGCATGAGTGACTATGAGCAAGGCCTCCCTCTCCAAGTAAGGTCGCAATTGGTGCACAAGACGGATTTGTGCAAAGGTCCCCCTAGCCACAGCTGAAAGATGTTGCTCCAATTTTAGCTGTGGATCTAGGAGGACACCCAAATTGCGAACCTGTTCTGAGGGAGTCAATTTTTCTCCCCCGAGAACCAAGGAAGGACAGTCGACATAGTCCTTGGGAGGCAATATCCAGAGCCACTCAGTCTTGTCTGGGTTGAGCCTGAGTCTGTTCACTCCCATCCAGACCCTCACATCGTCCAGGCAGCGGCACATTACATCAACTGCTTCACTGAACTGACACGGGGTGGAGATGTACAACTGGGTATCGTCAGCATACTGCTGATACCTCACCCCATGTCGTCGGATGATCTCACCCAGCGGTTTCATGTAAATGTTAAACAGGATGGGCGAGAGGACCGAGCCCTGTGGCACCCCGCAAACCAGGGGCCTAGGGGCCGACCTCTGTCCTCCTGTCAACACCGACTGCGTCCTGTCAGAGAGGTAGGAGGAGAACCACCGTAAAACAGTGCCTCCCACTCCCATCTCCCCAAGACGACGCAGAAGGATACCATGGTCAATGGTATCGAAAGCCGCTGAGAGGTCAAGTAGCACCAGGATGGAGGAGTGACCCCCATCCCGGGCTCGCCAGAGATCATCCATCAGCGCGACCAAAGCAGTCTCCGTACTGTAGCCGCGCCTGAAACCCGATTGAAAGGGATCCAGATAATCAGTATCTTCCAATAGCCGCAGGAGTTGGAGCGACACCACCTTCTCAACAACTTTACCCAAAAAGGGTAAGTTGGAGACTGGACGGAAGTTCTTTAAATCCGCTGGGTCCAGGGAAGGCTTCTTGAGGAGGGGCCTCACCACCGCAGCTTTTAAGGGCTGTGGGATGGATCCCTCTCTCAGAGAAGCGATCACAACCGCCTGGAGCCAGCCGCGTGTCACCTCCCTGCTGGCAGAGACCAGCCAGGAGGGGCACGGGTCCAATAAACAGGTGGAGGCGCTCATCGCTCCTATGGCCTTGTCCACATCCTCAGGAGTGACCGGTTCAAACTCGTCCCAAATAACAGGACTAAGACTAAGACTAAGTTGTCCGATGATTTGGCTGCTCTGGCTTCTTCGATGTCTTTGAATGTTGCTCCCCTCCAAATCAGCAGTTTTTTCTGTAAGTTGAGATCCCTCATTCCTAATATGATTCTGTCCTTCATCATCTCCTCCTGGTTTATGAATTCACACTTGGATGTGATCTCCCAGAATTTGGCTACGAAGTCGTTAATGGTTTCGCCTTCGCGCTGGCGTTGATGATAGAACTCATTTCTGCTGACCATCAGAGGGGCTGAAGGGGCGTAATGCTCTTTTAGTGTGGACTGAAGAGTTGTCCATGAAATGGACTCGATGTCCACAGGTGCCACCAAGATTTGTGCCATTTTGTATATTTTTGGCCTGCAGTAGGTCAGGAAGAGAGCCCTCTTCCTGTTATCGGGTAGATCTTGGAAGTTGTTTGCTTCGAGGAACATTTGAAAACAGCTCATATGTGTGTGCCATTCTTCGATCTTTGGATCGAAGATCGCTGGAACTGGGGAGGGTTGAGTAGCCATCCTCAAGTTTGGCCAGAGCAGGTCGGTGCTTGCTTCTAAGATGAACGCGGATGCCACAAAGTGCCTTTGTCCTGTTGTCCTTCTTCAACCACCTTCGTTGCCAGTGTTAGATTTGCGCGTAAATGAAGAGGCGAGACGTAGGAACTGTTCAGCACCTTTATTTCTCCTAAGCTGAGAGTAATACCAAGTGCCGGCAGGCTGCAGGGAAGCAACTGTTAAGGGCTTGCGTGAAGCCGGCTGGCCACTGACAGCAGTTCATTTCTCCCGCTGCTTGATTAGCCAATCAGCGGCGGCTATGCAAATCTATACTCCGTACGGCAGTACGTAACAAATAGTGTTCTAAAAATCTTTAAAATAAATGCTGAAAACAGATAGGTGATCATATTCAATAAAAAGAAAAAAGAGGCATAAATGGAGAGGTGGTCAACATATCATAGAGCAAACTTCTATTTACTATTATAATAGCAATATCATATCTCAGGAAGTTGGCATTCTTATCAGTAGGCCCTCTAAAAATCGAAAGTGACCTATGTCTAACTGCTATATGAATTTTTTTGCATATAAATTGAACTATTTAACTCTTCTAGGAAGCAAGTCACCCCCTTATTTTCTGCATGCAGCAAAGTATTAGAGAGTGAAATCTCCATGATATTATTTTTTTTCAAACTGGAGGGTAAATTTCTTATTTTTGTGAGCAGAAATTGATGTAGACTCAATTAAACCTGAAATAATGGTTAGGGCTTTTAATTACTGTGTTAGGCTGGTTTTCACCATCCGACTCCTACCTGGTCAATTGGTGCCTTTTGGAGCAAATGAAATTGACTTTGTTGGTCATATCATAGGCATGCCTTTGGCTTTTCACCAGAGTACTTTTAAACAAAATGCAACAATTTAATTGATAGCCCAGTTTTTAAGATCAGGGTTTGGATGTTTTTCCTCAAAAGAGTTTTTCTAAAGCCACACAAACTAACATTATATCTTGATGTGCACTTAATAAAACCAAAGTTGAATGTGAGATTTAAAATGGATATGAGAGCCATCCCTTATAGAGGCACTCATTGGATTTTGGTTTCAACAAATACCATTGACTATTCAGGGTGGCTAAATACTGTATAATATGTGCTTTTGTCTGTATTCTAATAATATTTTAGAAGGTACCCCAATTCTTTACTTTACTATCCTATTATTGCATAGATATTTTTATTGCTTTTTGGAAGGGGAAATTCTAACCCAGTTATAACACTGAATATTTACAGGTAATTCTTGCTTATCAATCACTCATTTTACAACCATTTGAAGTTAACGATAACCATGTCTGTCAGTAAAGGATTCTCTCTCTCTCTCTCTCTCTCTCTCTCTCTCTCTCTCTCTCTCTCTCTCTCTCTCTCTCTCTCTCTCTCTCTCTCACACACACACACACACACACACACACACACACACACACACACACACACACACACACACACACACACCAGGGGTAAAATTCACTTACCTTCCCTACCGGTTCGCAAAGCCTTCCACGCATGCGCAGAGCCTGAAAATCATCGCAAAAAAGGGACATCATGACATCTGGGTGGGTGGGTGGGACTTCGTGCAGTCCCACACGAGCTGGATAGAAGCGGCTGAATTTCACCCCTGACACACACACACACGGCCACGTTGGGCAGATCAACTTAGTGACAAGCTGCATGGTTCTACAGTCACACGACTATGATTCATGATGGCTTTTGCTGGGTTCCAGCAAAAAAATTCCAATTCAGATGAATGGGTTCACTTAATGACTGTAATAGCCACCATTAAAAAGGGCCACACATTACTTCCAGTCACATGGGTGCCTCAACTTATGACTGCAACAACTTATCATAACCCCGGGCTCAATTACAGCTATAAGTCAAGGACTACCTTAATGAATCTACTTAAGGAGACACCATTGTGGAGGAGTTGAACAGAAAATACGATATCAAAAGTTTCACCCCTATTTATTTACATAATTGCTGTTTTTTATTTATATTTTAATATATTTATATGTATTTTAATTTTGGTGGCTACTTCCTTACCTAGAACACTCTCCATTAGTTCTACAATTTCTTCTGTTTTATTTCCCAAGTCAGCTGTGTTCAAAGTTCTTATTTTGTATTTTATTGTTCTGTCTCTTAGTCCTTTAACATTGCTGTAGTCATTTTTTGTTTGATCAGTCTATTTGCATCTCTGCAATTTGCATAATTTCTGTAGCAATCCATTGCCAGCTTGTTTGGCCTGTCACAATTTCATCAGAGCCCCTTTAGCCAGGCCGTTTCAGGGTGACTTAGGATCACCTTCATGGCTGCCATAACGGTCCTGTGGCACAAGACCATGTCATCCTTTGCCCACTCCCAGCAATTCCTTCTTTTACCACCTCTCATGATGTGGACGCACGGACTTTATTGCATTAATAGACCAAAAGAAAGCATTTGATAGAGTTTATAGGAAATTGCTATGGGAAACATTGATCCAATATGGAATAAGTGAACATCTTATTAGAGTATGCAGAAATTTATCTTGTGTTTGCAGAAGTGTAGACAGAACAAACCGAAGAACATCAAAATTCTTCACAGTAACATCCAGAGCAAAAGAGTTGTGTACTATCACCATTCTTGCTTATCACCTACATTGATAGCAAAGCAAAGAAGCCTGAAAATGGAAATAATATCAACAAACTACTGTTTGTAGATGATCAGGCATTGATAACAAGTACAGGTGGCTGGCTATCATGCACCCTTTCCTCCATGGTACTTTAGATGCTGGGGTGCTGATGTCCAGCCAAGGTGGCTGGATAGGCACCCTTCAGATAAGCTGTTCTATTCTATGTTCTCTGCTTCGGAAAGGCTGGTCTGCCACTCTGTCCCTCGAAGAGTTGTCCCACAAACGATACACAGTCACCCCTTTTCATAACTCCCTGCATGCAAACACTCATGCATTTCCTGATAATCCCCAGGACATTGTCTCTCAGCCTGCTACCATTCCTTCCCTAAGACCCACAAATCTGAAGGTTAGTTTTGACTGTTATAGCCTACCCACACAAATGGATCGTGGCACTCTCCATGGTACTGCTCTCTTCTTGTTCATTGTCCTCATCATCCTGTTGGGCTCTGCTGCATCTTTCATAAGGTAGCCTTTGAGGATGGGCTCTGGACCTTCCTGGCATCCCTTGGTTGCACATAACTCAGGACATGAGTAGCATAGGGATTCCTCTCTCCTTTTGCTTCTGCCTTCTGACTCTCCCTTCTGTGTAACAGCAGCTTCCTGCTTGTCAAGCTGCAACTCCTGCTAATCTGTTTGACACTCTGCCCAGGAGTGCATTAATACCTTTGTACTAATCTGCATGGACACTTGTTTTAGGGATGTTCCCTTTGGATTTGCCCACCTCTGGATCTTGGAGAAGAAGTGGGACATGGATTTGAGCCAACCACAACAAGTCAACAGTATACAGATTACCTTTCTATGTACCCCCCCTATTTTCCCTGCATTGCAGAACCTAGGGATGCAACTTGATGGTGTAGTCAGTCAGCTGGGCCACAGATGCTGGAGGAACAGTGTACATGATACAACTTCCCTTTTCCACATTACAGTTTTGTGTTGCCCTTCTTTGTTGGCTATATTGCCACTTTCTTCTACTTTCTGTACCTGTGTCAGAATATGTGCACAGAACAGTTGTCTCATGCATACATGGAAGGGTTGTGTCACCACTTTGAGAATGGGGCTTTAGGATGACGGGGCTGGAGATGTTTCCATATCATATGCATGGGTCTTGAGGATGTTTGTACCTAGGAGGTGTTGGGGATTTCGAAAGTACTTACAGCCTCCAGGGCTCGCTAAGGAAACCCATCTACAGGTGCAGGTCTACGTTTGCCCTGAAGAGAAAAGAATGGAGGATGGGCTTCCTCTGTCCTCTTTAGCCAGAGTAATAGTTGTTGTGGATGAAGGGAGAATCTGAGCTTGCCGACTGACAATATTTGGGCTGTGAAACTCCCACACGGTGACAGATGTCAAGTCCAATTAAGCCACTCGCATCTCGTTGGCAATCCAATGGGATCGTCCATTGGGTAGCAACTTCGGAGGGAATCATGTCGCCTCCCCTTTGCCGGCCCTTTACTGTGCCTTTATATCCGGCCACTTCTCCAGGATAAGCCCAGCGGAACCAAACGGCAATCCAGCCGCCTCTCGCTGCAGGCCGCTCCCCCCCCCCCCCCCGGTTTTTTCTATACCGCTGGCGAGGCCCAGCTCTCTGCTCGGGCTCTTTCTGCTCTCGGGCTTCAAGGGCGTCGGGGGATGTTGCAGATCGCATCTTGAAGGACCAGGGGAAGCAATCTAGTCTGGGTGCCTTTTATCTCCCCCGCCCCTCCCCAAAAGAGTCGGGACTGGAAGTGTAACGCAGGGCTGTTCCCGGGACGTGGACGCTGCCCGCCAAACCTGCGAGCCAAGAAGGTGTCCGTCGTTTGCACAAAAGCTTTGACTGCAACGGAGCGATCTGACTCCGCCACGGCGATTGAGCCGCCGACCGGGCCCGAAGACTCCTGCCCGCGCGCAGCCGGCTGGAAGGGCCCGGAGCTTTCCTTCTTGAAGCGCCGCGTCTCTTTTGTTATTTGTTGAGGTCCGGCAGCAGGAGGCGGAAGCGGCGGCCGCGGCTTTCCAGCATAATTTTATCAGCACAATTTAGCGTGGTATACTGTAGCTCTGCAGAGGTTTTTTTTTTCCCCCATTCCTGGGGATCATGTTTTTCTAGTGCATTTTAATTTTTATAGGAATCTTTTGGTCTTTTGACAATTACTCCATTTCTCGATCTGCGAGTTTTGAAAGGACTCCGAACTATTTCTACCAATAGGACATTTTACTTTTTACTTAATTATATGCGGATCCCTTCTTCTTCTTCTTCTTCTTCCTCTCCTCCTCCTCTAATTTATGTCTAAGATGTTCTCCTCCTCGCATTTTATTTCAGGCGCAAAAGGAGTTAGAAGCGTTTAAGGCAAGATTCTCCTACCAAGGTAAACGCCTTTAAAATATTAATATGTACGGGTAAAATTGGCGGCATTCCATCCAACAAACAAGAAAAGGTTTTGTTTTGAGATAGATATAAATACAGACCTTAATGGAATCCATATTCCGTTCTTTGGTCTCGCACCTAAAGCAAAGTTATTAGAAATTTATTAGAAATTTATTCTGAAAACAGAAGACAGAAGATTCCTTCCAAGCTAAACATTAGGCAAATTGGGTTTGCTTAGAACAATTTTCGCTGCAAATCTCCACTGACCAATATTTTAAATGTAGATATTTAAAAGCTGATCATTCAAATTGGTTTTCCTCATTTAAACATTTAAGTTCCCATTTTCGTTCAAGTTGGAATATTTTCTTTTCAAAGTTATCCACCGAAGAGGAATTTTGTTTTAATCTGGATTTTAAAATTCCTGATTATTACTATGAACCTAAGCAGACGCTTCTTCCAAGGAAAAAAGATAGCAGCTTCAAAAAGGACACGTCTTCCCGTTCTCCTTCTCCTTCTCGTAGCCCTCCGGAGGTTGGACCATCCAGCGTCGTCTCTACAGGAAAAGCTCAATGGAGCCAGTAAATCTTTCGGGACTTTAAATCCTTTTAGTCTATTGTTTGCCAAATAATACTTTCTATGTTTGATAGATTTTGTTTCTTCTCCCGCCCTGCTTTGATTTTCAGTAGGTTAAGTTTGCTCTTATTTCTTCCCCCTATTCATCACTTGCCGTTTAGCAGATTTAGAATGGTTTATATGTATGCGTATCCTTTGATAATGAAAAGACTTAAAGCAAAAATCTATATTTTGCACTTGGATTTTCGATAGAGGTATCTTGAAACAGTTTCTTGTCATCCATTTCCCTATCATTAGTATCGTCATCGTCATCAACAATATTACTACCTCCACCCTAATATCTCCCACGTAAGACTCTCTGTTTCTAATTCCTTTCTTTTCTCAGTTTCTCCTCCTCGCTCTTGGTCAGAGGTCCTCTCCCCACCTACCCTTACTCCTCCCCTCCTCCAACCCAGACACATAAGGGTGTCTCCGAGGTAGCTATTCTCTGTCTGTCGCTGCTGCATTGTTTTGGGCTTTGCCAGCCGCCAAAACGTCTAGGAAGTTCCCTGGCTTGGTTATGTTGACAGATGGAGCCAGCATCGAGCTTTAAATCCCCCCAGCCCCGCCCCAACCTTGTTCTATGGGGAGACACTCTTGAGCCTCGGGACTATGGTGCAACGGGCATTCAGGACCTTGCTCCCTGCCCACAACCTGCCCATGGAGCGCTCGCTCTGGTCGACGGATATCCCCAGGCGAGTCGGCTGCCAAGCAGGCGCGACTAAAGCTGAAGAGACATTTGCCCGGAATGGAGGCGTACGGGCAGGTCTTAGGCAGCAACGGGCCGCTGTCCATTTCCAGAAGGTCTCCGATGGGTAGCTTTAGAACTAAAATCTAGAGGGGCTCCACGTCCCTGTTCAGAAATTTTACCGAATAGCTATTAGGCGGGTTTTTGTTGTTGTTGTTGTTGAGTAGCCTCCTACAGACACTCTCAAATATGTTACATCCTGTATTGTTCGGTCCGTGGTCGGACGCCCACTGGCCAACGAGCAGAGAGACAGGAAGAGCTGCTCCAGACAGCCACATTCTGGAGACTGAGTCCTTGTTCTGTTGTCTGGTTGTTTTAACTTGCAGCTCAGAATTTGCTTTCTGGGATCCCAGGAAGGGTCCTTAGGTTCCACCTCAAATTTGGGCTCATGCTACTTGTGGAAGTGGTGCAAACAAGAACCAACCGGCAGCAGTTCTGACCAGTTCCTCCAAAGCCAGATCAGAAAGAGCTCAAAACTCTGCTGAGGATCTTTGGGAAAATAACTTTTTTTTTGCTACACGGCCGGGCGCAGGAAAAATCTCTTAACCCAGACATTACTAGATCGAAGGGCAGAATGTGTCGCCGTTGAATTTTCTCGCCGAGGAGTCAAGAAAAACAGATGCAGTTTTCATAAGGGTCTCGCTGAAAAAAGCCCTCCGAGACAAGTCACTGCTGCTTAATTTCCAGGGAAAACAATCAGGACTTCTAAAGAAAATCAGGACCTGAATGTTGAAAATACCTTCTGGGGTCCTTTTAGGAATGCCTAATATTGTGAACCGAGATGTAAATGAAAAATAGTCATTTTGATTACAACAGAAACAATACAGCGACATGCTGCCTTCTCAGATAAGAATAAAAGTTCATACAAAACACTTCAATTAAGTTTTCCACTATATTTGCTCTCCAGTTGATCCAATCATTATTTAATAATCATTAGATTGTAATATCTTTATTGAGAACTTTTTTTAACGAAAAAGGTTTTTTGCGAAAACGAACACCTTTTTAAAGGAAAGCTAAGATGTTATGGCGTTTAGGGGGAGAGCTGATAACGGAATAAAAAGAAAATCGCAATGAGAAGGGGGAGTAGCCGGACGGGCTGCGGCCGAGGTTCGCTCGGGAGGCCGCTTCTGCCTTTGCAAGGCCTCCCTTAATTAGCAGCCTCCCTCCCTGTCGCGCCACCCCAGTCAAGGAAGGCAAGCAGCCTTTTCACCCTCAGCCTCGGCAGCGCAAACGAGCCTCCTCGCGAGGCCTCCTAGCAGCAGCAAGTCGCCGTCCAATATCTTCAGTCGCGCCGGCTCGCGCGCGCGAAGTAAGCGGCAGGCACACGCGCTCAACCCGGCTCAGGCTTCCGCCGGGAGCTTCGAACAAAAACTGCGCTACCTTGGCTAGAGCAGGAAGGCAGGGGTGGCGGGGAAGGCGAGCGGACGAAGGGCGCAAGCCGATGTGCTTGGCTCCCTTCCCGCCTATCACGAGCCGGGCGGGGTAGAACATTCAACGGCAGCACTAACTGAACTCCCGTATTTATTTTTATTTTATTATTATTATTATTTGTCTCCTCGCCTGGCAGATGATGCTGAGCCCAGACCAAGCAGTGGACTCGGACCACCCGTCGTCAGCGCCGTCCGACCCGGAGTCCTTGGAGGCCAAGGGGCTGCGGAGCTGCTGCGCCTCCGACTTGGAGGCGCCAAACGGCGAGGGCGCAGGAGGAGGTCGCTCAGCGGCCCATCCGCCGCAGCCGCTGAGCCGTGAGGAGAAGCGGCGGCGCCGTCGAGCCACGGCCAAATATCGGTCGGCCCACGCCACGCGGGAGCGCATCCGCGTGGAGGCTTTCAATTTGGCCTTTGCCGAGCTGCGCAAGCTGCTGCCCACGCTTCCCCCGGACAAGAAGCTCTCCAAGATCGAGATCCTACGTTTGGCCATCTGCTACATATCCTATCTCAACCATGTCCTAGACGTGTAGGGCAGGCGCCCGGGGACCAGGGCCCGCGGGGAAGTTGGACAGGCAAGGTGGACAGGCCGCTGGGTCCCTCTGGAGCCGCCTCCGTTGGCAGGCGGCGCTCCTTCCCCAGGTCAAGCCCCCCCCGGAGGCTCCCTTGTCTCTGAGGGATGGACGGTCTCGGCTTGCCCCTTCCTTCACCTTCCCTCCCCGCTCAAAGTTTCCCCGCGATAGGGGAAAGTTTCTCAGCAAAGTTTCGAGAACCTGGCGGAAGCTTGGCTGGAGATCCCTTGGCTTTAAGCTCGTGCCTTAAAGTGCTTTCCTGACTCGCCCGAAAAGAGAAACTTGAAATGGAATTTTTTTCCGGGGGTGGTGGTGTTGGATGGAGAGTTCACTTGTCCCCGGGCCGCCCAAAACAGGAGCACATCTTATGTGGCAGGTGGGGTTCTTTTCTAAACAAACACATGATAATACAGACTGTCAAGTGCCCCTTTCTTTGTATCCAAAAATAATAAAGATCTCATTTACTTGTGACCTTAATGTATGATACAGGAGTGCAGTTAAAAATAATTTATTTTTTAATTTAAGTAGCAAAAGTAGACTATTTTTCCCCAAGACAATGTTTTAGTTTTTGAGGGTGGTTAAGATTTTGCGTTGAAGACTTTGTGCCAACTGGTTTTCTATAGTCTAGTGTTTACATTTTCTTCTGTGGAATAAATGTCTGATCCTGGAAGTGTTCATTGGAAACCAGATTGTGGTTTTCATTTTGCTCTGGTTTTATTGCACCAATGCCCTCTTTTTAAACGTATTTTATATATTTGGACTTGTCCTTGATAACTTCATTTATTTTGTGTGTGGAATTAAAATACTAGCAGTTCACTTGAAGATTTTATTTTCAAATAGAAATTAAAATGTTTGTTGTTATTCTGATCTGGTAATTCTGTCTAAAGATGTATTTTGGAAATAACTGATAAGGGAATAGTTTTGTTTGTCTTTGTGTGTGTGTGTGTGTGTGTGTGTGTGTGTGTGTGTGTGTGTGTGTACTACAAATTTTCTTTTCCATATTAAGGAAAAACAGGAGTACTTTCTTTTATGACAACCAAAAAATTTGCAAGCAGAAAATGTTATATAATGTTTCTCTGTGAAACTTTTAAAAAGTATGTCTGGGTCACCGGAGAGAACATATCTGTTATCCAAAGATTTTAGTCTTTTTCAGGGTTTTTTGGTGTGTGTGTATGTATGTGTGCATGTGCACATATGTATGTTGCTTTGTATAAGGCAATATTTTGTAGTGCAAATAGAAAAATTGATTTTTATCTGAACTTTTTTTCATATCTCTCATGAATGGTACACTGTTTTGCATATAAATAAAAGTATCCAATAAAGCTGATTTTCTTTTTTTCTGTTGTTAAGAGGAACAAAAAAAGAAAAGACAATGAATCTATTACATCTGGAATTCAATCCAATATCATATAATACTTGATTGATGCTGAATATATAGATAGATGACAGATTGTGTGTGTGTGTTTGTGTGTGTGTGTGTGTGTGTGTGTGTGTGTGTGAGAGAGAGAGAGAGAGAGAGAGAGAGAGAGAGAGAGAGAGAGAGAGAGAGAGAGAGAGAGAGAGAGAGTTATTGTTATATAATATACAAACATATTCCCCTTTTTCTTCTTCTATATTCCTTCACTTAGAAATTAGGTTTCACTTTCATGGAAAATATTTGCTGAAGGCTATTAATATCTTTTCAATCTATGGAAAAAATATGACCATCATAAAGCAATGTTAGGTTAGATGGGACATTTGGTCAATACTCTTCAAATAACACCTGAATTCAACCTCTAAGGCCGTGATGAATGAAATACCACCAAACAGTGATGCTTGGTGCTGGTACGCTTTTGGTTCTAATTTTTTGTCAACCACAAGTTCATTGCATCTTTTAAGTATCCAAGGCTGTTTCTCACTAATCACATATAGCATCACCTATCAGTAATCACCACTGAAGAGATATGAAACCTGTTGTTCTGTACCCACGGGTATGCCCCCCAAAATAAGATGCACGGGAAGGAATTGGGAACAATACTCTTTTACTTCCAATAAAGTCTTAGCAAGAGTTGAATCTTTTCAAAAGAATATCAGGTAATTAAGGAGTTATTTACAAAGTCTTCTCAGTAGATGGCTAGAGTCCCAGAAAGCAGTCAATTAGCGTTATCTCAACTCACGTAGGTTTGGTGGAAATCTAAATCTCATTAACACAGGAAAAATGTTCACTTTTTATAATCCGACCGCAGACACAAGAGCAAAATGCTGGAACCACAGAACAGGGTTGTTCTCTGCAACGAAGCCCCTCGTGACAGACCCTTAAATACCCTCAGGGCATGGTCAAGCCCTGCAGTACTACTCATGAGGAAGCCTCCTCCTGATTAGCCACTCATGTCTCTTTGAGAACCTGTGTGCTCTGGCATCAAGAAGAGGCTCCTCCTCTTCTCCTGAGTCACTAATCTCAGGAGATGCATCAGGCTCTAATTGTTCGCTAGCCTCTGACCCCACGTCCTCTTCACTCTCCGTCTCTGGTGCCAGGAACACCGATCTTCTGTACTGCATCCTCACTACCTCCAAATCCTCGGGATCGGCTGCTAATTGCACTGGACTCGACCTGGCCATAACACTATCCCTCACCGCAGGGCCCTTCCCCCGGGTCTGATGGTCGGAATGTGGTTTGGATGGAAAGCACTCGTGGAATGCCCAAATCAAATCAGGGGCATGGAATGAGGACGCATCCTCCCACGAGAACTCCTCCGGCTCATGATCCTTCCATTCGACAAGATATTGGAAATGGCCCTTCAGTCAACGGGAGTCTCGAATGCTGGCAATTTTGAACTCTGACAGAGCCGTCTGACCCTGGGCACTGGTGGTGGTCGTGCAGCGGAACGGAGTGGGCAGGCAGGACGAGCAGGGACAAGTAGAGAGCGATGAAAAACGGGATGCACCTGAAGCATGCGGGGCAAAGTGAGACGATAGGCCACTGGATTGATTACTGCTTCAATCGGAAAGGGACCCATGAATTGACGATCGAGCTTACGACTTGGGTGGCCGGTGGGCAGATGTTTCGTGGATAACCAGACATGATCCCCTATCTCCAAAGGTGGTGCAGCTTGTCGGGAACAGTCTGCAAACCTCTTGTAGTCCTCTTTAGCTTGGTTGAGTTGATGTTTCACCAGTTGGTGCACAGCCTGGAGCTCTGATAAAAACTCGTCGGTTGCGGGAACTGGAGAGTCCAAGAGTGTAAGGGGGAAAATGTGGTGGTGGTAGCCCAGGTTAGTGTAAAATGGAGTGGTTTGGGTGGATGAATGCTGAGAATTATTAAAGGCAAATTCTGCAATGGGGAGGTACTCGGCCCAGTTGTTCTGCTGCAGATTCACAAAGCACCACAGATATTGTTCCAGGATGCCAATGATTTTCTCCATGCCCCCATCGGTTTCCAGATGATGGGAGGAGGACAGACAAACCTGGACCTCGAGCGCTGTCATCATCTCCTTCCAAAAGTGTGCGGTGAACTGCACCCCTCGGTCCAACACGATGCAATCTGGTAAACCATGCAGATGGAAAACATGGTGAATGAACATACGCGCCATAGCGCGTGCTGTGGGTAGTCCTTTACAGGGGATAAAATGCACCATTTTGGTTAACATGTCCACGACCACAAACACCGTGGTGAAACCGGCAGACGGGGCAAATGTGTCACAATGTCCATGGAGACAGCTCCCCAGGGTCTCTTGGGCATGGGCAAGGGCTGCAGTAAACCCGGGGGCGCTCCTGTGGCTGGTTTGGCCTGCTGACAATGATCACAAGAAGTGACATATGCGTGAACGTCATGCCTCAGGCGAGGCCACCAAAATGTCTGGGATATTAAGTGCAGGGTTTTAAAGATTCCAAAGTGTCCCGCCGCGGGGTTATCGTGGCATTGATTCAGGATCAACCCTCAGAGCGGTCCGGCCGGAATGTAGAGTTTGTTTCTGAAACGGAGCAGGTCTTCAGCATAAGTCCATGGGGACTCTGGTCCTATCTCCCGCCTCCGCTGCTCTATGAATCTGTCTTGCTGCTGCGCCTCCCAAATTTGGCCCCGAAGATCTAGGGGAGTCTGGACAACTGCGAGCGACTCAATGGGGAGAATGGTCTGAGGCGGTAGCGGTTCCATGATGTGGGCATACTCGGGCTTGCAGGATAACGCATCCGCTTGGAGGTTCTGGCCACTTGGGATATAGGTAATCCGGAAGTGAAACCGGGCGAAGAAAAAGGACCAGCGGATCTGTCACTGGTTCAATTTTCTTGCCGTTTTCAGAATTCTAAATTCTTGTGGTCGGTACGGACCTCAATTTGGTGCCGAGCCCCTTTTAAATGATGTTACCACGTCTCGAAGGCGGATTTGATGGCCAGCAGTTCTTTCTCCCAAATGGTATAGTTTCTTTCGGAAGGGTTAGGTTTCCGAGAGTAGTAGGCGCATGGGAATAACGGATCGCCATCCTCTCGGGTCTGTAACAACATGGCTCCGACTGCTATATCCGAGGCATCCACCTCCACCACGAATGGTTGGTTGGGATCCGGATGTTTGAGTATGGGCTCCTGCATGAAAGCCTCCTTTAAGGTCCGGAACGCCTGCTGTTCTGGGTCACCCCACCGAAACATGACTTTCTTCTGGAGTAGACGGGTAAGGGGCGCGGTCAAGGTGGCAAATCCTGGGATAAATGTCCTATAATAATTGACAAATCCGAGGAGATGCTGGACATCTTTGACTTTGCGAGGAGGCTGCCATGTTCTAAGAGCCTCGATTTTGCCAGGATCCATGGCTATGCCTTGAGGAGAAATGCGGTGACCGAGAAACTCAATGTTAGTTTTATAAAACTGACATTTCTCCAATTTAGTAAATAGATGGTGCTCTCGCAGGCGTTGCAAAACTTGCCGCAGATGTTGGTTGTGGTATTTCCGAGAGGAGGAGTAAATCAAGATGTCGTCTAAATACACAACGACGAACTGATCCAGCAGGTCCCTAAAGATGTCATTCATCAAATGCTGGAACCACAGAATGGGGTTGTTCTCTGCAACAAAGCCCCTTGTGACAGACCCTTAAATACCCTCAGGGCTTGGTCAAGCCCTGCAGTAGTACTCATGAGGAAGCCTCCTCCTGATTAGCCACTCATGTCTCTTTGAGAACCTGCATGCTCTGGCATCAAGAAGAGGCTCCTCCTCTTCTCCTGAGTCACTAATCTCAGGAGATGCATCAGGTTCTAATTGTTCGCCAGCCTCTGACCCCACGTCCTCTTCACTCTCCATCTCTGGTGCCAGGAACACCGGTCTTCTGTACTGCACCCTCACTACCTCCAAATCCTCGGGATCGGCTGCTAATTGCACTGGACTCGACCTGGCCACAACACCTGTTCTCATTGCTGTTATTTTGACACCATGGTTGGATGACTCTAAAAGATGGCATAGGTCACTAGTGGGGAAATACGTTGAGAGACTGTCCTCTCAATAACCTGAATATATATATGGGGATAATACTACTGTCATTTTACCTGGCAATTATTAAAATAGGGAGCAGTAGAGAATTGCACAACAAATCACTGCTTTTAAAGTAGGAATAACATAAAATGAAAAGAGACAAGGATGCAGGGCTAATCCTCATGGCTGTGGGAATGTGGTTCCCTCCAGTCTTAGATATGGCAGAAATATATGCAAGGATAAATAGCTCTGCCTCAATAACTCAGCACTATTTTGCCTTAATTATGGGCTGGTGAGTGCTGCTGTCCTTACACATTTAATGTGGGACAAATAAGAAAAGCATCTCATAGATTGCTCCAGCTCTGTTTTCCCTTCCAACAGGTCTCACTTGCAGGCAGGAAACAAGTGTGATGTGAAGCAGGATTGGGCAAGTGTAGGCAGATGCCTGGGCAAACAGTTTAGCAATCTTCCAAAGTGTACATAAAGACAGATAAGAACAATGTGTCTGTCAGGTGCTCTATCTTTGCATATGAAGCAGCAATAAAATCCAAAGTGATAGATCATTGGAATAGAGCACCTCCATGGCTCCAGGATGTTACCTGAATTAAATGGGGAAGCACATAGAACTCTTGTTAATTTTTCTTCTATGGAAAGAAGTGAAATAGAATTGTTGCAATGATTTATAAAGGATTACAAAGAATCAGAAGATATTCAAGAGTAATATGTGAAGATGGAATGTATTGAGATTCTAAGTATAAAAGAATAATAGATTGATATGACACAGGTAATTGATGAAATTGATGTGACACAGGTATCCCACACTATTGTGTTACAAGGGGATGCACTGTGCCATGGTTGGCAGAACCCAAGAGCTGCCTAAGGTGTAAGCAAAATGGTATTGGAATAATCCAATCCTCTTCGTCCAAGTAATGAAAAATAAAAAAACTAGGAAAAAGTAGAGTCATGCAAAATTCCTTGTCAGCAAGCCAGTAAAAAACCCAATGTAGTATTCATTATGATAGAATTAGAAGCACACAGCTTGTAGAGCCTGGCTATTTCCCAGACCTTCTGTGCAACACAGGACTAATATTAGTATTGTTTTCAAACACCAATCTAGCATGCTATCAAAAGAGCATTGCATTTGTTTATATACAGGGGTTGTATGATACTTGATCAGCAAATAGCCTTGGAAAGCAATACCTGAAGAATGCAGGTGAGAAGGCATGCCCACAGCAGCTCAAAATGCTCCATAGAAGCTGGATTAGTTCCAATTTATGACTGCATCTTATTTAATTACTTGGGCTAGATTGTATCTGGAGTGAAAATTGTTTGGGAGGAGAGAAAAAACTACTTTTAACCTGGAACTGCTAAGTTCAACTTCAGGCTCCCTCCACTATGGACTGGATTTGAGAAAGAGGCAATAGACATGTCATTTAAAGGTGGTTCAAATATCATTTTCCTACCACAATTAGAGGGAAGTGAAATTAAACCCACAGTCAATTTAGAATGTGATGGACAGAAAGAAAAGTTGCATAGAATTAATGTCAAAAACGATGAGCTGAAAAGTAAAACATAAATACTGTGTTTCCCCGAAAATAAGACAGGGGCGTATATTTTTGACCCCCCCAAATGTCCCTGGCCTTATTTGGGGGGGGTGGCTTATTATTTTTGGGGTGCAGGCGGGGCAGGGCCCGAGACGCACCACTTACTGGAGGTTTGCCAGCTCCGTGGTCTCTCGGCTAGTCTGTTTAGGGAAAAAACCTTGCAGACAGACAAGCCAAGAGACCACGGAGCTGCCAAACCTCCAGTAAGTGATGCATCTCTCTTGGCAGGGTGGGCGGGGTGAGCGGGGTGAGGCAGGGCGCACGTCCTACCAGACACTTGTCCCGGTACCGCCATCACATTCCTCGGTGTTGTCTCCAGGGCAGCCCGTTCTAAAAAAGAACGTCTCGCGAGTTCAAACTTCTTGAACTCGCAAAACGTTCTCTTTTAGAACGGCTGCCCTGGAGACAACACCGAGGAACGTGACGGGGAGGTACCGGGACAAGTGTCAGGTAGGACACGCATCTCGTGCTGGGGCTTGGCAGGGCAGGGCAGGGTGGGGCGGGGTGCAAGACGCACCACTTACTGGAGGTTTGGCAGCTCCGTGGTCTCTCGGCTAGTCTGTTTAGGGAAAAAACCTTGCAAATAGACAAGCCGAGAGACCATGGAGCTGCCAAACCTCCAGTAAGTGGTATGTCTCTCTTGGCAGGGCGGGCGGGGTGCGCGTCCTACCAGACACTTGTCCCGGTACCTCGGTCACATTCCTACGGTGTTCTCTCCAGGGCAGCCCGTTCTAAAAGAGAACATCTCGCAAATTCAAGAAGTTTGAACTTGCGAGACGTTCTCTTTTAGAATGGGCTGCCATGGAGAGAACACCATAAGAACGTGACCAAGGTACCAGGACAAGTGTCTGATAGGACGCGCGTCTCGCGCTGGGGCTTGGCAGGGCAGGTGGGGTGGGGCGCGCGTCCTCCTCCCTGCCGCTTCTGGATTTGGAAGCCGAAGAGCCGAAGAAGTTTGGGGGAAAGAAAAAGACTTCTGCTGCTTTCCTTCCGTGCAATCCAAAGCAGAAGCAGCAGAAGTCTTTCTTTCCCCCAAACTTCTTCAGCTCTTCGGCTTCCAAATCCAGAAGTGGCGGGGAAGAGGACGTGTGCTCTGTCCTGCCCCGCCAAGCCCCAGCGCGAGACGCGCATCCTAGATGCTCGTCCAGAGCGGCTGCTTTCCAGGTTGGATTTGGAAGCCGAAGAGCCGAAGTTACAGGAGACTGGCTCGCCTGCTCTGGGTTCATTGCAGGCAGGATTCAAAACGCTTTGAAGGAGTTTGGGGGTTTCAGGCGGGGGATGGGGTGGGGCGGCAGTGACAGGGATGCCCCGCCCCATCCCCCGCCCGAAACTCCCAAACTCCTTTGAAGCGTTTTGAAGGGATGTGTTTTGCCTGTGATGAAGGGAACTGATGCTTGCTTCCTGTTCTTCGCAGGCAGAAGCGCATTTTAAAACACTGCCAAAGGCAACCCAGAGCAGGCAAGCCAGTCCAACAAGTGAGGGAGGCGTCAGCAAGAGGCGGAGCCAAAAGGGACGGCAACAAGGAAGTTTTGCACTCCTGCCTGCACGGAGGCAGGGATCGATGCTTGCCCCCTCTTCCTCGCAGGCAGAAGCACGTTTTAAATTGCCGTAGCCAGAGCCCAGAGGAGCTGAGCTAGTCTGCCACAAAAAGAGCGGCTCCAGGCATGTCCCCCCTTTCCCCCAGAAGTAGTTGGGGGGGCTTATTTTGGGGGGGGGCTTATTTCAATGCATGTCCCGAAATGCCCTGTAGGGATTGGATTTTGACCCCCTTCTGCTGAGTGTGGAAACAGAAGTGGGGGGGTCTGACTCGGCACCCCAGCTCAGTGTGGATGGTATGTATGGCCTGCAGGGAGGCAGGAGGACCAGCAGGGAGGGGGAGGGGATCTCTGGGGGAGTGGAGAGCCGGAATATTTTGGTCATGATAGGGAGAGTAGGTATAGCGGGAGCAGAGGGGCAGGCCGCTCTCAGGGAATAAGACCTCCCTTGTTCCGGCCCCTCTGATGTGGTTCCATCTTGCTCAACCCAAATACCTGGTGACTGGGGTTCTCAGGGCCCTGGACTCAAGCTGATGCTGTTGAATGCCAGGTCAATTGTCAACAAAGCCCCCCTGGTATGTGATTAATCATTGACGAGGGGGTGGACCTGGCATGTATAACTGAGACCTGGCTGGGCCAGGAGGGGGGAGTTGCCCTCTCTGAGGTATGCCCAGACGGGTTCTCAGTTCTGCATCAGCCACGACCCCAGGGAAGGGGGGGGAGGAGTGGCCACCCCCTGAAAATAAGGCCAGGGGCATTTTTGGGGGTCAAAAAAATATAAGCCCCTGTCTTATTTTCGGGGAAACACGGTACTAAGAACTTTTATTAAGTCTTACCTAGTGGCAATAGGGGCGGCAAAACATTTACATTTTTCCATTCTTATTGCATCCGCAGATTCTCGCCCAGCCGCCTTGTTTAGGGTGACACACCACCTCCTTGCAGAAGGGGGTGACGAGGAACACTTGCAGGGCAGAGCTGAGGAATTTGCACAGTTTCTGACAGATAAAGTCGCTCAGATCCGGTCGAACCTGGACTCTGGCTGGACAGGGCCAGTTGAGTTGACAGGGGCGAGTCTTAGTCCGGTTTTATGGGACGAGTTTGAGCCAGTAACTCCTGATGATGTGGACAAGGCCATGGGAGCGATGAGCTCTTCCACACTGTTATTGGACCCGTGTCCCTCCTGGCTGGTTTCGGCCAGCAGGGAGGTTTCACGTAGCTGGATCCAGGTGGTGATCAATGCTTCTCTTGGGGAGGGATCCATACCGCAGCCCTTAAAAGCTGCAGTGGTGAGACCGCTCCTTAAGAGGCCTTCCCTGGACCCAGTGGACTTGAAGAACTTTCGTCCTGTCTCCAACTTGCCTTTTTTGGGTAAAGTTGTTGAGAAGGTGGTGGCTCTTCAGCTTCTTCGGCTATTGGAGGAAACTGATTATCTGGATTCCTTTCAATCAGGTTTCAGGCGCGGTTTCAGCACAGGTTCCCTGGTCACCCAGATCGATGATCTCTGGTGAGCCCGGGATGGGGGTTATTCTTCCATCCTGGTGATACTTGACCTCTCAGCGGCTTTCGATACCATCGACCATGGTATCCTTCTGCACCAACTCGGCGGGCTGGGAGTGGGAGTGGGAGGCACCGTTCTGCCGTGGTTCTCCTCCTACCTCGCCAATAGGTCGCAGTCAGTGTTGACAGGAGGGCCCCTGACTTGTGGGGTCCCTCAGGGTTCAGTCCTCTCGCCCATCCTGTTTAACATTTACATGAAACCGTTGGGGGAGATCATTCGTCGACATGGGGTGAGATTTCAACAGTATGCTGATGACACCCAGCTGTACATCTCCACCCCATCGCAATTCAGGGAGGCAGTGGATGTGATGTTCCATTGCCTGGACGATGTTAGGATCTGGATGGGAAGGAACAGGCTCAAGCTCAACCCTGACAAGACTGAGTGGCTGTGGATGCTGCCTCCTAAGGATTATACCGATTGTCCCTCCTTGGTCTTCGGGGGAGATAAATCGGACCGGTTTCGCAATTTAGGGGTGCTCCTAGATCCACAGCTAAAATTAGACCAACATCTTGTGGCTGTGGCTAGGGGTGCCTTTGCACAGGTTCACCTGGTGCACCAATTGCGACCATATTTGGAGAAGGAGGCTTTACTCACGATCACTCATGTCCTTGTCACCTCTCGTTTGGACTACTGTAATGCTCTCTACATGGGGCTACCCTTGAAAAGCATTCGGAGACTGCAATTGATGCAAAATGCGGCTGCGCGAGCTGTGGTGGGTGTCTCCAGATACACCCACATAACACCCATACTCCGCCAGCTGCATTGGTTGCCCATTGGTCTCCGGGTGCAATTCAAAGTGTTGATTATCATCTTTAAAGCCCTACATGGCTTAGGACCAGGCTATCTCAGGGACCATATCCTACCTCATACATCCCTACGACGTTAGGTCCCACAGAGTCGGTCTCCTCCAGGTCCCTTCAACCAAACAATGTCGGTTGGCGGGACCAAGGGGGAGAGCCTTCTCTGTGGGGGCTCCGGTTCTCTGGAACCAACTACCCCAGAGATCCGATCTATCCCCACCTTGCTGGCCTTCCGGAAAGCTGTTAAGACATGGCTCTTCCTGCAGGCGGGGTGATGTGACCGCTGAACATCTTAGGTCTCCCCCAGGTATGAATGTGTTGTTTGGCTTTTTAATTTTTTAATTAATTAATGTTTTAAATATATTTTGCTACTGTTTTTATATTGTTCTTATATTCTGTTGTACGCCGCCCTAAGACCCTAGGGAGTAGGGCAGCATATAAGAACAGCAAAATAAATAAATAGATAGATAGATAGATAAATAGATAAATAGATAAATAGATAAATAGATAAATAGATAAATAGATAAATAGATAAATAGATAAATAGATAAATAGATAAATAGATAAATAGATAAATAGATAAATAGATAAATAGATAAATAGATGTCTTATTTTCGGGAAAACACGGTATTATAAAACAAAATATTGAAATACATAAATTTCTTGAATTTATGATTAAGTAAGGAGAGTTTAAGGGAGATAAGGTAACCATCTTAAAATTAAACTAATAATAAATAGCTTGAAAATCATTAAGGTAAAGGTAAAGCTGACTATGATCCGCAGGTCAGTGGTTCAAATCTCACCGGCTCAGGGTTGACTCAGCCTTCCATCCTTCCGAGGTAGGTAAAATGAGGACCCAGATTGTTGGGGGCAATATAAATATACATTGCTTACTGGTGTAAACCGCTTAGAGAGTGCTTGCACTGTGAGGCGGTATATAAATGTCACGAATAAATAAAATAAAAATAAAGGTTCCCCTCGCACATATGTGCTAGTTGTTCCCGACTCTAGGGGGCGGTGCTCATCTCTGTTTCAAAGCCGAAGACCCAGCGCTGTCCGAAGACGTCTCTGTGGTCATGTGGCCGGCATGACTAAACGCAGAAGGTGCACGGAACTCTGTTACCTTCCCACCAAAGGTGGTCCCTATTTTTCTACTTGCATTTTTACATGCTTTCGAACTGCTAGGTTGGCAGAAGCTGGGACAAGTAACAGGAGCTCACTCCATTATGTGGCACTAGGGATTCGAACCGCCGAACTGCGACCTTTCTGATCGACAAGCTCAGCGTCTTAGCCACTGAGCCACCGCGTCCCCCTGAAAATCATTACCAATCATCAAAGATAAATCCAGCTTCAGGCTTAGTTGAAAGGTAAGAAGAGTATAGGAAACAAATTCTGGATTTTCTTTTGTTACATAGAATCATAGGACTGGGAAGGGACCTTGGAGATTTTCTAGTCCAACCTTCTGCTCAAGGCAGGAGTGCTTATACCATCCCAGTCAAATGGTTGGCCAGCCTATTTTTGAAAACTTCCAGTGATGGAGCATTCACAACTTCAGGAGGCATGCTGTTCCGTTGATTAATTGTTCTCTCCTTTGGGTAAAGGTGGGTTGTTGTTTTTTGCTAACAGTAACAAATTCATTACACAATTACAAACAGGGACATTTAAATTGACTTAAAGCGTTTTACCTACATTGGAGTAAAAGGAATTTCTGATAAGTGATTTTGGGTAATGAAAGAAAAAGTTTGGGAAGTACTAATTTAATAGATTTGTGCACAAGGTTTAAATTAGATGACCTATAGGGCTCCTTCCAATTCATACATCCTTTGTACTAAATATGCTTCATATAATGTCTGGTATCCTGAAATAGAAGTATTTGAATAAGCTCTGATTTGTTTAAATGAGAAATAAAACATTGAAAATGGAAAGGTGGTTGACTGTAAGTGGTGTTATTAGCCAACAGAAATTGCAAGGTTATGTTTTAATCCTCAGATCTTCATGCAGCATGAGTCAATAAATATTAAAACTGTAGACAAATATTTCTGTGTCTGTACTCCTTCCAAACTTCACAACTACAAAATTGACAGCTCATCAAATATGTCAACTAGTTTGAAAGTGTGAGGTTCATTTTGCACTGGATACTGTAGCTGTACTTTTAAGTTACAGGTGCAGCTCTCTTTACGTAAAGAAAGACTTATCTGATCAAATCAACAATCCATTGTGCCTGAAGCTACTAACATTTTCTATGGAAGGCTTCTAGTAACTGGAAATCAGAGGTTCATTGTCTCTACACATAGATGTTCAATTCAGCACTTCCATGCCATCCCTTTTGAACAGAGTTGGTCAGGGATTATTACACTATGGAGAGAAGGACCTACAAGTAGTCCTTGATTTATGCCTGTTCGCTTAAATCAACTGTTCAAAGTTGCAGCAGACCCCCCAAATGGACACACATATAAAATGCAAATAACCAGACCTACGTGTGTAGAGTTCAACTACTATTTATTGTTCTATGCCTGTTTCACAGGAATCTCCCCAGACTGCCAACTTTCACCTGGGAAAGACTACATAAGGCTCAAAGACATTCAAGGGGAGTCAGACCTTGACCTCTTATGCTTATATAATGAGTTCAGACTAATTCCCTACTTGGAAGGGTTGCTCGCCAACATCATGACATGGTTTCAAAGTTCTGGTGTTGATTCCCCCCCCCCCCCATGATAACGTGACTGTCATGACTTATAATTGCTAGGCTCAATTATGGTCATAAGTTGAGACATTTCACTAAGTTCCATGAAACCTAAATGGTGGGTAAGACAGGCTATATTTTTATTTTCCTTCTACCTTGGTCTCTTGCTTACTTGCATACTGACCTGTATATTATTCAGAGAAAGAGAGAGAGAGAAGATCCCTTGCACAAAGCATTAATTTTGGTGCAACCAAGTTTCTATGGCCTTGTCACATGAAACATGAGGGCTGGAATCTTTTATCACCTTATCCTCACTTAAATGGAATTCATTCAGATAAACAGAACAGCCACAAACAATTACCTTATTTAGAATTGTGTGAAAATGCAAAATAGTTATTTATACCTACTTTATAAAAAAACTCAGGAAAGGAAAAGTAGTTTGCCTTAGAACCTGAAGATGGACAGTCTGAGTTCCAAATAAAAATCCGCTCCCAGTCACGGTCACCCAGGGGGTAGTGAAGAGAAGCAGGAGAGATTATATTTCAGCTCCCACTGCTCTTCTCAATCTGTTTTCCAGGCTACTTTTTAACATGGGTTTAAATATACTCAACCTGTACTTAAAATACCACAACCTACGTAGAGTATGCAGTGAAGAGAAATCGTTGTTAGTTCATCACATTATTCACCAGCTTGTGTCACTCGTTTCTTGTGCTGGTTCAAAGGTGCTGCATAGTCTCTCTTCATTCTGTGGACCATCAGAAGTGAGGAGGTCTGCCTAGGGAACTAGGGACTCTTTCCACTTGATTATCCCTATCTGGGAACTCTCCCTCCATAGATGAACTATAGTATCTGATCCATAAACTACTGGGTCTTCCTATCAAAGCAGATGATCTCTCCCCCACCCCTTTCTCAGTACCAGGTTTTGACCAGATATAAATTCATGGGTTTAGCCATCTGTCAAAATTCTATCCGAGCCCAAACATGGGGGGTTTTTTTTGTCTTTATTTATTTATTTTATTTATTTAGTTTGTCGATCATGTACTAGATAACAGGTATAAGTATAAACATGGATATGACAAGGAATGAGTACAAATAAATGGGGACAGTAGGACAGGGATGGTAGGCACGCTGATGCACTTATGCACACCCCCTTTACGGACCTCTTAGGAATGGGGTGAGGTCCATGGTAGACAGTTTAAGGTTGAAGTTGTGGGGGTTAGAGGATGTAACAATGGAGTCAGGTAGAGCATTCCAGGCGTTGACCACTCTGTTGCTGAAGTCGTATTTTCTGCAATCGGGTTTGGAGTGGTTTACTTTGAGTTTGTATCTATTGTTTGCCCGTGTATTGTTGTGGTTGAAGCTGAAGTAGTCATTGACAGGTAGGACATTGTAGCAGACAATTTTATGTACTATGCTTAGGTCAGACCATAGGCAGCCTAGTTCCACGTTATCGAAGCCCAAAGTTTTGAGCCTGGTGGTGTAAGGGATTCTATTGTAAGCAGAGGAGTGGAGTACTCTTCTCGTGAAATACCTCTGGACCCGCTCAATTGTATTAATGTCTGAAATACAGTGTGGATTCCAGGCATATGAGCTGTATTAAAGAATTGGTTTGGCAAAGGTTTTGTATGCCCTAGTTTGCAGTACAATGTTACTGGAGAAGAAGCTTTGCAAGATTAGGTTAACAACTCTTAATGACTTTTCGGCAATGCTGTTACAGTGAGCTCTGAGGCTTAGATCATTTGAGATGAGTACTCCTGAGTCCTTGACAGAGTGAGGGTTGTCTATGAGATCGTACTCACCCAGCTTGTATTTCATGTTCTGATTTTTGTTGCCAATATGTAGGGCAAAGCATTTCTTAGTTGAGATTTGGAGTTGCCAATTGCGCAACCATTCTAACACATAGTCGAGGTCGCTTTGTAGGGCAGCAGCATTGTCAGTTGTGTTAAATAGTTTTACATAGTCAGCGAAGAGGATGCAGCTGCTTGTAATATGATTGCAAAGGTCATTTATGTAAAGCAGAAAGAGTGTGGGTCCTAAAATGCTGCCTTGGGGGACACCACTATTAACTGGTGCCGGGTTTGATAGGGTGCTCCCTATTTTGACTACTTGTTGCCTGTTTGACAGGAACACGGCTATCCACTTGAGCAGTGATCTGGAAATGCTGTAAGAGCTTAGTTTTAACAGTAGTTTGTCGTGTACCATTGAATCAAAGGCTTTGCAGAAGTCTATGTACAGTAAATTGCATCTATTGCTTTACCCTGATCGAGTTGTGTGGTCCAAATGTTTCTGCAGTGTAGGAGTTGTAGATTACAGGACAAACTGCTTGTTAGAAAGCAGGTTGTTTGTCTCTAAGTGGAGGGTGATGGATTGGTTAATAATTGATTCCATGACTTTACAGGTTACACAACACAGTGAGATTGGTCTGTAATTTTCTACTAGGCTAGGGTCTCCCTTTTTGAAGATAGGTATGACCGTGGCTAATGACCATAGGTTGGGCAAGGAGCTGGTTCTGAAAGATACTTCATAGATTGTGCTTAGAGGTTCGGCTATGGCAGCGGAAAGCTTTTTCAACAAGTAGGCACATAATCCATCAGGGCCAATAGATAGAGATTGTTTTAAGTTGGGTAAGTTGCCGTTTTGACATTATTTACTGTAAAATCAATATGTAGCAGATCATTGCAATTAGTTATGGTACGACTAGGAAATGTGGGGCTGAAGCCATTACTGTTGACAAAGACTGAACTGAAGAATCTGTTGAAGAGGTTGGCCTTAACGATTTCATTATTACAGTCTTCCCCGCTATGTCCTTTTAGGGGTGGAATGGTTTTAGAGTCTTTAAGTTTGGTATTTACGAAATTATAGAAGGCTCTGGTGAATTTCGAGTGTAATAGCTCTTCCTCTTGTTTGCAGTGGTAATTGGTGCATTCTGCCTTTATCTGATGGCATAAGGTATTGTAGCGGTTTTTAAAGTTTGCTACGTAGCCAGTTTTGTTTTTTCACCAAAGAGATTTTTTTTTCATTGAAGCTTTCTTATTGTTTTGGGTAATTATTTTTTGGCTTTGGGTGTTATTAATGGTATGTGTAGTTTGATGACTCTATTGACTTCGAGCAAAAAAGTGTTATAATGGTCTTCTGCAGTATTACGGCCAGTGAACATAATGTGCCAATCAAGAGATGCGAGGTCGGCAACTATGAGATCATAGTTGGCTTTTTTAAAGTTATAATTTGGTGTTCCATCATTATGACCCTTTTTGCAAGGAGGTAAATTGAGACAAAAATCAATCATGCTGTGGTCACTATTGGAAAAAGGTTCTTTAACTTGTAGACCATAAATTGAGTTTAAACCATTGCAGAAGATGAGATGTGGCAGTTGTTGAGCCTAATGTTGTTCGTTACCAATTGATCCAGCCCAGAGGTGGGTTTCAGCAGGTTCTGATCAGTTCTGGAGAACCGGTAGCGAAAATTTTGAGTAGTTTGGAGAACCGGTAGTGGAAATTTTGAGTAGTTTGGAGAACCGGTAAATACCACCTCTGACTGGCCCCGCCTGCATCTATTCTCTGCCTCCCGAGTCCCAACTGATAGGGAGGAAATGGGGATTTTGCAGTAACCTGCAAAAATGGGGAGGGAATGGAGATTTTACAGTATCTTTCCCTTGCCACGCCTACCAAGCCACACCCACCATGCCACACTACTCCCACCAAGCCACGCCCACAGAACCGGTAGTAAAAAAAATTTGAATCCCACCACTGATCCAGACCCAGAGTTGTAACTGTATTGTACAGGGTTGCATGTATAGGTACAATTGTACATTCGTTCAGGGTCCAATTGATAAGAGGTAAATTGAGGTCACCAAGAAAGATTAGGGGGTGCAGGCAGGAAGCAATGCAGTTAACTTGTTTGTATGATCAAGGTCATAATCAGGGGCTCTGTAACATAGTAAGAAGCGAACTGTGGTATTTAGGGGCAGTTTGCAGACAATGGTTTCAGAAAGAGCAAGCTCCTGTGTAACTTTAATATTTTTCAGATCTAGGGACTTTTTATAGAAAATAGCAACATCACCCCCTCTACGGTTTTCACGGTCACGTGAAACATGATAGTCACATACTGTGGTAATGTTACAGAAAGCTATTAGGAGCCGAGTTGGCGCAGTGGTTAAAAGCAGCACTGCAACTACTTCAGTGACTGCTAGTTCAGCAGTTCAGCTGTTCAAATCTCACCAGGCTCAAGGTTGACTTCCGAGGTCGGTAAAATGAGGACCCAGATTGTTGGGGGCAATATGCTGAACTCTGTAAACCGCTTAGAGAGGGCTGTAAAGCACTATGAAGTGGTATATAAGTCTAAGTGCTATTGCTATTAGTGACTATTTTTCCCACCAGTGGGTAATACACAGTAGGAAAGGAAATGAATTGGGGGAATCCATCAGAGGCTGTTTCCTTCAGTTGTCCTGAATTAAATCCTTAAAATAGCATCAACCAATAGCCTGGTCAATAAGGCAGAATAGGTCTTGACAGTCAGGGCAGAGTGTGCCAGCAAAGTGCTGCCAGTGCAAGAACTGGAGAAAAGCCACTCTCAAACCCTTTCTTTAAGAGGGGCTCACCTTTCATTGTTTGCCAGTGTGCCACTTGTGAACTCTTGATGGAGGACTACTACCACTTGGAAATAGTAAGGGGAGCATTTTGTTTGTGTCTGTGTTGGGAAGTTTAGGAAGTACTCTTGGTGATGCTGACACCCTAATTCTGTAATGGCGAACCTATGGCACCCGTGCCACAGTTGGCATGCAGAGCCCTCTCTGCGGGCACACGAGCCGTCGCCCAGCTCAGCTCCACCGTGCATGTGTGCGCGTGCCTCCTGCCGGCCAGCTGATTTTCAGGATGCGGGGGGGTGCATGCGGGAGACGCACATGCATGCATGGGGGCGTGGGTGTGCATGCATGGGGGAGCAGGGGGAGCGTGGGTGAGGTACGCCACGACCCCCTCCATGGCCCGTTTTTGTTCCCAGGAGGCTGCAGGGAGGCCTGCTAGGCCCAAAATGGGGGCGGGAGTGCAGCACGCTCCCCCATGGCCCGTTTTTGGTCCCAGGAGGCTGCAGGGAAGACTGCTAGGCCAAAAATGGGGAGCATGGGGGGTTCGGGTGCGCAGGTAGCCACGGGGGACCCGTAGCATGATTTCTTGCATAGACTGGATCGCTTGCTTTAAATGTTTTGATTTGCGACGTGTTTAGTGTTTCTTTGTTGTTGTAATAGCTCGGGTGTAATCTGTCGAGAGTGGACTGAAGCTTTCGGCCCATGAGTAGCTTGGCAGGGGTTTTCCCTGTGACCGTGCTTGGTGTTATGTGTTGTGCTGTTAATAATCTATCGATGCGGGCTTGCCAATCACCTTGTTTAACTCTGCCCAGGGCCTCTTTTGTAGCCCAGACGGCTCTCTCAACTGATCCATTGCTACTTGGCTGGTAGGGCAAAATTAAGGTGTGTTTAATACTTAAACTGGCTAGGAAACTCTTGAATGGCATTGAGGTTAGCTGAGGCCCATTTTCTGAGACTAATGTGTCTGGTAGCCCGTGTGTTGCAAAGAGTTTCCTCAGTACCTTTATCACTGCTTCTGAAGTTGTGGTTTTCATTATGGCTACTTCCAACCATTTTGAGTAAGCATCGACTACTATTAAAAATGTTTACCCGTGAAATGGACCCACGAAATCCACATGTATCCTTGACCATGGGGCCCTGGGTTGTTCCCACTCCAGGGTGGGGGATTTTGGGGGTGATGGCCGAGATTCCTGGCATGGAGTGCACCCTGCGACCAAACCCTCTATTTCTTTGTCCATGTTGGGCCACCATACATAGCTCCGTGCCAACTCCTTCATTCTAACAATCCTTGGGTGCCCCTCATGTAGAACCCTTAGAATATCCTCTTGAAGTGACAGAGGAGCGAGGACCCTCTCACCCCATAACAGACACCCCTCTTGTACCGCTATTTCATGTTGTCATTTGGCAGTGTTGGAGGCTGGGTTTAAATGGCCCTTTTGGCCACCCCCTCTCTACCCAGCTCATGACTGTGTGAAGCTCAGTGTCCCTGGCTGTTTCAGCTGCAATGTCTCTCGCTGTAATTAATCCCGGTTTGACAATGTCTATCAAAAGGATAGGAAGCCCCGGAGTGGGGTCAACTACTAGCTCTGGCAGGGGGCAACAGCTCAATGCATCCACGTTTCCCATGTTCCTGCCCTGCCTGTATGTTAATGAGTAGGAATAAGCGTTAAGGAATAGGGACCATCTCAGCATTCTAGGCGGCATTGCATCCGGTGTGGGCTTGTTTGCTGCCAGTAGCCCTAATAAGGGATGATGGTCAGTGACCAGCTCAAAGTGCCTGCCATACAGGTATTCATGAAAACGTCTCACCCCGGCCACCAAAGCCAGGGCTTCCCTGTCAATTTGGCCATAGTTTCTTTCTGTGCTTGACAGTGTTCTTGAGAAATAGGCAATTGGGGCTTCTCGACCATTTGGAAGTCTATGACTGAGCACAGCCCCCACCGCGAAAGGTGATGCATCGCACATCAACACCACAGGCAAGGTTTGACTGAATTGCATCAAGAAACTGTCCTGCACCAAGAGGTTCTTTACCGCTTGGAAAGACTGTGCTTGTACTGGCCCCCAAGCCCATAGTGTGTGATTTGCTAGCAACTTGTGCAAAGGCTCTGCGACAGTAGCTTTATTTCTCAGGAACATGCTGTAGAAGTTCAGTAGTCCTAAAAATGCTTTCAGCTCAGTCTTGTTGGTGGGCACCGGAGCCTCTCTGATAGCCCTAAACTTGCTTTTGGTGAGGTGCAGCCCAGATCCATCTATCCGATACTCCAAAAACTCCACTTCTGATACCCCTATCTGACATTTACTGGCCTTGGCTCTCAACCCTGCTGCTCTGAGTCGCGAGAGCACCTCTCACAGTCTCTCCCTCAGCTGAGGCTTGTCTTCAGCTGTTATCAGCACATCGTCAAAATATGGAATGACCCCTGGTATTTTGTTCAACACTCGTTCCATGATGCCTTGAAAAATTTCTGGGGCTACCCTAACTCCAAATTGCAATCGGTTACATTTGAAAGCCCCGCAGTGGGTCACTATTGTTTGAGCTAATGCGGTCTTGCGATCGACCGGAAGTTGTTGGTACACCTGCGCGAGATCTATTTTCGCAAAAATGGCACCCTGGCCCAGCGTGTGTAATAGATGCTGTACTACTGGCACCGGGTATGCACTTTGTTGTAATGCCTTATTAATTGTGCATTTATAGTCAGCGCAGATGCGTAGAAATCCATCACTTTTTAAAACTGGCACTATGGGAGTTTCCCATTTAGCGTGATCCACTGGCTCTAAAATTCCCTGAGCTATTAACCTATCTAATTCCTTATCTATTAAGGGTTTTAATGCAAAAGGGACTTTCCTGGGTCTTAGCCTAATACAGTGATGGCGAACCTTTTTTGGTTCGCGTGCCAAAAAAGGGGGGGATGCGTGGGATCACGTATGTGCGTGCCCACACCCATAATTCTATGCACCCCCGCGCATGCGCGTATGACCCCCCCCCCATTCCCAGCATGCAATGGCACGCCCATTTTTTGCTCTCTCCAGGCTTCTAGGAGCCTGGGGAGGGCGAAAACGGCCTTCCCCACCCCCTCTGGAGGCTGGAAACAGCCTGTTTCCTGACTCCCAGTGGGCCCAGAAGGCCCGAAAATCAGCTGGCCGGGGCGCACATGCGCGCCGGACCTAAGCTCGCGTGCCCACTGATATGGCTCCGCGTGCCACTTGTGGCACCCGTGCCATAGGTTCGCCATCACGGGCCTAATAGGTTGAACCCTTGGGTCTAGGCTAAAAGAAATAGGGGTGCCCACGTACTTGCCCAGTGAAGGATCAAATGCGTCCTGGAACTCTTGCAGCAGGTCGTCACAGCCGTCCACAATCGTCGCATTGATAGCCTTCTCATCCCAGGTCAGTTTGATTCGTAGTCTTCTACACCAGTCGCGCCCCAAAATGCTCAGAATGTGGTCCCGGACAATCATCAGGGGAAGACTTTCTTCCTGATCCTTGTACTTCACGCACACACGAGTGGTCCCCATCACTGGAATCCGATTCCCCTGGCAGTCTGCAATCTTTACTCTTTGTGTTGCTAGTTGCCCTGGAAAGAGATTTGGCATGGCTCTTCTTGCAGTCTCCCAGGACATTATTGTTATAGATGAGCCCGTATCAATTTGCATCTCACAGGGCGATCCCTCTACAGCCACAGTAATATAGGTTGGTGGATTTTCATCTATCGACACTTGGTTAATTCGGATGTAGTTTACCCCCGGTTGTTGATACTGATTACTGGGTCACCTGTTTTGACTCCTGTCCTCTCGCCCCGGTTCACCTTGATAGTAGCTCCTGCCCGTTCCCCTAGAAGGAAAACGTGGTGCCCTGCAGACTTTTGTTATGTGTCCAAATTTCCTGCATTTGTGGCACGTCGCTCCCCTGAAACGGCAGGATGCCTGGGGGTGCTGGCCCCCACAACTGGGGCACGGAATTAACTTCCGGCTCTGCTGTTGGTTAAGTTTGAAAACTTCTTCCCCTTCTTCTGGGTCGGCTATCTCGGTGCTGGATCCTTCATTTTATACATGCACCTCTGCGATCTGCTTCACAATCTGCTTCACAGGGGTTGGAACTGGGGGGTCCCTTCGGCGGAGCACTTCCGCATCTATGCTTGTGGTTTTGAAAGCTAAAGCATCATCTAAGGCTGTTTGTAGAGTCAAATCCGCCCTAGATAACAATTTTTTCTGCAAATTAATGTCTCTCACCCCCCGGATCAGTTGCCCCAGTAAGGCATCTTCCAGCCAAGCGTCGAACTGACAATGCATTGCCGCTTGTCTTAGAGCCAACTCATATTCGAGAATGCTTTTACATTCTACTTGTAAGTCTTTCTCTGAACCTGTGCCAACTCCCCCATTTGATGGTGCCGGGTCGAAAAACTTCTGTAGTCTCTCTTTTAACTGCTTCCATTCAATCTCATTTGTACTGCTGGGCTTTGACAAATTTACGGCAGCTCGATAAAACTCTGGGTCCACAATACAATAGAAACATCGCTTTTCTTCGTTTGTCTGTCAGGTCTATGAAATTGTTAGCTTCTAGGAAATAATTAAATCGGTCCATGTTTATTTCCCAGGTTTCTTCTGCCTTATTGAATGGATTTGGTGGATGCAGAGATGCGGACGCCATTGTGCTTCCTTATGCGCTTCCTTTGTTCCCTTTTGAATTTGGCGCCTCGTGGTCGATGGTTGCTTCCGGCTGGTCTGGTCCGCTCGCCTTTGTTCTCAGGTGCATCCCACCTTCGTCGCCAGATGTTACATCTCAGCAATGAGAGTCTGGAGGCGAGGCTTGTGACTTCAGCTCTTTATTTGGTTACAGTGACAACTCCAGCAAAGCTGGAATCATGGCAGGGGTTTAAATAGAGCGCTGGACTGGCAGAGAGCCAATCAGATTTTACCTGCTCAAGTTCCTGGTCGGACTGGAGTGAAGACTTCCCCCAGTTCCTCAGAACATAACACTTACTATTCCTTTAATATGTTTTACCTATCTTTTGTCTTTTTCTTACTGTTTCTCTATTCATATAATTCTGGTACCGGATCATATGGATCGTTTATTACATAATTTGTTTTTTAGCCTTCCTTCCTTTGTTCCTTCCTTCCTTCGTTCCTTCCCTCCCTCCCTCCCTCCCTCCCTCCCTCCCTAGAAAAATCTCTCTGTAACCTCTCACTGGGTTTCAGATTTGTCTTTGGCTCTTCCTTAGCTTGGGATGAACCCCTCTGCTTCCCTTGGGATGGAGGCAGGTGTTGCTTCAGTCGAGCACATGCAACCAAATTACAGGACCGTCTGTCATCTCTTATGGGAAATGAAGAAGAGAGGGAGGCAGGGGGAGGAAGGAGGAGGGAGTCTGGAAGCCACTTCTTCAGAAAGAAAAGCAGATTGGTACTGATAGCAGAATGAAAATACAAGTTTCTTTAGTCCACAATCAGCTCCACCCGAAAATATTTCCTGAAATAGAAACATAATTGATACAGCCAGATGAAAACTGAGAAGAGGAATTGACTCAAGGAAAACATAGCTTGTATTAGAGACTGTATCCTGTGTTCAGGGGTGGGTTCTAACTTACTTCGCCGCTGGTTCGCTTCCTCCCATGCTGTGTGGGCGTGCACGCATTCTGTGCCACACCACCATGCCACACAAGTGTGCACACATGCGCAGTGCCAAAAACCAAGCTTCTGCGCATGCGCAGAAGCCAAAAACAAGATGGCGGCACCATAGGCCACCTATGGCGCCGCCGAGAGAGCTGGTTCAGGGGCATGGCCAACCGGCAATCACTCCCGGTTCGGCGAGCGGGGGAAATTCCCGCTACCGGTTCTATAGAACTGGTTCAAACTGGGAGCAACCCACCTCTGCCCGTGTTCCTTTCCATATATGTGTGAAAGCAAAGCCTGACCTTTGTCATGATTTTTTTGTGCTCTCCAATAGTCTTAAAATATCAAAAGAAAACCAATTTCAACCTATCTTTCTGTAAAAGCAATATTATAAACATATTATGCACCTCTGATTTGGTCTGATAATTCAGAGAAAAGTCCCCTTTTGTGTGTGTGTGGATTTCTTCATAAACATTAGCCAATCCCTTCTTAATAAAATATGTCTTCAATTTCAAACTAACAGCCTATCTTCTAATTTAAAAAATCAATTTTCCCAAGTCCAACCTTATCAGTGAAAAGGGGTAAAAATGAGTGCAAATATAGTGAGTAGACTAGTGCTTGATCACTTTATTCTCAATAAACTTGGGAAAATGTGAAAACAATCTTATTACTTTTGGTAGGAGTCGATTCTACAGGTCACATCATAAAGTGCAAAGTACTGCCAGACTCATGTTAGTAGGAAAAAAAGAAACGGAGGAATATCATTTCCACATTGCTTTCCTTCTTGTTTATTCTTCATTTAATTAATATTGCTCAAAGCAATGAGGAGGAAGTAATCCATTCTAGACCATACTGGTAACTGTTTTGTGGTTGTGATGAAGGACCAAGAAATCTATAGATCATATTAGGGTTTTCCCAGCAGCTCAGAACCCAGCCCAACACACTTTGTGTTCATTTGAGATGTAGCCGAAATCCATAATCTGAATGGGTTAAAAAAGGCACCCACTAATTATTTAGTATAGGAAAGACATAAACAAATTGCCACATCATTTTTATTTTCATCAGGATGAGATTAACGTTTTATGAAAGTTTAGAACTATCATAACTTCTCACATGCAGAGGATCACTAGACAAAAAAGCTAAGAATTTTTTGTATGGCTATGCTATTACCATCAACATCAGAAAACTTCCAACATCAGGACTTTTGCAGCTGATATGACAGAATATTTTAAGTAAAGGGATTGCATTGAATGTTATGCAAATCATATAGCTTTGTACTATTATGAATGTATATTGTTGCAAACATACATGTTTGTATGCATACGTTTGTGTACACTTCATTATATGGAAATGTTTAAACATGCAAAAAAAAAGAAGGAAAAAGGAAAAAAGAAATAATAAAAAAGAGGACAGAAACATTTTATAACCCATATATCTAGTCTTTCAATTAACCATTAACCATTAACTATGTAGATCAATATTGATCATGCTTTTCATTATGCTAATAGAGACCCACTTTTATAAATAGACAGAGAACAACACATTTCAGTCCTAGATTGAAATCCCAGTCCAGTCTGTGATAAATTTTTCTTATGTGTAGCAAAATAATTTTATTGGCTATACCTGATATTTGATCATCCAAAGTTTTGATATACAGGTAATCCCTGAGTTATGACAGTTCACTTAGCGACCATTTGAAGTTATGATCTAAATCCCCCCCCCCAAATACGACACGGTCCCGAAATTACGACTGTTGCAGTACCACGGCAGTCGTTCACACTTACGAATGACCACAGAGGCTCTGCAACATTTGCCCTGCCTTTTCCCCTCCCCCTCCCCACCAGGTCTCTTCAGGCACTAGACCTGTGGATACTCATCTTGCAAAGATCTAGGGAGCCTTCGGTTTCTTGGCCTCTTCAGTTCAGGCCTTCAGTGCGTTTGCAGAGAATGGAGGCCTAAAGTAACGCAAGGTCACGCGAGATCAGTAGCGTGAGATTTCACACTACTGATCTCTCCTGATCTCAGGGTACTTTAGGCCTCTGTTCTCTGTAAATGGAGGCCTGGACAAGATCTGCAGCAAAAGCCTGTCAGGGTTCCAAGTAACACCCCCAACGCAAGAAGACTCCAAGGCTAGAAGTTCCCCAAATTTCCATTTTATTAGCAATGTCATATTGGCACATCTGGGGAAACCCAAATCTGAAAGCTTCCAGGTTTTCCCCACTCAAAAGAAAGCCCAAGTCCCTTCCCCTACAGCCACATGTCTATCACATAGTCCAATCAATGCACCGTCCCAACTGGAGATGCGTCCCAGTCCCCCCACTCCAGGTGCAGGCCAAATGTCCTTGGCTCTCAGAGAAAGGAATGTTATTATGGCTAGATATCCCCGCAACTCCCTGCAATCCCCCCCCTCCCAGTTTCCCACAGCACTAAGTGTGGCAGTCCTGAAGATCCAAAGAATAAGATGGCCTCCAGGGCTGACAAAGCCTTTGCAAAAGGAGGGAAGGCCTGAAGCATGGAAACCTTCCATTCATTTGCAAAACCTTTTGCCGTATTTGCAAAACTCCTTTGCCACCAAGAATGGAGGCTGGGAGGGGCGCACCCATCCCTCTGGGTCTCCGTTCTCATTGGCAAAGGCCTCCTCAGGCCCTTTGCAGATGAGAACAGAGGCCAGGATAATTACGTCCATCCCTCAGATCCTCCATTCTCTTTGGCAAAGGCCTCCTCAAGCCCATTACTGATGAGAACGGAGGCCACGACGGCCACCTGCATCCCTCCAGGCAGTGGTGGGATTCAAATTTATGTATGTATGTATGTATGTATGTATGTATGTATGTATGTATGTATGTATGTATGTATTTATTTATTTATTTATTTATTTATTTATTTATTTATTTATTTATTTATTTATTTATTTAGTGTTCTTATATGCCGCCCTACTCCCTGAGGACTCAGGGCGGCGTACAACATTTAGAGAACAACTAAACAATATAAAATTTAAAAACAGTATTAAAAAGAATTTTAAAAAGAACATTAAAAAAAACCATACATACATGGGGGAGACCTAAGATGTAAAATTGGCTCAATACCCCGCCTGCAGGAAAAGCCATGTCTTGATGGCTTTTCGGAAGGCCAGCAAGGTGGGGATAATTCGAATCTCTGGGGGTAGTTGGTTCCAGAGAGCAGGGGCCCCACAGAGAAGGCCTTCCCCGTAGGCGCCGCCAGCTGGCATTGTTTGGTTGACGGGACCTGGAGGAGGCCCACTCTGTGGGACCTAACCAGTCAAAGGGAAGTATGAGGTAGGATGCGGTCCCGGAGGTAACCTGGACCTAAGCCATGTAGGGCTTTAAAGATGATAATCAACACCTTGAATTGCACCCGGAGACCAATGGGCAACCAGTGCAGCTGGCGGAGTATGGATGTTACGTGGGTGTATCTTGAGACACCCACCACAGCACACGCAGCCGCACTTTGCACCAGTTGAAGTCTCCAGATACTCTTCAAGGGTAGCCCCATGTAGAGCGCATTACAGTAGTCTAGTCGAGAGGTAACAAGGGCATGAGTGACTGTGAGTAGAGCCTCCTTCTCCAAGTATGGTCGCAATTGGTGCACCAGGTGAACCTGTGCAAAGGCTCCCCTAGCCACAGTCACAAGATGTTGGTCTAATTTTAGCTGTGGATCTAGGAGAACTCCCAAATTGTGAACCCGTTCTGAGGGAGTTAGTTTTTCTCCCCCAAGAACCAAGGAGGGACAGTCGACATAGTCCTTAGGGGGCAATATCCAGACCCACTCAGTCTTGTCGGGGTTAAGCTTGAGCCTGTTCCTCCCCATCCAGATTCTGACATCGTCTAGGCATTGGCATATTACATCCACTGCCTCCCTGAATTGAGATGGGGTGGAAATGTACAGCTTGGTGTCGTCAGCATACTGTTGAAAACTCACCCCGTGTCAACGGATGATCTCCCCCAGCGGTTTCATGTAAATGTTAAACAGGATGGGTGAGAGGACCGAACCCTTAGGCACCCCACAAGTCAGGGGCCTAGGTGACGACCTCTGTCCTCCTGTTAACACCGACTGCATCCTATCGGCGAGGTAAGAGGAGAACCATCGTAAAACGGTGCCTCCCACTCCCAATTCGCCGAGATGATGCAGAAGGATACCATGGTCGATGGTATCGAAAGCCGCTGAGAGGTCAAGTAACACCAGGATGGAAGAATAACCCCCATCCCGGGCTCACCAGAGATCATCCATCAGGGTGACCAAAGCAGTTTCTATGCTGTAGCCGCACCTGAAACCTGACTAAAAGGAATCTAGATGATCAGTTTCCTCCAATAACTGAAGAAGCTGAAAAGCTACCACCTTCTCAACAACCTTACCTATAAAAGGTAAGTTGGAGACCGGACGAAATTTCTTCAAATCTGCTGGATCCAGGGAAGGCTTCTTAAGGAGGGATCTCACCACTGCAACCTTTAAAGGCTGCGGTACGGATCCCTCCCTAAAAGAAGCATTGATTACCGCCTGGATCCAGCTGCATGCCACCTCTCTGCTGGCCGAAACCAGCCAGGAGGGGCACAGGTCCAATAAACTGGTGGAAGAGCTCATCGCACCCACAGCCTTGTCTACATCATCAGGAGTGGCTGGCTCAAACTTCTCCCACAACGCTGGACTAAGACTTGCCCCTGTCAACTCAATGGACTCTGTCCAGCCGGAGTCCAGGTTCGACCAAATCTGAGTGACTTTATCCGTCAGAAACTGCGCGAATTCCTCAGCTCTACCGTGCAAGTGTTCCTCGCTCCCCCCTTTGGCAAGGAGGGAGCAAGTCACCCTAAACAAGGCAGCTGGGCGAGAATCTGCGGATGCAATAAGAGCTTAAAAATGAGATCGTTTTGCCGCCCTTATCGCCACTAGATAAGACTTAATAAAAGTTCTTAGAAGTGTTCAGTCGGATTCGGTTTTACTGGCTCTCCAGCATCACTCCAGATGTCTCTTGTGGTGTTTCATCTCCTGGAGCTCCTCAGTGAACCAGGGAGCTTTCCGGGATCGACTGCCATGGAGAGGTCGCAAAGGCGCAATCTAATGCCCCTGATGCTGCGATGTTCCAGGCAGCCACCAGGGACTCAGACGAATTGTGGACTAGGGTTTCAGGTATTTCCCCAAGTTCCCTCTGGAATCCTTCTGGCTCCATTAGGCGCCTGGGGCGGAACCACCTAATCAGTCCCGCCTCCCTGCGGGGGAGGAGTGGGGCTGTGAAATCCAACCTCAGTAGGAAATGATCTGACCACGACAACGGGGTGGTTACTATATCCCCTAGCTTCAGATCATCTCTCCACTGCCCCTAGAGAAACACTAGGTCAAGCATGTGACCTCCCTCATGAGTCGGACCTTGGATTACTTGGGTCAGGTCCATGGTTGTCATGGAATCCATGAACTCCTGAGCTGCACCAGAGGTTTCGCCCGCCGAAGGCAGGTTAAAGTCCCCAGCACCATAAGCCTGGGGAACTCCACCGCCAGGCCTGCTACCACCTCAAGCAGCTGAGGCAGGGCCTTGGTAATGCAGCTGGGAGGCAGGTACACTAACAAAAGGCCCACCTGAACCCCTGTCCAAATGTTTCTACTACTGGTTCTGTGGGCGTGGCTTGGAGGGTGTGGCTTGTTGGGGTGGCACCTTGCTGTGAGGGACATTGAGTTGGCCACACCCACTCAGTCACATGACCCCTCCACCAAGCCACGCCCACAGAACTGGCAGAAAAAGCAGCTCCTGCATCCTGTCCCCTTTATGGTCCCCCCTCCCCTCTGCATCAAAGTACCTTAAAGGGACACCGCAGTCCATCTGCCTTCCAAGCAGATCCACTGCAATGCCGTCCCTCCGTCGCAGCAGGCCATTTTCCTGGCCAGGTCTACCAATGGGCTGCGGCCACGCATGTGCATTGGAAGGCAATGGGATGCACGTGCACAGCTGGCAAGAAGAACAGGGCGGCGACGGCGGCGATGGGACTTCAGGCCTCTTTTTCGGCCTGTAGTTTTCAGTGCAAGAAGCCGGCAGCCACCACCTCTTTTTCGGCGCGAGAAGCCTCTTTGCCAGCCGGAACTGAGCCGGCAGCAGCGGCTGCAGGCTTCTTGCGCTGAAAACTACCAAAAACTACAGCCCAAGAAAGAGGCCTGAAGAAGTCCCGTCAGCACCATTGCCACTGCCGCCCTGTTCTTCGCACTGGCTGTGCACGCGCACCCCATTGCCTGCCAGTGCCGCTCATGGCCAGACCCGCCCAGGAGAATGGCCTGCTGCGCCAGAGGGATGGTGTTGCAGCAGAGCTGCTCAGAAGGCAGCCAAAAACTACCGGCAGCTGGAGGCTCAATGGTCGAGCCTCGCCAGGGACCCCCACAAAGGCACGGATGAAGGTGAGCAAGGCAGAGGGTGAGCGGGCGGCATGTGGGTGGAGGCTCCAGGGCAGGGCCGGAGCCAGGGAATGGCGCGTTCCCCAACCCAGCCAAGGCGAACGGCGAGTGAGTGGAGGCTCCGGGGCAAGGCTGGAGCCAGGGAATGGCAAGTTCCCTGACCTGGCCAAGGCAGACGGCGAGCGGGTGGATGCTCCGGGGCAAGACCAGAGCCAGGGAATGGCGCATTCCCCGACCTGGCCAAGGCAAATGGCA
Organism: Diadophis punctatus similis; assembly: GCA_023053685.1. Taxonomy (NCBI): domain Eukaryota; kingdom Metazoa; phylum Chordata; class Lepidosauria; order Squamata; family Dipsadidae; genus Diadophis; species Diadophis punctatus. The sequence continues at coordinate 103,457,452 of JALIGW010000002.1, forward strand.
AGGAGGTGGAGGCTCTGGGATCTCGAGGGATGGTGTATCCCTGGTCCCCGACCTGAGGCGAAGGGTGAGCAAGTGGCAAGCAGAGTAGGCAAGGCACGGACACAAGGTGAGGCGAGGTGATTAGCTGGGCCGCGTGGCGAAGGCAACATATATAGGGCAGCCGGGCAGGGTGGGGATGGGTGGAGTAAGCGGGTGGGCGGGGGCGAGCGGTGAGCAGGCAAGCGGAAGGGCAGGGGCGGGGCCAACCAGAGGTGGTATTTGCCGGTTCAGCGAACCAGTCCAAATTTCCGCCACCGGTTTGCGCAAACCGGTCCGAACCAGCTGAATACCACCTCTGTTCCAGGCCTCCATTCTTGTCAGCTAAGGCCTCCTTCAGAGCTGAAGAAGCTTCTTGGAAAAGAAGCGAAACATCTTAAAAGAAAAACCAGAAAGTCCAGTTGCCTCCTGAAAAAGCATCTTCGGGGCAATCATGAGAATCTCCATAGACAATTTTTCTGAACATTTTCTCGAATTTCCAAACCTGAAAAATATTTTAAAGTAGTATTACGGTAATATTCTCTTAATTGTTGATTTAGTAATAGCTTAATAAATGTTCCAGACTTCTTGTGAATAAGTAATATCCACCTTAACTGTACTATTTAAATATCTATAAAAACATTATACTGTAGAGTTAGAATTATCCAAAGCACCTAAGTGTCAGTTCAGGAGTTTTCAGTGCTGTTAACTCATCTGGATCAAATTGTGAAGTACATGAGATATACTTCAATTAATTAAATAATCTGAAATTTTACATCAATAAACTTTGATACAGGACACAGAAAATTGACAATAATATATAATGTACCATCAACATATAATATCAATTTGTGTTAATTGCAGCAAGTGTTGCTAGTATCAGTTAAAATATTTGAGGAAATAGGAGTTATTCTTGACAAATTGCACAAGTCAATTTAATGGATAATGAAATAATTCACTTTGCAATGACCATGAGTACCATGTGTGTTGTATCTGCCTTCAAAATCAGTTATTGTATATGTCTCATTGAATAAGGTCAGAAAAAAAATTGAAGACTTTTAGCAATATGAGAGTTAAATAAAGTACAATAAAATAAAATAAATATACATCTTGTAGAAGTTGATAGGATCAGCAATTTTTCCTGTTCTCACAGATTTAGTAGTATCTATTATTTCCTGGAGGGATAATATATTATCTAGATAAGCAACTTAAATACTGTGTAATCTTCCAAAAAACAATCTTATTTTTAAAAAATTGCTTTCTTCCTCAGTATTGTAAAGTCAAACATAAAAATATTTATTTTAGATTTCAAAAATTCCTTACTATTTTCCAAATTTTCTAGCTTTATTATTTAAATCTTTTTTCCATGAATGGTAATTAGTAATACAACTACAAATATGTCTTAAAAGCACCCAAACATTAAATTCACCAAGCAATGAATAAGTTAGGCTGGGATCAGATGAAACAAAGAAGTAGAAATGTTTTTAATCATATTTAATATTTAAATATTTTTAGGGAGATAGCATGGGGGAAATTTCTTTATTATAGCTTTAATATGTCCATTTTATATCCTTATGGTCCTTCCTTCCTTCCTTCCTTCCTTCCTTCCTTCCTTCCTTCCTTCCTTCCTTCCTTCCTTCCTTCCTTCCTTCCATCCGTTGTATTTGTAGTCTTTTCTTCAAATTCTTTATTTTTAATAATATCCTTTCTTATTTTTGTATTCATGCTTATGTTTTTACAATTTGTTTTTTAATTTTATCCCAGTTAAGTATGCATTTTTTCTTTTTCCTTGCTCTGTTTTTATATAACATTTTCATCCAAATTGTCTTTAGTTGCTACCTGGAAAATAAAAGGTCACAGTTATCCTTATTGTACAGGTATTGATTGAACTGAACAATTTCAAATTGGAGCTTTTTATAATGAACTCTTATTATTCTAGGTAAAAAGGATATTTTATGTAGAAGATGGGTAGGTCATATGAAGTATATCACTGATACTTCAGAATTTACCAGAGGCATTTTAACTTTGACTAATAAGTCTTAAAAACTGTTGTAGAACAAATACTTTTAAAATATTCATGATGAAATGTACTGGTAATTGCATGGCACTAATTAATTAATATGGCATTACTAAGACTTATCCAGATGTTATATACAGGTGTTTTGAGTATATTTCTAGTTTAGCAAGCAGATCAGATAAATGTCACTAGAGATTTTAATCAAATTTTGGATCCTTTGTTAGATCATAATGTTGTTCCAGCTGATTTAATTCTTTTACATCAAAAACTTTACAAGCTTATTTGCAGGACTTTAATTTAATGGATACATAGCAACATTTTAGTTTCTCTCAGCAAGAATATACTTTTTTCCCTTATTTTCACATTAGGCTTGCACTTGGTTTGTTTTTTAGTTTCTCAATCATGTTGTAATATTGGTATTGTTTCAATAGTCAATCATAGCAACATTATAAATTGCTACATCTTCAATTAAAACAAAAAGAAACAAGACCTTGGATTCTTCATCTCAGCAACATGAATGTAAAATCCTTCAATCTTGAATAGCAAAAAATATGGCAACATCAGTTGCACTGTCCCAATGCATTTGGGACTGTTCCAATGGTTGAGACTTACTTTGCCTTACTGACAAGCTTACGAATAGCGCTAAGCATAGAATTTTAATGCAGGAAAGTACTAGGATGGATCTCCTGTCTGCATTTTTCCTACCACACATTATCATGTCCCAGTTGGAAAAACATCAGTTGCTGTCCTTTTAACATTTGTTGGGATGGACCTAGGCGACTATAGGCTGGTGCCTGGGGTGATAACTTTAGCTACCTTTCAAGTTGCCTAAATGACAGATAAATAATCTGGATGTTTCCCACATCCAGATTACTCAGGTTATTTCTGAATTTGGGATGAGAAGTGTGTCTGTTTAAACACATGTCCAAAATGTAGCCAAATTTAATACCACTGTGTTTACTGTGGTAAGTATCAGCAGCATTCCTTTCAACAACTAAAAGTCCATAATCTGAAGGGCTTTTCCTCACCACAATGCTCAGGTAGTAATGTCATCCATCCATTATGAAAGTAAATCAGAAATGGAAGAATACCACAAGTGAATTACCGGTTATATAATTGTTTATACGTCAAAAATGAGTTTGAGCTTTAAGTACAGGCAGACAAATCTGATTTAATTGGTATTATGGAAACTTGAGGGCATGATTACCCCAAAGTAATTCCACAAACAGGAGAGAAGCAACAGAAAAGCAGAATGAGCTACATTTCATGTTAATAGTAGTATACTTAGGAATCCAAAGGAATGAATGTAATACAATTATGAAGAGCATCTGGATTAAAATTTATAAAAGCATCTGTATAGTCAAGAAGACAAGGATAGTTAGTTTCCAAAAGTAAACTCTCAGTTTGATGGAGTATTACTTTCCTTAAGCTTTGTTGTCCTTGATTTGTCTCAAACTCTCTCTTTCATAGTGTAGATACTATATCTTGTTTTTATCAAAGGGTTTGTCAAAATATCTAAATATTCTGATTAGCAAATTTGTTAAATGTGAGCTGGAAGGTATGGTAATTAAGTGGATATACAGCTGGCTTAAAGAATGATGTGTTAAGTGAGATGCTCCAAGTCTTAGGCCTGTAATCCTCAATATTTTTATTCATGGTTTGAATAAAGAAGTAGAGGGAATTGTTATTAGAATTGATTGTTGCCAAAAATGGTGAAATGGCTAATTTCCTAGAAGACAGAAATAACAGAAACTTCTTTAGTGGGGTAAAAAAATGTTAAGATATGACTACATGATCGGTTTTTCTCTTTTTTAATAGGCAGCACGTTTTTAAAAAGGGCAGCTTTGATTATGCAATTAGACAGCATTTTGTCCAAGTTATTTCACTGCTAAGTGAAACATTTGTTAAGTGAGTTTGCCCCATTTTATCACTTTTCCTGCCATAGTTATTAAGTGAATCATTGCATTTGTTAAGTTAGTAAAATGATTATTAAATGAATGTGGCTTCCTCATTGAATTTGCTTGTCAGAAGGTCACAAAAGGGGATCACATAACCCTGGGACACTGCAACTGTCATAAATATGAATCAGTTGTCAAGCATCTGAATTTTGATCATATGTCCATGAGGATGCTGCAACAGTTGTAAGTGTGAAAAATGGTCAAGTCACTTTTTTCAGTGCCATTGTAACTTTGAACGATCACTAAATGAATTGTTGTAAGTCAAGGACTACCTGTATGTATAAATTAATTTAATAATTTAAAAAAACATAGCTCTTTGAGTGTCTGCATGCAGAAGGAGCTGAGGAGGTTACTGTGGGGGAGGGGAGCTGGCAGGCAGCTAGCTAGCTAGCTTCTGGCAGATAGAGGAGATATGGTGGGAAGCTGCAAGTAAGTCATTCACAAAAATGACAGGGCTGGCAATTTGGAGATTGGTAAATCTAAATAAAGTATACTGACAGCTTCGATCAGGGTAAGGAAATATGGTGTCTGTTGGTATCAAAGAAAGTGAAGCTGCCATGTTGTTTCACTCTGGGATCTCATTCAGCATTTCCAATAGCCAAAAGAGTCTCATTCATGCAACAAGCTTTTTCTGGCTTTTGGAGCTGTTGAGGTTTCAAGGTGATGCAGAATCACACTGCTGTCATGGTATAAACAGTCTCTAAGATAAAGCCAAGCTGCTTCATATAAACTTCATACAATATTTGTGAACTAAAGCAATTTTCCTTGATAAAGAGACTTAACTTCAAAACTTCTGTTTTTATGAATAAGTAACAAGCCATGATATAACTACAGTTATGTTCTGCCATCATGTTGAATTTTTTTTTCTTCTGACTTTTCTTTATCAGTTTTTGGTGCTTTTCAGGTTCCATTGCTTCCATTGTATACAAAGCAAAGTTTTGTGCATTTAATATGTATCTACAAAATGAGAAATATTCCTGGTACAATAAGCTTGTATTTCATTGTAGAAGTCAATTTCAAGTTTAAAAAATTTATAACAAATTTCGTAGTTTTCAAAATGTGAAGGAGACAATAGGTATATCTGTAAGTAAAATGGCTAAGAACAAAATCTGTCTACAATTGCTTCTGCTTAATTAGATTAACATTAATCTTAATCTTAAAAGGGGAACTGGGGACGATAGAATGCAACTAGGATATGAAATGAAGTTGGGTTAAGATCTTACAAGTAAGCACATGCTATATTTGGAAATAGCATGGCACATCAGGAGATTAACTCATATTCAGAGTTGGGATATATTCTATTTATTATGGCAATATCATGCCCAGATGATATTGAATATATCCTATGATAAAACTCGTTTCATTGTCAAGGTGGCATCTCAATATGAGACATGTTTACAGTATCATTGCTAATAATGGAGAAACAGGAATAATACATTAATGTGACCCCATTATAATTCCCAAAGGTGCTGATACAATATTGGTCAGAGGTTTGTGTGGTACAGAACTTTGGGTATATCGTAACTTCTTTCAGAGTAGGTGACAGCAATGGTCCATTTTTACCAAACGTCAGACCTGTTTGAAGCCTCTGTTTATAGAAATAATAAGCTATTCTGTATAACTCATAATCATGAATATAAGTAGTCTTGTATTAAGTTTTTATTTCCAAAATAAAAGTTTAAATTCTGAGATTTTGACTGCTTTGTTGGACATGAATAAAAATTAATGCTGTACACATATAAAATGCTACACCTACTGTACATCTTAAGTTTTAGAATTTGGCCAAATCTATAATTAGGGCAGCATGCTGGTAGAGCTGCATAAACCTTTTCTTACAAGTGTGCTAGAATTATTTTTCTAGTAATTAATATTAAAATTAAAACATACTGAATAGCACAAAACTGACTTTATCATATATTTTTCTGAGTACCATGTGCATTGATTGTAGAGCAATACCAATTCAATAATGCATCAACAATGTGATTGCATATACAGTATGTGTGTGCTCATATACAAATATATATATTGATACAAGCAGTCTGTCTCCTTCCTTTCCAGCTTTGTGCACATTATAAAGGCAGAAAGAGATGACATGTTGGCTAAGTCTGATGCATCTTTTTATTTTTAATTTTTGGAAGATACTTTATAGAGCAGTTGTTCTTTCTCTTGCCTGAATAAAAGCCATAGAGGAGTATGAAAGGGTTGCATGTGTTGCAATGTAGCCCAAGGATATGTGTTATTATTCTTCGCCTCTTGACCAGCAGGGTCTCAGATCTCTCTTCCTCTCAGGCTTTTGTTTGAACAGATGGGATTGGGGAACAGAAAGAATAGCAGTCTCTTCTCATTAACTCTCCCAGTACACAAATACAGGGCTGAGCACTGGGGACCCAGAAAACAGGCCAGCTTTCACTCCATACCAATTGAGGCCAGATGTACGGGTGCACAAAAGAATGGAACATGATGCACAAAAACATGGACATTTACCTAAGAGGGTTTCTCTATTTTGATATCAAGTGGTAACCATTAATTTATTTCATTTTAGTCAGTCATCTAGCTCTGAAATCAAAATAAGCTCCATGTATAAGACCACCTGATTATTCCTGGGCTGGATGATGAGGCCAACCTTGGGCTCCAAGGATTTCTGCATGGGTACTTTGCATATTTTTTGGGGATGCGGTGGCTCAGTGGCTAAGACGCTGAGCTTGTTGATCAGAAAGGTCAGCAGTTCGAATCCCTAGTGCTGCATAATGGAATGAGCTCCCGTTACTTGTCCCAGCTTCTGCCAATCTAGCAGTTCGAAACCATTTGCCTACAATTTACGTACCAAGAAACCTCAGGTGAAGGATGTTCCATAAATTGGATGTCATTACTAACTCTTTCTCACTTGATCTCACTATGTCTTGGAACCTGGAAAATGGCCTCTCATGAAGGCCTCAGTAAAGACTCTCCTTCAGGTAACCTGAATTTCAGTTAAATACTTAACAGAATAGGAAAGGTAAGTTAAATAGCAAAAACCTAGCCTGAAACTTTTCCCAATGATTGACAGATGACAGCTTATTTTGCTCAGTTGTCCACTATGTCAGTTGGAAGGAGACTGATGTAACCAACTGAAACTCAGGACTAATGTGAGGCTGACGTGGCTGCAATCCTCTGGACACCCTCTAGGGGCAAGGTTAGAATGATGTGGTATATATGTGGGAAATCAATAGTCTAAATGTAAGGAATTAGAGCAGTTTTTCAGTTTTGGCAAATTTCAGATTTACGGACTTCAAGTTCCAGAATTGCCAAGTCAGCATCCATACAGTTCATACATCTTAAAGGTTGAGAACCCCTAAGTTAGAATATGCACCATGGGATTAAAGGGAAAGTATATGCAGGAGTGTTAGAATGGATGGGATATGTAAGTGCAAATGAAGGAGGGATTCTAAAAGCAGTGCAATATAACCTCAGCCTCTAACCTTGGGGATGTTACAAGAAAGTCTTAAAGTCATGCAGGCTGAAATGACTATCAATTTTCATATAAAAATTGATGAATCTAATGATAAAATTAAGGAGATGATTAATGACAAAATACAAGTTGTTTCTGATAAAACTGAAATCTGCAACAATGAAATCAGAGCAGATATTCTGGAAACACTCAAAGGATTGACAAACAAAGTGGAATATTTAGACCCGCAAGTTGAAAAAATTAAAGATATTACAGCAGCTCTGAGAGAGAGAATAGAAGAGGTGGAAGATAAAACTACAGATGAAATTACAATGATTCATTACAGAAATATGGAGTTTGCGATCAGAGTCCGAGGGTTGAAGGAAGATAAAAATGAAAACTTGAAAGAATTGATGGTGGAAGCTCTTGCTCAACCGATGGGGATGTGTAAGGAGTTGATGTGGCAGATTGATAAAATATATAGTTAACTCTCGTGTGGCTAGACTGAGAAACCTTCCAAGAGATATTGTAATATACTTCAATAATAGAACACTGCGCAATGACATCCTCCAAGCAACATATCAAAATAAGTTACAGGTGGGTGGACAAGAATTGATGACACTGAAAGAGATCCCCCCAAGAATGTTGAGAGCCAGAAAAGATTTTTCCTTTCTGGTGGATGAGCTTAAAAGACAACAACTGCCATTCAGATGGGAGGTCCCAGCTGGAATTTCTCTGATTTATGCAGGAGAAAGACATCGACTCAAAACGGTTCAGAAAGCAAGGGATTTTTTTACATACATTTTAAAGGCTGGGACACCAAGACCACCAGAAGGGAGCAGAAGGGAGGATGAAAGACAAAGACAAAGACAAGAAGACCTACAAGCAGGAGCCCTATCTGATCAAAGTGTTATAGTTACAACTCATTCTGACCAAAGTCTGGATTTATTTGGAGAACAACGGATAAAAGAACAAAGACAGACCAGAGCCACAACCAAGCGTATGCAAGAGATGTCACAACAGCAACTCCAGCTGGAAGCCAAAGAAGCTACTAAAACTGAAGCAGTGGGAGGAACAAGACCAAAGGAACTAAAGATGCTAGATGTCCAGTCGGTGTTCCAGAAGTTTCAGAAGCCTGTAGATGGGAAATAGATTTCTAACCTGGAATGTTAACGGATTAAATTCACCTCAGAAAAGGAGGAAAATATTTCATTATCTTAAACAATTTGACAACGATGTGGTCTGCCTTCAAGAAACACATATTAGAATACAAGACCAAAAATATTTGATAAATTCAATATTAGGATCACATTTTGTTACTGCTGCACCAGAAAAGAAAAATGGGATTGTAATATATGTCAGAAAACATTTGATTGCTAAGCTAATTGAAGCAGATGACCAAGGAAGATTTTTAGCTATAGAACTTTTAATTAAAGGAGAGAAAATACTGGTGGCTGGCGTATATGCCCCGAACCAGCAACAAGAAAAATTTTATGATTTGTTACATACAAAGTTGATACACTGGGATTATAGTACCTGCATCCTTCTAGGGGACTGGAATGGCGTATTAGATGTCAAAATGGATAAGAAGGGCCCAAATCAAAATATTTTTTCAAGAGCGAAACTGCCAAAATCCTTTTTTGATATGATGGAAGATTGGGAGCTGAGGGATATTTGGCATGAAAGAAATATAGAAGAAAAGGATTTCACTTTTTTTTCTGACAGACACCAATCCTTTTCAAGGATTGATTTTATCCTGATTACTAATAATCTTTTTTCTAGGGTAAAGAAGACAAAGATATGTTCAAGAATACTGACGGACCATAGCCCGGTCTGGTTGGAATTGCAAGATGGAAATGGACCTAGAAGGTGATGGAGGTTAAACGATAATCTATTTAGATATGAGGATAATGTGAAGGAATGTAAAAAATTAATGAAAGAATTTTTTGTTAATAATATGTATAAGGGTACTTCCATGGATATGGGATGGGATGCCAGCAAAGCTTATATGAGAGGTATCTTGAATAATAAATTTAGAAGGAAAAAAGATGAAAAAAGGAAAGAATTAGAAGAAGAGATTAAAAAACAGGAGAGGGCTTTAATTCTTAATCCAACGGATAAGAAGATTATAGAGACAATTAATTTATTAAAGGGTCAATTTAACATGCTAATGGCAGACCAAGTGGCAACTAATTTACAGTATGCTAAATTTAATACTTTTAGCAACGCAAATAAACCAGGGAGATGGTTGGCATACATGTTAAGAAAGAAGCAAAAATCAAGAGTTATTGAAAAAAATTAAATATAAGGGTAAAGAAGTTTATGAACAAGAATTTATTAAAAAATCTTTTTTAGAGTTTTATTCAGGATTATATAGTGGGGACAAAGTTAAAGAAGAGGATATAGACAGGTATTTGCAGGAACAAAATATTTATACAATTACTAAGGTGCAGAGGGATATTTTAAACCAATTGATAACTGCAGAAGAAATTTTATTGACAATTAAACAGTTAAAAGTGGGAAAGGCCCCGGGGACAGATGGTTTAACTGCTGTTTATTATAAAAAATTGCAGGAAGAAATGGTGGAACCACTTAAAGAATTGTTTAATAACATCCAACAGGGAGGTAACGTACCTCCAACTTGGAAGACTGCCTTTATTTCTCTGATCCCAAAAGAAGGTCAAGATCATACAGATCCAAAAAATTATAGGCCAATCTCACTTTTAAATCAAGACTATAAAATTTTTGCTAAAATTTTAGCCAATAGATTAATGACAGTTCTGCAACAGACGATACATCATGATCAAACTGGGTTTATAATTGGTAGACAAATGAAAACTAATGTTAGACAAATTGTTAACTTATTAGAGTATTTAGGAAAGAACAACCAGGTTTCCGCAGCATTGGTTTTTTTGGATGCCAAGAAAGCCTTTGACAGATTGAACTGGCGTTCTTATTAAAGTTAATAGAAAAGTTACAAATGGGAGATTATTTTGTACAATCTATTGGGGCAATATATCAAAAAGAAACAGCCCAAATAATAATCAATGGTGGATTGACAGATCATTTTAATATAGAAAAGGGAACGAGACTCCCTTGTTGTTTATTTTGAGTCTGGAAATATTACTTAGTAAAATAAGAGAGCTTGATTCAATAAAGGGTATAAAAATTAGACAGGAAGAATACAAGCTACGAGCATTTGCAGATGACCTGGTTGTTACCTTGACGCAACCATTACAATCTATTAGTATTTTGATGGATACAATCAATTCCTACGGACAAGTATCTGGCTTCAAAATAAATATAGCCAAAACCAAAATAATAGTTAAAAATGTGACAAGAACCCAAAAAGAAGAAATAGAAATGGGAACAGGTTTTGAGATAGTCCAAAAGATTAAATACTTAGGGGTTTATATTATGTCCACAAATACAAAATTATATCAATACAACTATGATCCACTTTGGTTAAAAATACAGAAAGATATGGAAAATTGGGGGAAATTACAATTGTCATTGCTGGGCAGGATAGCTGCAGTTAAAATGAATATCTTACCAAGATTTTTATTCCTCTTTCAAATGATACCAATACTTAAAAAGGATGAGAATTTGAAGGAGTGGCAAAAGGGTATAAACAAATTTATCTGGGCAGGCAAGAAGCCAAGGATAAATCAGAAGATTATGCAGGATGTACGTGAAAGAGGTGGATTAAAAATGCCCAATTTGAAACCGTATTATGAAGCAGTAGTTCTCTCAGCAATTACGGATTGGATTAATTTAACGGAAGAGAGGGTGCTAAACATTGAGGGATATGGTTTGTACCACGGGTGGCATGCTTACTTAGTATATGATAAAAAAGTAGACAAAGCCTTTAAGAGTCACATACTAAGAAATGCTTTATTGTGTGTCTGGAAAAAGTACCAAGGCAAATTAAATGAGAAATTACCTTTATGGACAGTACCCAGACACGCGATAGAAAATATAAACTTGGAACAAAAATTAGATAAGATTACATACAAAGAACTTCTCTTTGAAGATGGAATTTCATTTCAATTAAAACCGTTCGAGAAATTAAAAGAGGAAGGAATAACTAGAACATGGTTTCAATATGGACAATTACAGGCTAGATGGAAAGATGATCGAAAAACTGGTATTTTGAAAAATGAGGATAATCTGATTATACAAATAAAAGATAAGGGCCCTATGCATATAAAAAGATTGTATAATATTTTATTGGAATTAGATTCAGAATCAGAATTAGTTAAGGACTGTATGATAAAATGGGCTCAAAATATTGGAGAACCTATAATGATGGATATGTGGGAAAAGATATGGGTCAGAAATGTTAAATTTACACAGGCTCAAAATTTAAGAGAAAACTTTTATAAAATGTTTTATAGATGGCATTTAGACCCCAAAAAACTAGCTTGTATGTATCCAAATTCACAGCCAAAATGTTGGGAGATGTGAATGCGAGGATGCTACATACTTTCATATATGGTGGACTTGTAAAAAAATTAAGGCTTTTTGGATAAAAATTTGGTGGATTATACAAAATATTTTAAAGAAAAAGATCAAGTTCACACCTCAGTTTTTTTTTGCTGGGAATAATTACGGACTGTTCTGTTATAGAGACTAAGTTGATTTTGAACTTTATAACTGCTGCCAGGTTGCTGGTGGCACAATATTGGAAGAAGGAAGATATACCTACAATTGAAGAATGGACGGTAAAAGTGACACATCTCGCTGAAATGGCCAAGATTTCATCTTATCTCAAGGATCACTCAAATGAAAGATATATATTGGAATGGAGTAGGTGGACTGAATATATTCAGAAAAAGTACCAGATTACGATAACCCAAATAGTTTAATAGTTATTTGTTTGAGAAATTTTAGACTATACTTTCAAGCTCTTGGGAGTTACATAGAGTTAAGAATGGATAAGGTATTCTTGAACTAACAATTTGTTTTAGTATTTTATAGCTTTATACTTTTTGTTTTGAAATTATACCTTGTGTTTTTTCTGGAAAGTCCGGGGTGGGTGGGTGGGGGGGTGAGTAGGGGGGGGAAGGGTGGAGGGTGGAAAAAGGGGGGGGGGAGAAAAGATAAAAATGTATGTACTTTGTACTTCTAAAACTTTTTAATAAAAAATAAAAATAAAAGCAGTGCAATAAATGTCTCTAATTTGTGGAAATTGCATGTGTCATCTGCAAGGGTGGCTTTCTATGTGGGGATATATAAAAATGTGGATGGATGTAAACCGTAAGTAAAAAAAACTGTTCACATGGTGTTGATTATCTTTGTGTGGCATGATCTTGTTTTTCTCCACCACCCTCCTGCCCCCATTGGCTTACTATGAAGCAAAGAAATACAGATTCAACACTGCAATCATATTGTTAAAGAACCATCTTTTGTTTGCCCAGATGATCTTTCAATTAACTTGTGTGCCAAACATATTTGCAGTATATCTCTTGTGCACCAGTTGGATTTCTGCCGGATTGGAAGATGGGTAGAAATATTAGCCCAGCACCACTAAGTATCAACTGTCATTGGAAACCATTGTTTACAGCATGCACTTAATATACAACTATCTACAACCGTTCCTTTCACTGAAATTGCAGATGTATAATATGCAAAGGACATTAAATGGCCCTTTGCTAGCTATATCTCTTAAATAGGTGAGGAAAATACAGTAGGGAAAGACTTTCCTGTAGAAGCTAAACCATTTAAATAAATAGCAACATTGTACCACTGCTTTCAGTGTTCCCAAAAGTTAGCCTGGGCGATGAACTGGGCTGGACTGCTACCGTAATAAGGAGATGTATAATATGCAAAGGACATTAAATGGCCCTTTGCTAGCTATATCTCTTAAATAGGTGAGGAAAATACAGTAGGGAAAGACTTTCCTGTAGAAGCTAAACCATTTAAATAAATAGCAACATTGTACCACTGCTTTCAGTGTTCCCAAAAGTTAGCCTGGGCGATGAACTGGGCTGGACTGCTACCGTAATAAGGAGAAAGTATCCAGATGACATGGCGGTTTAGCAAACTGCCCGACTGGACTTTTTGCCATTAAAGAGAGATGCGGCTCCCGTTTGAATTAGGGTTATGATGCTGCGAAGCGTTAGCTTTCTTTCCGGTTTTTTTTTAAATCAGATCTCACCCAAATTGCTAGTGATCACAGGAAATAAAAAAAATAAAAAACGAAGATCGGAGTGAGACTTCAGTTTTTATGTTCTTTAGCTTTTGATATAGGGGGTGGGATGGGATGTTAGAAATTGCGAGAGAAAGCTTTTCTGAAAGCAGGAATCTGATGTCTGCAAATAAATAGCAAAGCAGGGTTTAGAAGTATGTCAGAAAGGAGATTTAAAGAAAATTAATCACAGAGCTCAACAAACCCACTACATCCGTTCAAAATCCACGTGCTCTATGCACTTGCCCAAGAAGAAAGGAAGAAGGAAGTGACCTCTGATTAAGAGTTTCATAGAGAAAGAGCATTAGAGAGATTGACGAAGAGGGGCATAGAGTACTGTAATTCCTTAGCTCTCTATCTACACCCTACTGCCCTCTTGTGGTCAGTGAATCTGACCGCCAAACGTTTGAAGAGGACATTTGCAAGAACAGTATCGCTAAAAATCTAATCCAAATCTCTCCGCATTCCCATGCAAATCAAATGCCCTTTAAAGGTAAAAGGATTTTCTCTTACACTTTTGTACACTATTCAGAGAAACAAGAGCCTAACACGGGGAGAAGGTTAAGAGGAGAACAACATATGGATTTGTCCCACAGACACCCAATGTCAGTTAATAGGGAGTTGCTGCCCAGAATAACAATTGCACAACCAAGGAACTATTTATTTATTTGTTTGTCAAACATGTACAAGATAGCAGGTATAGGTATAAACATAAACATAAACAAAGTAAGTACAGATAAATGAGGACAATAAGACAGTAAGACAGGGACAATAGGCACAATGGTGCGCTTATGCTAAGGTGACCAGACGTCCCGATTTTGGCGGGACAGACCCGCTTTTTAATGATTTGTCCCGCGTCCCGCCTATCCTCTAAAAAGTCCCAATTTTTGAAAAGAATGCACGACTAGGGCATTCTTTTCAAAAATCGGCCTGAAAGGGGGGCGTGCAAGCCAGCCAAGAGGAGGAGCCGATGCGGAACGCAGGGGCGGCGGGCAGGCGAGCGAAGCGGCAAAGGCACCCCGGCCAGGAACTTTTCTGGACTTTGGGTGTGCGGGGTGGTGGTGGAGGGAGGGGGTGTCCGTCTCTGAGGAGCTTCGGGGACGAGAGGGGCGAGGGCCAGGACCCCTCCTTTCCCCTTGCCCTCCCAGGAAGCCGTCCTGCCAGGCGCAGCAGCCTGCTCCAAATAACAGAGTTGGAAGGGACCTTGCGGGTCATCTAGTGGGGCCAGATCCGCGCATGCGCCTCGGCTCACCAGCTCTCCAATGGAACCGGCGAAGCCAAGGCAGATCCTCACCAGCGGCCGGGCAGGAGGCGATGGCTGGGGAGAACCAGCAGCGGACCCTCAGGAAGAGCATCGCGGCTCAGCAGCCGGCTCCGCAATCGCCCCCGCCGCCCGGCAACAGCCCCAGCGCCCCGCAAGCACCCAGCCCGGACAGCAGCGACACGGAGCGAGTGGCGCTCAAGAAGGAGATTGGCTTGGTCAGCGCCTGTACCATCATCATAGGTGAGGAGGGGCAGCCCCATCGTGACCCCCGCCCCCCAGGCAGGGGTGTCTTCCCCCCACCCCCAGCTTGGAAAGTTGCTCTTGGTGGAGCGCGGTCCTTTAAAAGAAGAGGAGGACAAGGGGGGGCGAGGCTGCTTGGAGGAGGACCCCCTCCCTCCTCTTTTCTCTTCTTACAGATTAACGGAGTTGGAAGGGACCTTGTAGGTCATCTTATGTCGGCGTCCAGGTGGGGGGGGAGGCGGGAGGCCTTTCCTCGCCTCCCGCCTCCCCTTCGGGAGCCGGCAGTGGCTTGGGCTGGCAAGCCCGCCTCCCCCCCCCACCTGGAAGCCGACATTTGCATTGTTTTGCCCTCTGCGCATGCGCAGCGTTCTGCGCATGCGCAGAAATGGCACCCAGGCGGGCCCGCCGCCCCCGTCCCGCTTAAAAAAAAAATCTGGTCACTTTAGCTTATGCATGCCCCTTACAGACCTCTTAGGAATGGGGTGAGGTCGACAGTAGACAGTCTAAGGTTAAAGTTTTTCGGGTTTGGGTAAGAAACCACAGAGTCAGGTAGTGCATTCCAGGCATTGATCACTCTGTTGCTGAAGTCGTATTTTCTGCAGTCGAGTTTGGAGTGATTTACATTAAGTTTGTATCTATTGTGTGCTCGTGTATTGTTGCAGTTGAAGCTGAAGTAGTCATTGACAGGTAGGACATTGTGGCAGATAATTTTATGAACTACATTTAGATCAGATCGAAGGCGACATAGTTCTAAGTTGCCTAAGCCCAAGATTTCAAGTCTGGTGGCATAAGGTATTCTGTTGCGAGTAGAGGAGTGGAGGACTCTTCTTGTGAAATATCTCTGGACTCTCTCAATTGTATTACAGTACAGTACATTTATTGAATAGCCCGAAGGCCTTTTCAAAAAAAGAAAAACAGAACAAACAGGTACAGAAACAACTGTACAAAAATATATATGGTACATGACATCAAAATTCAACAATATCAAAATTCAATAACTAAATTTCTAAAAACTAGATAACCCAAATAAAATATCTCGTCTCTAACTCAGCTCATCTTTCTTACAATCAATGAAATTCTTTTCAATGTAGCTGGCTCATATTGCTGTCATCCTATTAAGATAGCGAGTGATAGCCTTACCAGGGGAGGAGAGTCTGCCTTCAATAAAAATGTTAATTTATGCCTTACATTCCAGTGGGAAAATTTATTTATAATTGGGGACAGATATTGTTTTCTTACTTCCTCATACATCCTACATTCAAATATTATATGCGCCGTATCCTCGACAACGTTTGCCCCACATATACATGTTCTTTCATCATACGGGATTTTCCGATACTGGCCGAATTTGACCTTAATATCTAAAAGTTCAAATCTAAACTTGACAAATAATTCTCTCTCCACTGATGGCATTTCTAGGAGTAAATATTTTTCCAGGGTGAAAGTTGTTTTAATTGCTGTCAGAAGCTTAAGGGAATGATTAGTTGAAAAAGTTGCCATATCCATTTGCCAATGTATATCTTTAATCCGTTGTTTAACTTGCTTCAATGTGTCGCACAACGGAAACCCTATGCCATATCGATTCAATATATCTGACAACCGAGTTAACCAAAAATACCTTTGAGGGTTTAAGATCTGCTGTTCCTCTAGGCAGATTTTAGGAAGTCTACTGGCTTCCATCTGAGTCATTTTTAACCAGTAGGCTACCGCCCTACTGATTGTATAGGTATACAGTGAAAAATGTCCCAATTCAGCTCTGACAGCTGCTGCGGAAGTGGAATTATTTACCCCCAGCATCCTCCTTAACAAATTATTTTGAGTTCTCTCCAATATGGGGGCCTCTGAAAGACCGCAGATTTCGGCACCATAGAGCATAATTGGAACAAGTTTAGCCTGAAAGACTTTACGAATTGGTAAAATCGAGGTTGGTTGGATACGTTTACTTAATTTAGATACAAGGCTTGCCCCAGCTCTGACCTTTTGAGAGAGGTATTGATGGTGTAGAGTCCAACCACCTGCATTGGAAAAATCAATTCCAAGATAGGTATATTGAGTAACTTGTTCAATCTTTGAATCATTAATATGCCAGTTATGCTTTTTATTCTTATTGCCAAAGACTAAAACTTTTGATTTAGCTACATTTATAGTCAAATGATTTGTAGTACAATAACATGAGAGCTTGGCGAGAAGTCTCCTAATCCCTATTAGGGTTCTAGAAAACAACACTAAATCATCAGCATACATTAATACATTAATAAATCTAGCTCCTATTTGGGGGCTGTGCGTTAAAAGATCTTCCAGGAGGACTGGAATATCATTTATATAAAGGTTAAAAAGAGTAGGGCCCAGTAGGCAGCCCTGCCTCACTCCCGTAGTTGTCGGTATGCTATTTGTTAAAGCCCCATTTGCTGCATATCTACAGTAAGTCTAATTGCCGTATTAGTATAGAGATTCTCCATAGTGGGCAGAGCTAGCCTCCAAGATTGGGATGATACAATCCATCAGCCAATCAGGACTGAGTCTGACTCTATAAAAACTGTCCTCCTCTTGTGCACCCCCTCTTCCGACTCAGTCCTAGGCTAAAGGATTGTGTCTCCCCAACATTGCAGGTCTTATTGTTAATCCTATTTCTTCTCTAACTTCTCTACCAACATCATCTTCAAATCAACGTGAGTGTATTCCCCCCCCAATCATAGTAACATCTTCTGATTGTAAGGGGGAGGGCGACTGTCAGGCGTGGGCCTTGGCCCAGCCATCGGCCTAATTAACCACCCTGGGTGGCTGGCCATTGGCGATCCCTTGCGGCCTGGTTAATTAAATTCATCAAGATAGTCACAGAAGCCTAGTGCTTGCGTGACCTCCTACCAGGGTGGCCTGTGCCACGTCCGCCTAGAGAGAGTGCCTGCCCAGCTGTCTGTCATCTCACCGCAGAAGCCAAGCACTTGAGCGGTCTATTGCACTCTCCCTTCCATCGGTTCGGCCCTCTGAAGCTACTTGCAACCGGTGCTGAAGGAAACGCCAGTCGCTGATCATTGTGGGCGTTCGGGCGATTTATCGGAGGCTTGGACATCGAGTGAGACTTGGCGCCAGCGGCCATCTTTAGCCCAACTGTCATCTTCGGTGAAGAGATCATCACCCTTGGGCTGCTCGGTCCCGACTGAGTTGCGCATGCGCGCACGCCTCCGCCTCCCCGCTGCTTACCTCACAGCTGCTGTTTGGGGAAACGCCCTCATCTGGTACTGACAGGAACACCTGACTGCTTTGTTGGCTCGGCGCAGGCGCACAGGCATCCGCAGCGATGTTCTCAGCTGTTTGTCGGCAAGCGCCGGCCCCTGGGTGAACGCGTGCCTCATGCCTCCGCCTTCCTGCTCTTCAGCCCGCTGTTGCTGCTCGGCGGACCACTCTCACCCATTGCGGCGACCCCGCCTGGAGTGATCGCTCGCATCCTCCGGCTACAGCTGCTCTGCGGCGCTCCGCCCACGGCCGACGCTGACAAGACCACCGGCGCACGCGCATAGGCGTCCGCAGCCGATCTCAGCTGTTTGTCGGCAAAGCTGTCTACTTTCAGGAAGCGCCTGTCACTCACCCATAAAAGCGGCCTGTCACTCGCCCGTAAAAGCGGCCTGTCACTCGCCCGTAAAAGCAGCCATGGTGGAAGCGGCTAAATCAAGCAAGAGCCGTTCAAAGACCAAGAGTGTCCAGGACACGGAGGGGCGGGTAGAAAGTCCGCTACCCCCCCTTGGATCGTAGAGACCGCTCTCCACTCAGACGGTCGTCTGCAGAGCTGTCCAAGGGTTCCTCCTCATCCTCCAAAATGTCTGAGGAACGTCAGTGCGCAAAAGCGTCTGACAGACCAGTGGCAGAGCCACCTCCAGTGCCATGGCCGCAGCTTGACACGCGTCCCCCCAAAGAGGCTGGGGGCTCGCAGGCCCGGTCCGGCAATCCTCTGGTGCCTTCTCCCTGGACAACCCCGATTTACGGCTCGGGGAGGGGGACATTTGGAAGGACCCCGGGCCTTCAAGGAGTGCTGCCCCGGCCATGCCCTCATCATCGGCTTTGGCTCAATTCAGCTGCCCGGAAGTCCAATCGATGATCCAGGCAGCCATTAAAAGAGGGATCGAGGCGGGGCTTAAGTGGGCGTCCGCCACCACTCCCACCTCAGGCAGGGTCTCACGCTCGGACCATGCTCCACGCCTAGCCACCCCAGCAGCAGGCCACCAACCAACCAAAGGGGGTCAGGAGTCTCCACTGGGGTTCCCCCGGGTCACTGCAGGACACGGAGGACCGTGCCCAGGAGCTCGACTTCTCAGAGGATGAGGACATGGCTCTGGAGGCCCCGGTCACCGAGGGCCTTTTTAACCCCAATCACTTCAAATCGCTGCTGCACGAGCCGCGGCCAAGATTGCTTCAGCCGCGACACAACAGCCGGTGGACGAGGAGGCGGACCCTCTCTTCGAGGAAGCCACTTCCCAGGCCGAGGTGATTCCGGCACCCAGGCTGTTTGTAGATTCAGTGGTCAAACAGTGGCTGACCCCATAGGCTGGCGCCTTGCCGTCCTCTCTAGATAAGAGGTATTTCAATGTCGCCCAAGCCTTGGCTGACCACCTTCCGGTACCACCAGTTGATCCTCCTATTAAGGCACTATACACCACTGCCCAGATGCCGGGGGATTCGGAGGAGCTCCTACGGCCTGAAGACCGGCGTACGGAGCAGGCCCTCCAATGTGCGCACCAAGCAGCCGCTTGGGCGCTTAAGGCCTCTACGACCGCGTCTTTTTTCTGCCGGATATCCATTCGCTGGCTTAACCTGCTCGAGGACCACCTTCCACCGTCGGATGTCCGGGCCAGGCAAGATATCAATAAGCTGATGGTGGCCTCCCAATTTACGTTGGACGCCACCCTCCAGGCAGCCCGCTTCGCGGCCAGATCCATGGGGGCAACCGTCGTGGCCCGCCGGATGCACTGGCTGCGTAGTTGGCCAGCGGACACCCGACATAAATGGTGCCTCGCCATCGCTCCAGTTAAGGGTCAGTCCCTCTTCGGGGACGCCTTGGAGCCATATCTGGTGGAATCTAAGGATAAGAGGAAGATCCTGCCCAATTGCACGCGCAAAGGGCAAAATAAGGCTTCCACATCTACTGCTCCCACTACACCTTCCTTCCCCAGGCGGCCCTTCTAGGCTCCCTCCTATAACCAGGGCAGGAACCGGTACGGCGGGAGGCAGAAGCAGGGGCAGGATAGACGCAAGGAGACCAACAAGCGGCCTTTTCGGGGGGCAGGTGGTCGCCCCTACCGCCACTACAAGTAGATGAACCCGGTCCTCCCATTGGGGGTCGCTTGCACTTCTTTGCCAGGCGATGGGAGGACACTACCACCGATGCTTGGGTTCGCGAGACCGTAACATCTGGTCTCGCCCTGGACTTCATCTCCACCCCCCCGGGATTTTTTCTGAGGTGCCCCCAGTACTCTAATCCCCAGAACCAGTCACTCATGCTGACCGCCATCCAGCACCTTCTAGACATTGATGCCATCAAGCGGGTGCCGGAGGACCAGCGGGGTCAGGGCTTCTATTCCATCTTGTTCCTCGTAGAAAAGTCCTCAGGCGGGTGGAGAGCCGTCCTAAACCTTAAGCATCTTAATAAACATCCGAAATACAAAAAATTTAAAATGCACACATTGCAGTCCATTCTTGGCGGGATATGGGAAGGGGATCTCATGGCGTCCATCGACCTCACTGAGGCCTACCTCCATGTCCCTATCCGGCCCGCCCATCAACAGTTTCTTCATTTTTGTTACCGGAATGACCACTACCAGTATACTGCTCTCCCGTTTGGGCTGTCCTCCGCCCCACGGGTCTTCACTAAGGTCCTGGCGGCTCTCGCTGCCGACCTGCGGTCTCGTCCAATTAGAATCCAATGTTACTTGGACGATATTCTCATCCAATCGTCCTCACGGTCGCAGGCAGAGGTTGACATTCAGGTTACCCTGGAGGCCCTCGCTGCCCACGGCTTCTCGGTTAATTTCGAGAAGAGCCTGTTGACTCCTTCTACCAGGATCACCCATTTAGGGTCGATCATTGATTCTCTGGAGTGCAGGGTGTATCTTTCTCAGGAGCGTCAGGACGGCTTGATCGACCTCGTTCGTCAGGTCCTCGGGCAACACCGGGTTCCTCTGAACCTGCTGTCCTCCCTCCTAGGCAAGATGGTATCTGCCATACACATCACACCTTGGGCCCAGCTGCACTCCAGAGACCTCCAATGGTTTATGTTGCCTTTTCAGCGCAAACACCAGAGCAACTCGTCAATCAAGGTCAGTCTTCCGGCGGCCGTCCGTCGATCCCTCCAATGGTGGCGCTCTCCGGCGCTCTCCAAGGGCGGTCCCTTTCTAGAACCCCCCAGGGTCATGGTGACCACCGATGCCAGTCTTCAAGGATGGGGGGCTCACACACTGTCACAGGTAGCCCAGGGTACCTGGTCCAAGACGGAAGCCTCTCTCACCATCAACCACCTGGAGTTGAAGGCGGTCTTCCTGGCACTCCAACGATTTCAACAGGTTTTAGCGGGCCAGGATGTTCTCCTGCTGACCGACAACATCACGGCGAAGGCCCATGTCAACCGGCAGGGGGGCACGGTCTCCCGCCGCCTGATGTTGGAGGCCAAGGCCTTAGGCCTCTGGTCAGAATGCCATTTTCTCTCCGTTCGGGCGGAACACATTTCGGGGGTGTCGAATCGCACTGCAGACTGGCTCAGTCGCAACGAGGTGGACCCCGCGGAGTGGAGTCTCCACCAGGATCTGTTCCGGGAGATCACGAGCAGGTTCGGCCGTCCGATCATCGACCTCTTCGCCACCCCACAGAACGCGAAGCTCCCGCGGTATTTTTGTTGCTACCGCTCTTACGGAGCGGAAGGCGTGGACGCACTCCGGTGTCCTTGGCCCAAGGGTCTCCTCTACGCCTTTCCTCCTCTTCCATTGATCCCTCGTGTCATCCGCAAGATCCCGGACAAGGCGGCAGAGGTGGTCCTACTGGCGCCCCACTGGCCGAGACGGCCCTGGTTTGTGGACCTCAAGTCGCTGTCCATCAGTCCACCCTGGCGGATCCTGCCGACAGAGTCGTCGCTCACCCAGGGGTCAGTACGGCATCCGGATCTGCGCTGGTACCAACTGACCGCCTGGCGCTTGAGCGGCGCACCCTGAAGCACCGAGGGGTCCCGGAGAACATAATACAAACGCTGCTGTTCTCCCACAGAGCTTCCACGGCGCGCATTTATGCTTCCACTTGGAAGACCTTCTGCGAATGGTGCTCGCTCGCCTCCATTTGTCCCGTAGATCTCACAATTGTCAACAACTTGCAATTCATGCAAGCCGGTCTGGACAGGGGTCTGGCACCCAACACCTTACGCCGCCAGATGGCAGCACTGTCGACAGTGCTATCTTGCCCAACGGCCGAGCAGCTTTCGGCCCATCCTCTCGTAAGGCGTTTTCTCAAGGCGGCATCCAATATCTCCCCGCCAGTGGTCCATCGATACCCGACTTGGGACTTACAGAAAGTACTTCAGTCCCTCACAGCGGCTCCATATGAGCCATTGTCCACTGTGTCGCTGCATCTGCTTACCATGAAAGTCGCCTTTCTCGTGGCTATCACGTCGGCACGTCGCATTTCCGAGCTGGCCGCCCTCTCTGTCCATCCAGATCTTTGCAACTTCTACCCGGACAGGATCGTCCTCCGCCTTGACCCGATGTTTTCTCCTAAGGTCAACACGTACTTCCACAGGGCGCAGGAGCTGATCCTCCCTTCCTTTGGGGACTCCCAGTCAGCGGACCACCAGGGCAGGTCGCTCGATGTACGGCGGGCCATAGAGGTGTATGTATCATGTACCTCCTCCTTTCGGCAGACCGAGGCGTTCTTCATGGGCTTCCACCCCGCATCGATGGGCAGGAAGGCTTCTTCCACGGTGATCGGCCGCTGGATTCGAGCGGTCATTGCATTCGCCTACGACCAGCTGGACCTTCCGCGACAGCCGAGGCTGACAGCACATTCCACGCGGAGTGCGGCCACTACGGCGGCATGGGCAACCAACGCATCCATTGAGGAAGTGTGTCATGCGGCGACATGGTCTTCCCCTTTGCCGTTTGTCAGGCATTACAAGTTGGATGCCTATGCGGCGAGGGACGCGGCATTTGGCCGGCGTGTGTTACACGCTGTTGTGTCTGAACCGGGGCTGGGCGAGTTGCCTTAACTCTTTCCCAATGGGATTACTGCTTTGGCATGTCCCAATCTTGGAGGCTAGCTCCGCCCACTATGGAGAACGGGGCGTTGTTCCTACCTGAACGCCCCTTCTCGTAGGGCGGAGCTAGCCTCCAAGTCCCGCCCTTGTTGTTGCGCTTTTATATTACTACGTTGGTTACCTGCTGTTTAATAAAGTTCAGTTGGGGAAGTGACACGTTGGGTCTGACTTCGTCCTTCGTCTCAAGAGGGGGTGCACAAGAGGAGGACAGTTTTTATAGAGTCAGACTCAGTCCTGATTGGCTGATGGATTGTATCATCCCAATCTTGGAGGCTAGCTCCGCCCTACGAGAAGGGGCGTTCAGGTAGGAACAACGCCCCGATCCTGATCAACAAAATAAGTCTGGGATCCATCCCCATGACTTGTAATTTCTTCCACAGATGGTTCCTATCAATGGAATTGAATGCAGCAGTAAAATCAATAAAGGCGGTATACAACTTTTTCCCCTGGCTCTTTTATTTATTGATTAAATGGGAAAGGATGAAACAATTGTCAATGGTAGACCTACCCGTTCTAAAACCTGCCTGCTCATTTGCCAGAATTCCCTTATCCAAGCACCAGTCTTCAATTTTATTTAGCAGATGCTTCGTGTACATTTTTGAAATTATATTGAGAAGGCTGATGCGTCGATAGTTAGATGGGGAGGCTCTGTCACCTTTCCAGGGGCCTTCCCGGTCTTTAAAGATTGAATTATATGTTTAACTTCAGTAAAGGTAACTGGTGTCCATTCTGGACATTTCCTTAGTTCCTGCTGGAGAATATCCAGATACAGGACATTCGTTCTATTGTTACCATCAAACAATGCAAGATAGTGCTTCTCCCATTTTACAGCTGATATATCAGTGTCCATGAATGGGGAACGTTGTTTTAATATACCAGCTATCTTATGCCAAAAGATCGAAGGGAATTGGGATTTTGCTGCCATTTCTACCTCTTTCCATATCCTGGTGTTATAGCATCTTTTCTTATTTTCCAGGAGTGATTTGTATGCTCTCCTAAGTTGAACCATGTTTGAATAATCACTATCCTGTCTAGACCAATTAACTTTCCTAACTGCGGCTCTTAAATTTGTCCTTAACCTATGACAGTCAATGTCGAACCAGTTTCTAGAGATCCCATCTACTTTGCTATCATTCTGTGTCATTAAGTTCTTAAGAGTAGAAGTTAGCTCTATATAAGCTGGTATTGGGGTGTTATCTCCAGGCTTAGATTGGGAAATTTCCCTTGCTAGCTGTCTGGCTTGTCACGATGTGAATATTGCCAGTTTGTGCACCTCTATGTTTCCTAAGGTTCCTGTATTTATGATCAAGCAGACATGTGATATGTTTACTACGCATGCGTGCATTCCAGGAGTTTTTTTGTCAACTCCCATTTCTTTCCTTCTCTTCTCCATCTCTGCCGAAGGCAGACGTGACTTCATTAGCTGCCAAGATGTAGCTTATTAAGGGTCTATTTTATTATTTTTGTACTGAAATAAATATTTTGTTAATTAGATTTGAATCTTGGTTTTATTTTCTAATGCGAATGACTTCAAAGAAGCAAGATCCAAGATCACTTCTGATAGGAGAAATTCCTATCTTGACATGGCTTCTACTGAGCCCAGATAAGTGGTCACAGATTCGACATCAAATCTATGCCAATATAGCCTTTTATAGTTATAAACCCGGGCATTTACTAAGGTGTCAATTTCCTCTCTTGAATGAGGCCTAACTTCTGAGGAGAGTGAAACCATAGCCGTGATGGGAAAATTGTATTACCGTATGTGCCGGCGTATAAGACGACTGGGCGTATAAGACGACCCCCAATTTTTCCAATTAAAATATAGAGTTTGGGATATACTCACCGTATAAGACTACCCCTCCTACCATCTTTCTTTTTCTTTCTGTCTTTCTTCCTTCCTAACATCTCTTTCTTTCTGTCTTTCTTTTTCTTTCTTTTTTCTGTCTGTTTTCCTTCCTTCCTAACTTCTTTCTTTCTGTCTGTCTGTCTGTCTTCTTTCTTCTTCTTTCTTTCCTTCCTTCCTTCTTTCTTTCTTCCATCTTCCTTCCTTCCTAACATCTTTCTTTTTCTTTCTTTCTGTCTTCCTTCCTTCCTTCCTAACTTCTTTTCTTTCTTTCTTTCTTTCTTTCTTTCTTTCTTTCTTTCTTTCTTTCTTTCTTTCTTTCTCTTTTTCTTTCTTTATTTTTTCTGTCTGTCTGTCTCTTCCTTCCTTCCTAACATCTTTCTTTTTCTTTCTTTCTGTCTTCCTTCCTTCCTAACTTCTTTCTTTCTTTCTTTCTTTCTTTCTTTCTTTCTTTTTCTTTCTTTCTGTCTGTCTTCTTTCTTCTTCTTTCTCCTTCCTTCCTTCCTTCCTTCCTTCCTTCCTTCCTTCCTTCCTTCCTTCCTTCCTTCCTTCCTTCCTTCCTTCCTTCCTTCCTTCCTTCCTTCTGTCTTTCTCCCTGCAGGAGGAAGAAGGAACCTCTGTTGCCGTCTCCCGCGGGGCTGCAGCCACCCGACTGAGTCCCCGACCATGGCGGCTTCCCTGCTGTTCTCCAGCCAAGCGGCCGAAGGAGCCCTGGAGCCCCGATGCCGCCCTGCATTTCGGTCTTTTCGGGCTTGCCCGGCAGCCTGCTGGGAAGGCTGCGACGCATGGGAGGGAAGGAGCTGCTATTGCCATTCCGGCGTGTTTCCCCGGTCACTGGCTGCACCGGGGAGCCCGCGTCCTTGTCAACATTGCAGACGCTGCACACGCGGAAGGCACCACGGAGCAGAGGCGCCTGGCGAGCAAGGCAAGTGGCGGTATTGGGGGAAGGCTCCTGCCCGCGTCTCCCGCCCGCCTGCCCGCCTCTTGCCTTAGCATTTAAAAGAATGAGAGGCGGGCGGGCGGGAGACGCGGGCAGGAGCCTTCCCCCAATATCGCCACTTGCCTCGCTCGCCAGGCGCCTCTGCTCCATGGTGCCTTCCACGTGTGCAGCGTCTGCAATGTTGACAAGGACGCGGGCTCCCTGGTGCAGCCAGTGACCGGGGAAACACGCCAGAACGGCAATAGCAGCTCCTTCCCTCCCATGCGTTGCAGCCTTCCCAGCAGGCTGCCGGGCAAGCCCGAAAAGACCGAAATGCAGGGCGGCGTCGGGGCTCCAGGGCTCCTTCGGCCGCTTGGCCAGAGAACAGCAGGGATGCGGCTGCGGCTGTTTTTGAACTCCCCCCCCCTCGGAAGTTTTAGTACCCGGCGTATAAGACGACCCCCGACTTCTGAGGAGTTTTTTAAGGGGTAAAAAGTCGTCTTATACGCCGGCACATATGGTAATGTTCGATATGCAATGCGGGTTCCAGACAGATGAGCTATATTTGAGAATTGGTCTAGCAAATGTTTTGTATGCTCTAGTTACCAGAGAATATTACCAGAGAAGGTTAACAACTCTTAATGCTTTTTTTTTGCAATGTTGTTACAGTGGGCTCTGACAGATCATTAGAGATGTGTACTCCAAGGTCTTTGACAGAGTGAGGGTCATCTACAAGGTCGTGTCCATCCAGTTTGTATTTTATGTTCTGATTTTTTTTTAGGCAATATGTAAGACAGAGCATTTGTTGGTTGAGATTTAAAGTTGCCAATTGTTTGACCATTCTGACACATAGTCAAGGTCTTTTTGAAGGGTAGCAGCATTGTCAGTGGTGTTCAATAGTTTTACCTCATCAGCGAAGAGAACGCAATTGCTTTTAATATGATCACAAAGATCATTTATGTAAAGTATAAAGAGAGTTGGTCCTAGAATGCTGCCTTGGGGGACACAGCTGTTCACAGGTACACGATTTGATAGGGCACTCATTATTTTGACCACTTGTTGCCTGTTTGACAGGAATTTAGCTATCCAATTATGCAGGAGTCCAGACATGACATAAGATTTTAGTTTTAGAAGTAGTTTGTGGTGTACTACTGAATCAAAGGCTTTACAGAAGTTATGTAAATTGCATCTATTGCTTTGCCCTGATAGAGTTATGTAGTCCGTATGTTTTTGCAGTGTAGGAGTTGCAGATTACAGGATAATTTTTTTTCTAGTTTCCAGCACTCCATGAAAACAAGGGGGAAAGCCCTCTGGATTGCTGTGGTGCTATTATAGCAAGCCTTGTACAGTATTGCAAATCCTGGTAGCATAACAAGCTGGCAAACATTAAAGAGCTTTTCCATATTTGCTGAGTATGAAGCAGCATTTAGAAATAAGTAGCACTCACAGACACAGGATACTGCAGTAGAGTTTTTAATTCTTCCTATCATGTTACTGCAGGTTTGCTGTCAGCATTGTTAGATAGATAGGATGTGCATCAACAACAGCAAAGTAAAAGTTTTGTATAATATCAGTCATTCATTTCAGTCTTCTAACTTAGTTCTGTTGATAAAAATGTACCGTTATATGCTCAAATGGATAACAGCAATGCTGAGTATGGGCACTAGACAGGAGCTTAATTTCTGGAAACGAGAGAGAGAGTTCTGTGTCAAGAAATAACATGCTTGGATATGAAAAGGTGAAAAATGCAGCAGATACATTTAATGCATGTATTGAATATATTAATACCTATGTCCCCCAAATCTTCCCATTATATCTTGTTCTATAATGTCAGTAACTTTTAGGAATATACTGCAACTAGTGTCATATTTGAAGGAGAGCAAGTATAAGCCACTTTTGAAAGTTCTTTCTAGAGGTGCTGCTGCTGCAGTTTTTCTAAACATGCTTAAGTAATATTGAGAGAAAGACATATAATTAAAACAGATGCAATAAAGAGTCTTATAGAATCTTGAAAATGAACACATCTTATTATTGCTTTAGCTGGCTCCTCAGTCTCTGACGTTGAGGACCTTTTCTCACTGTCCACTCCAGAATGTTTAACTGAACTAACATTTCCTGTGGCAATATTCTGTCTTTATAACAGAATAATATTTGCTGTATACTATCTAGATAACCACACAAGAAGGCACACAAATATTTTGAGAGTATTAACTGGAAGATATGGTGAGTGGAAGTCCCTCCACACTGAAGGCCCCCTGCCCGCAGCACAGTGTAGAGCCTAATACAGGCACCATTCCTTAGCCAGTTTTTCCCATTAGTTGTCAACTGGTTTTGTCACTTAACTAAGGAAATAATGGGAAGCAGGGTGCAAAAATACACAGCTAGGTGTAACTCCACTGGTAACACTGATTACCTGTCTTTTAACAGCCAATATGTTGACAAAATTATTGACTGGATCAATAATTACTGCAAATGGATTTTATATGCTTTATATGCCTTTGAAATTTTCTAGCTGATCCAGTCAGTGAGTGGAATTATCTTAACTACCCTCTCCTCCATTTCTGCATATTAATCTACAATTATCCAGTTTGGTTCTTTATCATAGTAACTTTATATAACATGTTTTTTATATTTTATTAATTGTAAGCCACACACAGTCAGTTGATAGTGAGATGGGCAGCTATTTTCTGTAAATTGAATAAAAAATAAAAAAGTAACCAGTACCACAGAAAAAGGAAAATAAATAAAACAATATAGTAATTTGCACAATGAAGCCAGATAGAGGAGAATGAAATATAACCAGAAAAGGATCAACATGCCAATTGACTTTTATAACTTATAAGTTACAGTATCTATTATAGTATCACATTAAGACTGCTACCTAAAATAACAGCTGATAGATTATCCAGCCGTAATTACATTCTTCATACTATCAAGGAAAATTTGGCTACATTTGAATCCTGGTAAAATAATAGACATATGTTCCTCAGGTCATCAAGGAAATAATATACTTTTAAACTATTACAGAAATCTCAGTAAAATGAAAATATAGCAGGGCATAAAGGAGGAATTCAAATCATCTAACCATGGAATGATCTCCTTATAAAAGAATCCATCCTCTTACTACTCTTCTCCTTTCCAGGACAGAAAATCCATATGAAAAGTCTGCCAATGTATTTAGGGCCACATCTGAAAAAAGCTGTATGTTGTAACAGTCATGAAATCCTCAATAAAGCCTGCTAGCGAAGCATGTTTACATGTTTAAACATAACAGAAGTTTTGAATATCACCCTAAATCCATCTTTGTTGATACAACAATCAGAGTAGTTGACAAACCAAAGACTCCAATCCAGGGTAGGGTTCCAAATTTTTTACTATCACTCGGTGGGTGTGGCTTAATTTTGTGGGCGTGGCTTAATTTTGTGGGAGTGGCTTGATGGTCATGTGACTGGGCGGGCGTGGCTTCATGGTCATGTGACTCGGCAGGCGAGGCTTGGTGGTCATGTGACTGGGTAGGCGTGGCCAACTCAATGTCACTCACGTCAAGGGGTGCCTTGCCTGGCCCCTCCCCTCCCAGCCATTCCTTGTCACACCCAGCCTCAATGAATCTACAGTTCTGTAAAAATATTGTTCACCATTTTTCAACTTTATTATCTACATACTATAGATGTACTTTCATGGACCACTGAAAGGAGGAAATGGCTCACATGCTTTGCCCAAGAGTGTGATAGGCAACAGGCTTTTAAGGGGCTGCCAGAAAGAAGGGGGGCCAATGTATTTTCCAAAGTACCAGAAGGCAAAACAAGAAGCAATGGATGGAAACTGAACAAAGAGAGAAGCAACCTAAAACTAGGGAGAAACTTCCTGACAGTGAGAACCAATATAGGTGCAGAAATATTTCAGTCATAATTTCAGATATAAAATAGCCATTCGTGTAATACAATCTGCATATTGTTCAAAACAGTAATTAGTATTATGGCTGATGTGACTGATTATGGAATATCATATTAAGCTGGACTTATGCAACCTGATGTACAAAATAAACACACACATATTTATGCTCTGGACTATAGACATTGAATGCATGGAAATCCCTGAAAAATATGTGGTAGCCCTGGGCAAAAGAAAGGCAGTAAAATCACTCTACGTGTAAAATAGTATAAAATATTAACACATGATAAATAATGGAACAATTAAAAATAATAGCACAGAGTTTTCTTTCTCTCCCTTCCTTCCTTCCTCTTTCTTTCTCTTTCTTTCTCCTCACTCTCTCTTTTCCTCTTTCTTTCTTTCTTTCTCTGTCTCTGTCTCTTTTTTTTTTCTCTGTCTCTTTCTTTCTTTTTTCTTTCTTTCTTTCTAAATCACTCTAAGGTTTGATTAAAGCAGTCACAAGCTTAGGGTGAATTAAGTCTTTCTCCAAAACTTAAACCAAGATTCCAACAAAAACCTCTAGGTCAGCATCAAACAAGGGATGGAAGGCAAGCCAGGCTAGGAGGCATCAGAAAGGAAGGCTAGGATGAGGGATGTCTATGAGGATTCTCGGTCATCCAGGTTGCCCCAAATATGCTTTTTTTTTCAAGAGGCAGCTGGACTTCCTTCTTTTTCTTCTAAGACCTTTCGCTTCTCCTCCAAGAAGCTTCTTCAGCTCCTCCCAGAACAGAGGTCTTCAAACTTGGCAACTTTAAGACTTGTGGACTTCAACTCCCAGAATTCTCTGCTGGCTGGAGTTTGCCAAGTTTGAGGACCCCTGTCCCAGATGATTGAGCTGGGAGGTGGGAAGGGGCACAGCGCACGTCATCCACCTTGCAGAGATCGCTCGCACCACCCCTCCCCAAGAGAAACCCCCATCCTTGCATCCTGGGAGTGCACGATTTGGGCTGGAGACCCTCAAAAGCGAAGAAGATTATTGTGCCCGGCAGGGGAGAGAGAAGCGAAGTCGGACAAACCCGTTGCGCTTCTCCCCGGATGGCAGCTCCTCTC
This sequence comes from Diadophis punctatus similis, assembly GCA_023053685.1. Classification (NCBI taxonomy): domain Eukaryota; kingdom Metazoa; phylum Chordata; class Lepidosauria; order Squamata; family Dipsadidae; genus Diadophis; species Diadophis punctatus. Next base: position 103,488,589 of record JALIGW010000002.1, read on the forward strand.
CGCGCTGCTTGCCAAGGCATCTGCCCCAGGGTAGCACCTGTGGGGCTCTCTGCTGTCCCAGGCAACGCTCCGTGGGAAAGTGGGGTGCCTGACAGATGACAAGCCGGTCTGGAACCCCAGCGGGGCAGGAAGGTGCATGGCACCGCGGCCCGCGTCGTCTGAATGCTGGGCTGGCGAGTGAAGAAGCAGCCAGTCGGGGCAAGTACGTGGCCTGGGGGCAGCACCGAAGGAGGGTAGGGGGGCAGCGGAGGCGCTGAAAGGCACCCGGGGCACCAAGGACTGGACTGGGGGAAGACGCCTGGTCGGCTCGGCTGCCTAGAGAGCAGTGAGGGGACGGCCCGGCCCGCGCCCACCGGGGAAGCGATGCCCTTGCCGCCTCAGCTTGCCGCTGCCACTGGGACTCCGCATTGCCCGGGGGTGCCCACCACCCATGGGATGTAGCCACGGCGGGCTGCTGGGGGGACTTCCACGTGCCCTGGCCATGCTGCTGCTCTGCACCTGCGAAAATGCCTGGGATCATCGCTGAGCGTTTCGGAGCTTCTCTGGCTGCTGAAGTGGGGAGGGGGAAATGGAGATAGCTCCTGCTGGGCGGTCCCCCTCCCCATAGCAGCCAGAGAAGCCTCGAACATGCGAAAATGCCTGGGATCATTGCTGAGCATTTCAGAGCTTCTTTGGCTGCTGAAGTGGGGGGGGGGAACGGAGATAGCTCCTGCCGGGCGGTCCCCCTCCCCTCAGCAGCTAGAGAAGCCTCGAACGTGCAAAAATGCCTGGGATCATCGCTGAGCGTTTTGGAGCTTCTCTGGCTGCTGAAGTGGGGGGGAAATGGAGATAGCTCTTGCCGACTGTTCCACCCCCCCCCCCCCAGCAGCCAGAGAAACCTTGAAAGTGCGAAAATGCCTGGGAGGGAATCGGTGGACCTGAGCTGTCTGAGGCTCGGGAAAGCCACGCAGCAAGGACTCAATTCAGTTCCTGAGGTGGAGGGTGTGCTTCCTCATCCATCCTCCCCTGCTTGGACTCACTGTGCAGTAGGAAGGCAGCGCATGCGCAGTGCTGGAAGCTCAGCTTCTGGGCATGCGCAGAAGAAATGTAAAAAAATTTTTTTAAGGTGGCGGCTCCTAGGGACCGGCAACTGACTGCACCGGGTCGGTAACCTCTTGGTGACGTCACCCGCCCGGCCCTACCGGTGCTATAGAGTGGACCGCACCGGTAGGAACCCACCACTGCTCCAATCCAGACAGTGCCCTTCTTGTCAGACCTGCCTGATCCCCTAGCCCAGTGATGGTGAACCTTTTAGGCACTGAGTGCCCAAACTGTGTGCGCGCACATGCCCAAACTGAAAGGTGCATGCGCACATGTGAACGCAAGCATGCACAGACACGTGTGAATGTACACATGCATGGACATGCATGGACAGGCTCGTGCACAGACATGCGTAAATGTGCGGGGACATGCATGCATGTGCAGCAGAGACCCGAAGACCAGCTGGCTGGCGGGAGGCAGGCCATCCCAACACCGGCAGCGCAGCAAGAGGTAAGATCTTTTTCTTTTGTGAGCTTCTGTTTCGTCATTTGCAGTGAAACAGAAGCTCACGAAAGAAACGGCATGGAGATCTGACCTGGGGCAAGGGCACGCATGCCAGCAGGGAGGGCTCTGCGTGCCATCTCTGGCACGTGTGCCATAGGTTTGCCATCACAGCCTTAGCCCCCATTTCCTTCCCATTGATGACACACAAAGCTCTTTAAATTTTGGTGCTGCCATAGGATTTACAATTCTTTAATTAAGATTTTGGAGAAATTGTTTCAAATTTTTCTACAGACGTCATCTTTCCAGGATTATCATCTTTTGGAAATGTTAGAAGTAGCTGTTATTTCTAGAATAAAATGTAAAAATATGGGATCCTTGGTGCTCTCTGTGCTTGGTTGTTTTCTGGCAGTCATTTTATTACCAAACTTTGTAACATTATCAAGTGCTAGTAGGGAATGGAATCTGCTCTCATTTTATATACTAGTGGCTTGCCCTTTCAGTTTTGGTGGGAGTAGTCTTGGAGGTTCTTTGATTGGGCTGTTTACTATTAGATTGTTTAGCAGTTCCTTGATTTGGGTATTGTTTATTTCTTGATTGTTGGACTAATGTTAATATTGGTGTTAATCTCAGCTCATCTGGGTATTCATTGCTGGTGTTTTGGTTTTTTGGCTTTTTGATTGTTTTGGTTTTTTGGCTTTTTGATTGTCTCTTTTGAATGATATGTAGATGTTTGTGTCTATGTGCCAGTTGATGGTGATTTGTCTGAGTGTCAGTGTTCCAAATAGCATCTAAAATTAAATCAGAGTCCGAGGCAGAATATTCCTCAAAGTTCCAATTTATTAACACAGCCATGTTGGCACATCTGGGTGAAACCCGAATCTGAAGTCCCCGAGGTTTCTTCACCCAGTTGAAAGTTCAAGCCCTTGTCTCCACACCCCCAAGTCCATCACGTTGACCAATCTTCAACTGCCAACCTGGCAAGAATCCACCCATCTCCTTCTGTGCAGGTGCAGGAGTGCAAAGACAAAGGATGACCTTGACTATCTAGAAATAATTTGTTATGGCTACATACAGACAGCCCTCATGCAATTCCCCCTCCCAAATTCCCACAGTAAAGAATGCACATTAAAATACTATAAAGTGTGGCAGGCCAAAGATCCCAATTAAAATGGCTTCGGCGTGACAGGCGGCCTCCCCTCAGGAAAAGACTGTGTCCTACAAGAAAAGAAAAAGAATAACATAGGGGGTTAATACAGCATCCTTAACCACCCCTCCCCCCAGGGGGACCCTTTGGTTTGTCTTGATATTTGTCTTGGAATTGCTTCACTAGCCTGTCACCTTTTACATTCCAACTTTTCACCCAAGTAGCTTCTGACAAAGGGTACCCCTTCCAATTGATTAAATATTGTAATTGGCCCCTAAACATTATGGAGTCTAAACTTTTCTTCACCTCATAGTGTGTCTCTCCTTGTATGACTACAGGGGGAGGTGGTGGTTGGGTCTGAGGTCTTATGCTTGACCCAATCACCGGTTTCAATAAGCTGCAATGAAATACTGGATGAATTTTCCCCAATATTCTAAGCAATTCAAGCTGAACTGTGACTGGATTGACAATTTTAACTATCAGGAACGGACCCAAGAACTTTGGCCCTAGCTTCTTGCTAGGCATTCTCAATCGGATATATTTGGTGGATAAGAAAACTTTTGTTAAGGGGGGGGGACAATCCCCCGTGGAGGTCGATGGATCTTTGCTTCTTTTTGAAGTCATTCTCATTAGAAAATAAAACCGAGATTCAAATCTAATTAACAAAATATTTATTTCAGTAGAAAAGTAATAAAAAGAATCCTTAATAAACTACATCTTATCGGCTAATGAAAAAGTCACGTTTGCCTTCGGCAGAAATGGAGGAAGAGAAGGAGGGAGTTGACTCCTGGAATGCAGGCATGCATAGTAAAACATATCACATATCTGCTTGACCATAAATACAAGAAACCTTAGGAAACATAGAGATGCACAAACTGACAATATTCACATCGTGACAACTTTATCCCCCACTCGGAAGGGATGCCATGAATGTTACACGACTTTCTCAGTTCTGGGTCCAGGGCGTCTCAGAACGTGTGGACCAAGAGTTGCTCAGGCCAGTCTCGCACCTTCCTTGCCGCTCTTCGGAATTCCCACACCAACTCCTTGGCTGGGCGGTCTGCCTGCTTCAGCCCCTTGATCTGCTCTTCCGCTTCCACTTGCCGGGCCGTGTCATTAAAACGGACCCGCATCAGCTGGATGAACTCATCAGCGTCATCATGTTCTGGGGCCGCTTCATCGTGGAGTTCTGCCGCCCACTCTGCTGCTTCCCCTTCATTCATCCCCTCAGTCATCGCATCGATCAGTTCTCGGTCCAACTGGAACTGGTTCCCAAACTGCTCGACATACACCCATACTCGGTGCAAGAAATAGGCCAGCTTCTTGGGATCCCCGTCAAAAGTGGCACGGAACTGAGGGGGCTGCGCTGGGGCTGGCTGGGCGACGGCTTGCACTTGCGCGGCCAGCTGGACAATTGCCTGCGGCTGGGGCCCTCCCAGCTGCACCCCCACCTGTTGCAGTGGCTAGGCTATCCACAACGCTGCCCCGTCGGCGGGGAGGTGTCCCTGCAGAGGGGCTGAGCTTGCGCAGCAGGGCCAAACATCGCAGGGGGCTGCTGGGCCGCTCCAGACCCCAGCATGGGGTTCGGTTGCGGCTGGGTCCCTGGGGCCCATTGACACTGTGGCCATCCCATGCCAGGGAAGAAAGCCCACCCTGCTGGGGCTTGTCTCGGCGGTACAAGGCCAAGGTTCGGTGGCTGGATTCTACCCACACGCTCCCCCCTGCCAATCCATCGGGCTTCCTAACCCGGGCCATTGGTACATCTGCGCTTTGGGGTGGAGGGTTGCCCACATAGTCTTCGCCCCGGTGGGGAGATTCGTAGGGGTTCCGTTCATTGCAGCGTGAAATGAGGTCGAGTCTCTGCTCAAATTGGCCAGTGGGTTCCTCTTTGGGAAGGAGAACATTGGCTGGGCCAAGTTCCATCTAGTGGCCTCGGGTCCTGAACAGGGGTTGGTCGGAACTGGTTGGGGAGTTCCATCAATGATTGGCTGCACGACAGTGGCTGGGATCCCTCAACTTCGGAGCGTCCAATCGGCGTAAGTTTCAGCTGTCTCCACTCGTGGGCTGAGGCTGATCCCGCACCCAGGTGTGGCTCCCATGGCCAATCCGTGAGAGATCTCAGCCTTCCAGCTGCGCCTTGCAAGGTCTGCTCTTGCTGAGAGGTGCTCTCAGGGGTCGGTTATTTGCTCCAAGCCCCCAATTGGTGTACCCCCTCTGCGGCCTTTTTGGATTCCACCACGGCTTTGGAAGGAAAGTAGAGGGTCTCAATATGGACACGCGATCCGTCCTCCAATAGCATCTAAAATTAAATCAGAGTCCGAGGCAGAATATTCCTCAAAGTTCCAATTTATTAACAGAGCCATGTTGGCACATCTGGGTGAAACCCGAATCTGAAGTCCCCGGGGTTTCTCCACCCAGTTGAAAGTTCAAGCCCTTGTCTCCACACCCCCAAGTCCATCACGGTGACCAATTTTCAACTGCCAACCTGGCAAGAATCCACCCATCTCCTTCTGTGCAGGTGCAGGAGTGCGAAGACAAAGGATGACCTTGACTATCTAGAAAGAATTTGTTATGGCTACATACAGACAGCCCTCATGCAATTCCCCCTCCCAAATTCCCACAGTAAAGAATACACATTAAAATACTATAAAGTGTGGCAGGTCAAAGACCCCAACTAAAATGGCTTCGGCCTGACATGAGTGTTAGACTTCTGGGAATTCTCTAGCATTTTTTAGATTTGGCTTGGTTCTGGATGTTCACAGCTTCTCAGTTGAAACTATGGTTATACTGTATCTGCCCATGTCTTGTGGTATTAAGGAGTTTTCATCATGTCTCCTGTAATGTAAAAATAATATAAAGCAAATGTAAAATTGATATAAAGACTATTTGAGAAATAATCCAGTAGATAACACTGTTTTCAGTAGAGAAGGATAATAATTCCTTGAAATACCCCTAATGCTTTCTCTTTTTTTTTCTCCAAATTTTTTTTATTTTTCTCCTCCACCACTTTTACATTTCAATGAACATATACCTTCAATTATTACAATAAAATACACAATTTTACATTTATATTCCATCATTCAAAAATCAACATCTTATACATATGCTTATATCATCAATCATCAGTCTATTCTACTTTTCGTTCCATTGCACTCCCCCTCTCTACCTCCATCTCCTCCTACTTTCTTACGCCTTCACTCCTCCTCTACTCTCTCTACTCCTTCTCTTCCTCCCCATCTACTTCCTCTTACACCCTCCTAACCTTCCCCTGAGTACTCTTTTATCCTCTTATGTTTAACAGACTGATGATACAATCTCAAATTTGAACTCTTCATTCCCTTCTAAGAAAGTTTTTGTTATTGTTGTTATATTTGTATAGTACTTTGTTTCTAGGTATATGTTTCTAGCTTCATCTTACCTCCACAAAAAAAAAAAGAAAAAAAAAGAGAAAATCTAGTTTTGTCATCTGGGATATTCACCCAATTATTATTCCAATTCTACTCCTGAATTACAGTGTAGCAGAATAATTTTTACAACCATGTATACTTTTTACAACCATGTATACTTTTTACAACAATGTACACTTTCTACAAACTTCAAACTTGACAGCTTTAAGACTTGTGGACTTCAACTCCCAGAATTCCTCCTCCAGTCATGCTAGCTCAGGAATGGGAGTTGAAGTCCACAAGTCTTAAAGTTGCCAAGTTTGAAGAGCCCTGGGTTAGGGGTGGCAAGGGTCTTCAAACTTGTCAAGTTTAAGACTTGTGGACTTCAACTCCCAGAATTCCTCCTCCAGTCATTCCTGAGCTAGCATGACTGGAGGAGGAATTCTGGGAGTTGAAGTCCACTAGTCTTAAACTTGGCAAGTTTGAAGACCCTTGCACCCCTAACCCAGGGCTCTTCAAACTTGGAAGTTGGTCTTCAAACCTGTCAGGCTGCTCGCTTCGGGCAGCAGCAGCGGTGACTCCGGTGGTGGCGAGTATCGGCGGTGGCGAGTATCGGCGGCGTCGGGGGCTGCGGTGGTGGCGGCGGCGGGTCCTGCGGCGGGGGCTGCAACAGGGGCGGGGGCAGGGGCTGCGGCGAAGGCAGCGGCAGGTCCTGTGGCGGCGGAGACTGCAACGGCGGCTGGGGCGGCGGCGGCTCCGGCGGCGGCTCCCAGCAATAGCGGCTGCAGCAACGGCAGCAGCAGCGGTGGTCAGCAATGGCTGGAACCGCCCAAAAATGCCTGAAATGCAATGCTCTTTTTTTGCCTCCACATGCCCTGTTTTTGGAATGGGGAGAAAAGTTTTTTTGTGGAGGCAAAAAAAGAGCATTGCGTTTCAGGCGGTGGGTGGTTCCGGCCGGCGCTGCAGCCCGAAAACACTTCCTTCCCCATTCCAAAAATGGGACGTGCAACCGGTGCTGCCCACCGCCTGAAACGCGATGCTCTTTTTTAGTCTCCGCACACTCCGTTTTTGGAATTGGGGAGGGGATCGCAGCACTGCCGCCTGAAAACGCTTTCCTCCCCAGGCTGAGTGGCGGCTGACAGGTGGGTGGGGGCTACATTCAGAGTATAAGACGCACCCACTTTTTGACCCTTTTTTGGGGAGTAAAAAGGTGCATCTTATACTCCGAAAAATATGGTATCTCATTTTTTTAAGGAGAGAAAAAAGATAATACACTATCATAATATGCTTTTTCAATTACTAATCATCAAAAATCTTTCTAAATTATTGAATTAAGTATTTAACTCTTAACATAGTATATTTTTCCCTTTTGAAGTTTTTCATTTAAACAAGTTCATATGTAAGAAGAAGAAAAAACAAGAGTACACAATCAAAATATATCTTTCAAGTTCTAGTATTCATATTTATCATTCATACTTCCCATATTGGTTTACATTATTTTATCTAAAATATCAAGTCTTCTAATTCATTGAATAATATCGATCTATATTTAAAAGGACAGGGGGGAAAATTCAACTCTTAATAAAATGATAGTTCTAAATAAGAAGAGAAGAGAAAAGAAAACATTTCCACAATATTTCAATATCTTCATCCATTCCCTTTTAGTTTCTCAACTAATTCATTTTTATCTCTATATTTCCTCCACCCCCATCTAATTAAATTCTCTTTCCTCTGTCTTTTGATTTTATACCAATAAGTTCTCTTTCCCCATGCTCTTTTCCTCCCTCTTAAGTTTACTATCTGTATATATCTGCTTTTCTCCATTCTTTTTTTCTATTTTATGTATCTCAAACTCCTTATCATCACTTTGAACATAGTTATTCTTAATATCATCATCTCTATTATCATTATAACTATTATCTTTGTCTCCATTTTCACTGTTGAACTCAGTGGGCTATTTATCATTATCATAATCATTAATCAGTATTACATTTTCAAAATTATTTTCATTTTCATCATCATTTATAATATCTTCTTCTTCTCTCTTCTTTTCTTCTTCTGTTCTCTTGTCCAGTTTTTTCCCCATTTGTACTTCATTTTCCCTGTCTCAGATACTCCAAATACAGTTTTTCTAAAGTTTTCAAAAAGATCCTTCATAAACTCAACCAATTCTTCATAGTCAACTTTCTCCATCTTTGCAAAAGTTTAAAAAGTTCAATCTTTGATCAATTTATTTCCTTAGGTTCAGTAATTTTAAGTCCACAAGTTCAGCAAAGTCCAGCTGTTTCAGAGTCACAAATTGTTAATGTACCAGTCCATCCAGCTACTAAAAGAAATGTAATCCACAGCCCTTTTCAATTTGTAAATACCCATTTTGTAGTTAGAAAGCCAAGTGTTTCTGCTCCTTTGTTGTCAATCTATGTTCAAATTCAGTCTTATCCATATAATCCAAACAGTCTTTCCGTTCCTTATTTATTACTAAAAATTTCAGTCCTGTTTTTGTTCTTCTCTGTCTCAATCCAAATATTATCTTTTACACAATAACAACTGCTCTTTCCAAAGTCCACAGCTGTTCTTTGTTCAAGGCCACTGCTATCCAAACATCATGAGAATATTTCCACAACAGTAATTCTTCCAACCACCAGATGGCACTCTCCAATCAAATTTCTTTTGTCTGTCCTATTAAAATTTTCCGTTTTCAATCGATTCCAATTTTCCAATTAATCCTTCCAAGTTTAATTCCCAGTTTTCTTTCATTAATATCCAGTCTTTAAACACAGTTCTAAATCTTTAATAGTTGGGCTTTAGTTACAAGACTCTTTAATTTTGTTCCACCATTGTATACACATAATTAACAGCCTCTTCCTGATTTCGGTCTCTTTTTTTTTTCCCCTTTAAATTTGAACGTTTCTTTTAAAATTTTCTTTGGGCAGTGTGACTCACCAGCCTCCGTGTTCTTCAACTTCTCCAGTACATATTTCAAAAAAATTTCCTTCCCAGATGACTCCAATCACCATTTCAAATCCTTGCAGATGTGAACCGCCGTGGCTAAAGGATGGCATTTTGCATAGCCGTCTTCGTACGCCGCCGGTCAAGGAGACAAAGCCAGCTCCCTGGGGGGTTTGCAGCCCCCCCCAATCCGCCGACAGGTGCTCCTCTTCTTCCCCACCCCTTCTGGGTGGTTCTGACCCGGTCCTGACCGGACCGGGTCCCCAGGCGGCACAGATTCAGGGCTTTCCCACAGGAGCAGGGAAAGCTCCGTACCACCGCGGCGCTGGCCACGCCTTCTTCCCCCTAATGCTTTCTCAATGTGAGGGCCCAGCTGTAAGTGAAAGAAGCAATATCAGCAGTTCTTATGTGCAAAGATACTATTAAATTAAATTAATAACATTAATATAAATTGGTGAGATAGGCAGTAACACAAAGTTCAGCCCGAATAGATGACATGAAGAGAGATCAGTTTTCCTTTCCAGGAGAACAGGAGCTAAAAATAATGGTTCGCTATAAGAAAGGAGACAAGAGTTCATTTTCCTTTGCTCGTGCTGCATTTAAACCCCCTTTTGATTTATAAGGAATTGAGAGCAACCTGACTGTCTCCCAAGTTTCCTTCAGCTTTTTTTTTAAACCATCTGATAAACAAACAGGAATGACTACATTTCAATCTGAACAACGGCTCACAGAAGATAAATGCAGAACATTTGTTTACATATATATATATATATTAACTGCAAGCCATAGGACAAGTTTTATGGCCTGGAAATGACTTATAATTAGATGGTACATCTGAAGCAAATGGAATCCCCCTCAAATCCCACAAAAAAACAAATCCCAGAAGCATTTTATGGAGTTTTTCCTTCATAAAATGAATGATAATTAAAGCATCTCATTTAAAACACTCTTTAATTGTTTTTAGTAAAACAAATAATACAATAAAGTATTTGCAAGGGAAATTGCCATAAACTTGGGCATTCTGGTTGATGATTGCCAGTTTTCTGCACCAGGAAGAATGCAAATCTCCCTTGACTTCTTCCCCACCCTCTGCTTTCCCTTTCTCTCACTCAGAGGCAGAGTGCCAGCAGTCTCTCAATCGTGTCATATCTTTCCTTTTTATTCATTGTAGGATCTATTAATAGCTTTAAACAACTGCTTCCTAAAAATGGAGTTCTGAATGACACAGAAGCTGGCCTGAGCTATGTAAGGTATTCAGGGTTTGGTCTCTCAGCTTCTTCTATTTTTTTGCCTTTGTCTTCAAACAAGGGTTACTTACTTGCTGCAGATGCTTCCTGGTGACCTGAATCCATCTAGATCAATTTACTGGAAAAATGTGGGGATCAAAACAGTGCACAGAGATTGCTTGAATTTCTCCAGGTTTTTACCCTAAAATTTCCTTTTCTTCTCCCAGATAAACTCACAGAAGTACAGCAGTATGAAGGCAGCTTGCTGGTTCCTGGCAGTTTTTTATGTGCTTGCCTGCTACAGGGCTGAAGAAGGACTGGACTTCCCTACCTATGATGGGAAAGATCGTGTGGTTGACTTGAGTGAGAAAAACTACAAGCAGGCCTTAAAGAAGTACGATATGTTTGGTGTGCTGCTCCATGAACCAGTGACTTCCGACAAAAGCTCTCAAAGACGGTTTCAAATGACTGAGATGGTGCTCGAGGTATGTGTAACTACAGGTTTATGTAATTGTTCATGGAATAATTTGGAGTCTAAATTGGAGTAGGATACAGATCTTCAAATGGGCATTTGAGAGAAATATCAATGCAGACTTATATTATCTTTGGCAATTAATTTCTAAATCTTAACAATGCTTTTAAAAGTAAAACTCTGCTTCTCAAACTGTACTGTTTCGTTTATTTTAAGCAAAAAGTTTCTTTCATCCATATATTGGATTCAGTTATTCTCCTTCCCATTAGGAACTAAACAAGAAAGCATTTAGTAAGCCAAGCTGAAACAACTTCAGGTTCCATGTTCTTTGCAGGTTATCAATCTTGGTTAAGTATTCATTTCTGAGGGAGGAAAAAACCCTGATTAATATTCTAGAGATGAAATGCTTCCAATATTAATGAAGCTAATCTAATACAATGGAATACTATAACTGCCAGAAATATTCTAGAAGAAGCAGCTAACCACAATTGAGAGAGAAGTATTTTTTACAGACTGTTAATGGAAAACAATAGCTACTTTATAGAAATAGGGCAGATTCAAGGTCATATTACTAGCTGGTGAAGTTAGTCTGTTTTTGTCTATCGCAATTTGTGTTTTCAGAATAAACAAGTACCTAGAACCATCCCACAATATTGTCTTGTAAGCATCTTCTCGGAATCCTGTTCTCTATAGCTAAAACTCATAGTTGGGTCTCATTTGAGCACAATGCCTTCTAGATTTTGAAAGACGTGATACTAGAGTCTTATATGGTTAGATAATTTTGTGCAGTTATTCACAGAATCTAAAGTTAACGATATACCGTATGCAGGGGTGGGTTCCTCCCGGTTCGGACCAGTTCACCCAAACCGGTAGCGACCCACTGGTGATGTCACAATGATGTCACGGACCCGGTTCGGTCATTGCCGGTCCGTGGGTGCCGCCATCTTTTTTTTGAATTTTTTTTTGAATTTTTTAAATTTATTTTTCTTCTGAACATGTGCAGAAACCGAGTTTCAGGCACTGTGCATGCGGTTGCCATCTTGTTTTTGGATTCCCCCCCCCGGATTTTTTGGCACTGCGCATGTATGTGCAAAGCACGCGCGTGCCCATGCTGCGCACCCACGGGGCACGGGAGGAAGCGAACCAATAGCGAGGTAAGTTAGAACCCATCCATGACCGTATGAGATGGTTACTATCCAGAAAGAAAGCCAGCTTATGGTTCACTATCATTTGCATAAGAGAAGTATCTATTGACAATATCTGTGTCAGTGCCTAGCTACCCAAAAGCTTCATTCACACAATTATTCACCTTTAAAGGTTAGGTTCTGGCAGCAGAGGAACAAGTATACAGCAGCTTTTTCCTATATTGCTAAGGCAGTGTGAGAAATCACAATGCATATGGAAGAAGTCACTTCTTCAGTGTCACTCTTTATCAGTAATAATATCCAGAGCAAATATTAGAATGAGTGAATATGCAGCATCTGTGATCTATCTCTGTGATTTGGTGCTTTCTTTATCACCTGAGAAGGAGTGATACTGTGGCCATCCCTTTGCCAGTAAGGCAACATGAAACCAAAACCAAAAGATACCTCGGTTGGGAACACCTTTCATGATCATGACCAGTATGTGGCAAAATTCTCAGAAATTAAAATAGCATATTGGTGGCACACCTTAAATTGTCACAATTTGTCTCTGAGCTTTGTCTGAAAAAAAGGGAGCAAGGTTTTGGATTACCAAATTGGGAATTGTGTTACCAGACCGCGGTATTAACATGGATGAAAGAATGGATTGTATTGAGGCATACAAGATTATTGACTTTGGAGGGACACGACTTGCAACTGGGGTGGCATGCTTTCTTGTGGTATGGGAAAAGTAAGATACATGGTTACTTTCAAAGACATTACATAAGGAATGCATTATTGTTAGTATGGGAGAAAACTAGAGAGCAACCTTATTTGAGGATACCAGTTTGGCTTTCAGCAATGGAAGCACTGATTCACCCAAACGTTATTAACATGGGAAATATTGTTAGATATAAAGATAGTCTGAATGAAAAGGGGGAGCTCAAAACTAAACGAGAACTGAGTGAGCAAGGGATCAATATGGCATGGTATTCACAAGTGCAGATACATTTTAGATATGAGAAAGATGTTAAATTATATGGTTTTTATAAAGAATTAACAGAATTAGATAAGATATTAACATGGACAGAAGAAAGATTGATAAAGAAACTGTACAGTTACTTATTGGGCATTAAACTGAACAAGTGAAGGAATCAATGATAGCATGGGCAAAAAAAATTCGCTACACAACAGAATTAGATAAATGGCAGAAACTGTGGGACAGGAACTACAAATTAACAATGTCAACTGCATAAAGAAAATCTGTATAAGATGTTTTATAGATGGCACTTTGCACTGGCGAGGTTGGCAAAGATGTTTAAAGATAAGTCAGCTAAATGTTGGAAATGCCACCGGATACCTAGGTCTTATTATCAAATGTGGTGGACATGTATAGAAGCAAAAAAAAAAAAACCTGGACAAAAATACATACATGGCTGGAAAAGATGACAAAGCAGCACATTCATTTAAAACCAGAAATATTTTTGTTGGGATTTTACCTGAAATTTATAGAAAAGGGAATGCATTTTTAATTATCCATATATTAACTGCAGTTAGAATTGTATTTGCACAAAACTGGAAAAGTGAAGAGATCCCTACTGATGATAATGTGATTAGGAAAATATTAGAATGTGCAGAAATGAATAGATTAATGCTTGCAATTAAGGAGAAAGAACAAACTGAATATTATATGACATGGGAATTATTTTATCGATGGTTAGAGAATAAAAATGGAAGTTAGAAATAAAAGAAGAAGATCAGTGAAATGTAGAAAATATGTTAAGATAGAGATGTAAATAATATGATGATTGCTATTATTATGACTATTAGGAATATTATTATTATATTCTTATTAGAAGATATGTTAAGAGGGAGAAATGAATAGGTTTATTATGTTCAATACTATTATTGTAAGAATTAATATCAACGTAATGAATACTGTTGTACATTTTGATTGTTATTGCACAGAGATATTTGTATCCAGACGACACACTGTTTAATGGAAGATAAATGTTCATATTTAAAAAAAAAAAATTAAAAAAGGAGCAAGAAAACAACATTCAAAGTTTTGCATAATTATTTACTTTACAGCTATTGATCAAACAGAATTTGCTAATCTGCAGATAGATACTATCTGCTCTTGAGAATAGGTTTTTGCTTCTCAGATCTGAATAACCTCCAATGTGTCACTATTGATAATAGGGACACACTTATAGCAGTCCTGTTTTAAGCATTTAAAAAAAGGTAAAGGTTTCCCTTGTCCAATCATGTCTGACTCTGGGGGGTGGTGCTCATTTCTGTTTCCTAGCTGAGGGAGACAGCATTATCTGAAGATGCTTCTGTGGTCATTGGCTGACATGATTTTCTTCATCATCATTCCATTTTGCTACAATTTTACCCCCATCTGTGATATATTCTATTACTTTCTCATTGAAATGGTCTGTCCTCCACTGAGCATGTTTTGAGGTTTGGACTACAAAAACTACAAACCAAACCTTGCAGTTGTCCATTTCTTAAATTGTATCCTGGAGTTCTTGTCTTCTATGTGCATAAAATATGTATCATTCCCCTCAGAAGTGTAAATAACTAGAAACTCAGAAACTCTTGCTGCTCATGGTCACTTCCACATGAGATTTCTGTGGCAATGAAAAAGTAGTTCCTAACTATTATGTCCCCATAGTTTAATTTAGTTTAGTTTACTTTATTATCATTGCACCACTAGGAGTCTCTTGATCCTGTCATTAAAGATTTAGCATTGCTTTTGCATATCCTCATCATGCCATGCCACTCCCAGAGTTCTTTATCAGCTAAACCAATGAACCCTTGAAGTTAATCAGCAAGTACTGCTCCTCCATAGCTGGATGGGCATTTCCCAATGGGAGGAATTCTTGTCTTGCTCTGCTTTGGATCCTGGACCTCCTCCCCCTCTCCCCCCCCCCTCTGAAACAAAGCATTCATTACTATCATTCCTTCATCACTTGCTGGGTGCTCTGAGTGGTTGCTTTCAGGGGCGGGTTGCTTACTTACCGGTGCCAGTGCGCAGCGCGTGCATCTCCACGATTTGGGCATGGGCGCGCTCGCTACACGCGCACGTCTCCTCACATGATTTTGCTTCTGCGCATGCACAGAAGCAAAATCTCGCCAAAATCTCGCAAGGGGACACGCACTAGAGAGAGATTTCGGCAAGATTTTGCTTCTGCGCATGCACGGAAGCAAAATCTCGCTGAAATCTCGCGCACGTGCGCGTCCCCTCGCGAGATTTCGGTGAGATTTTGCTTCCGCGCATGCGCAGAAGCAAAATTGGCCAAAAATTTACTGAAAAAGATGGCAACGCGCGCGACGGACTGGCGGAGAGGGCTCCGGAGCGGTCGCAAGCAAATTGCTCAATCGGCTGCTCCCTACTGGAGCTCTGTACTGGACAGCTCCGGCAGGAACCCACCTCTGGTTGCGTTATCAGCACAGTGCCGTTGACCATTTGCCTTTTTCAGCTCACTTTTTTTCTTCTTTATTACTAAGAATAAATTTGGCAAAGGAAGAACAAGGAAGGGGCAGCATATCAGCTAATAAGGGGATTGCATAAGCGCACCATCGTGCCTACCGTCCCTGTCTTACTGTCCTATTGTCCTCATTTATCTGTACTTACTTTGCTTATGTTTATGTTTAGACCTATACCTGCTATCTTGTACATGTTTGACAAATAAATAAATAAATAAATAAATAAATAAAAATAATTGCCATTTAACCTCCCATTTGCACCCATTGGACAGCTTCAGAGAGTTTTTGCCAATGGAAGGGCAGAAAGTAAAGAATGCTCGACAGTGGCACAGAACTGGTGCAAGTAGTTTGTCATGCAGTTGTGTGTTCAGCTGCATTGTATAGTTGAAACTACTGAGAAGCTAGAGGTTCTTTTGTTTTGTTGTTTAAACGATATTGTCCTATTGAGAGGAATGTTTGCCTTACCCTTCTTTCTGGCTCCTGAGAAGCCAGAAAGAAGGCACTTTAAGAGCTAAACCTGTGTGTTTAGCAATCCAGCAATCCAGATGAAATGAAAACAACTGAAACTGACATGAGTTTTGTTTCATTTATTACTTTTCTTCAGCAACAAATATATAGAATCAGGCTACTGAGTATTATTTTTCTTCTTTTCTCTTTTCTTTTGTGTATAGCGAGAATGAGGGATTTTGTTCCTGAAGAATCTGCAGAAACTTGATCCACAATGGTATTCTTTATTCCTTGTTCTTGGCATTTCCAGTTCTTAGAGATGACGGTATGGGGACTGAAAATGATAGTAGTACCTCACATTAATAAAACCTTTGTATAGGCACGGGTGCTTGTATCCAAATAGCAATGTCATTCATTTGGAGCTTTTTGGATGTTCCTCCAAGTGGTTCTGTTCCCCCCCTCTTATCAAGGAAAATCTGCTAGGAAGAATAGAACAAAATAACTGCCTATCCGTAGCTCCCTGAGTCCTCCAACTAAATGCATTAACAGATGAAAAAATAATGGAGTAGTGAAATACACAAAATCATTATGCCTAAGAACTATAATAATGTTAGTGATAAAGGCTGTTTTCATTCCTTGTAGCAAGTCACTATATTTTCTGTACAGTGGACTGGTGCAGCAACACATTCATATTCCATTTTTAAATTGTTGTTCATTGGGAGGCAGCCATGACTGCTAGTTTTCCATAGGACACCTACATCTTATCTGGTTACTTCATCAACAGAAGAAAGATTTTTCAACTCATGCTGTAGGAATGTGACATATACAGTGGAGGACTGGTTTGAATGCTGATTGTCTCTTGGAGCATCTCACCAAAGGTTTCATATGACCTGGCTGGATCATATTTTTATTTGGACAGAGTGTTCCTAATTTTAGTGACCTTAAGCAAAGTGCTTCAGCTTTCTAAATTTAAAGGGGATCATGGTGAATTTTGGACTTCTTTGTTAAGCTTTATTGCCAAGGCTTGCTATGGAAATGCTAAAAGAAAGCAAAATCAGAGGTTTTTCAGTGGCATACATAATAACTATAAGAGTGGGGTGCCCTCAAGTCAGTCTTGATTATCTGGTGACTGCTTGGACAAGTCCCAATAGTTTTTTTAGCAAGCTTTTGGGAAGTAGTTTGCTATTACCTTCTTCCTAGGACTGAGAGAGAGGGACTGGCCCAAAGGCCAAAAATGTATCCATCTGGAAAATACTACTAATAAAAATATTTGCATTGGAATAGGTTCCAAGATTTATAGCTCATGTTATTCACATGAACTTTTTATTGTGCAACAACTAGCATCTTCTTCATGAAATGTTATGGAGATCTACTTGATAATTAACTCATCATTGGCCCCAGGCCTGTCGACAAAGCCATGTTTTTACTGCTTTTCTGAAAGCTGGCAGGGTGGGAATAATGTGGATCTCGGGGAGTAGTGTATTCCAGAGAGCCAGTGCTGCCACAGAGAAGGCCCTCGTTCATGGGCCCGCCAGCCGACATTGTTTGGCTGACAGGACCACCAGCAGACCAACTCTTTGGGCTCTAATCGGTCTTAGGGAGGTATGTTGGAGAAGGCGGTCTCGGAGGTAAACTGGTCCTAAGCCATGTAGGGCTTTAAAGGTAATCACCAACACCTTGAATTGCACTCGGAGACCTATAGGCAGCCAGTGCAGTTCGTGAAGGATGGGTGTCACATGGGTGTATCTAGGGACACCCATCACCACATGCGCCGCCGCATTCTGCACTAGCTGGAGTCTCCGAACGTTATTCAAAGGTAGCCCCATGTAGAGTGCATTGCAATAGTCAAGACGTGAGGTAACAAGGGCATGAGTGACTGTAAGTAGTGCCTCCCGGTCCAAGAAAGGATGCAACTGGTGCACAAGACGAACTTGTGCAAAGGTCCCTCTTTATCAGTTCGAGTTTGGAAACCTGAATTCTGAGTTTGGAAATCTTTTTGAAAACTTTCATTGTTTTTCTATGTCTCTTTCCATCTATGACAGGGGTGTCAAACTCAAGGCCTGTGGGCAGGATCTGGCCCACGGGGTGCTTAGATCTGGCCTGCAGGGCCGCACTGGAAACAGCGAAGGACCGGCCCACAGTGCCTCTGCCAGCGAAAATGGAGCTCGGGGTGGCCCTCCCAAGCTCGATTTTCACTGGCAAAGGGTTGCAGGAAGCCATTGCAGCTGAAAATGGAGCTTGGGAGCCTGTTTTCGCTGGCAGAATGCTTGGGCTGCTACAGGCACCCCTGGCATGAGTGATGTCAAGCTGGCCACACCCACCCTGACCATGCCCCCCTGCCCCCCAAAGTCAAACACAACTCTGATGCACCCCTCAATGAAATAGAGTTTGACACCCCTGATCTATGACATCTGTCCCAGCGGAAGTCTATAACGATTGTGGTACAGTGCTTGTCGACAAACTTATTAGCTGTTCTAGTCCTTCTGGAATCAAAGATCCATTGTACACCTCTACAAGAGGAAAGGGAATCAACAAGTCTGTGAGAATCATAGAGGAATATCACTGCTTTCCATCGCAGGCAAGATCCTTGCACGAGTGATGCTGAACCACCTGACTGACCACCTGGAACAGGGTTTATTACCCGAGATACAGCGCGGTTTCCACAAAGAGCGTGGCACTGTGGACATTGTTGGGTTCCAATACTGAAGAGGCAGGAGGCAGGTTGAGTGACAACAGCTCTGTTAGGATAAGAAAATAAATCTTAGAGGTGATGAATCTTTTCCTTTGGAAACCAATTCTTGATAAAATAAAGTGTGGGTATAAAGTCTAAATAACAAGATATTTATTTCGGTACAAAAGAATATAAAAACACTAAATCTTAATAATTACATCTTGACAATCTAAAAGAACCTCCTTCCAGGGAGGGTAGCAGCAAAAGAAGAATGGAGAAGAGAATGGAATGTAACATCTGCGCAGTTCACACTTCACGTGACTGCTCTACTTTGTTAAGAACCTCTGGGTCATAAAGTCTGACATATGAGTGCAGCTGACAATCATCTCGTGACAAGCTCTTTATTGGTTACAGTGAGCAAACTTCAGCGAAAGCCCAGCCGGTGACTCCAGTTTAAATAGGGAGCCCCGGCAGGGAAGAACCAATCAGCAATGAGCTGTTCTGATCAACAGAGCGGACCTGGTTGTAAACATCTCAGCTAACATGTAAATCCCAGGACACAACATCCCTCCCCCCTTGGCTCAGCCAAACACATTTGCATACAAAATCACTTAGGTATGCAGGACGCTTCGTCTCTCTAGTTGACCTGCGCAGTTCAGTTTGGGCGTTGACTTGGGGTGGAGAGGATGTGTTTCCTCTCTGGCTCCCTCTGTGGAACCTCCTGGAATGGTTTGGGTGTGGTCTCGGATTCGGCTGGAACGGGCTCATTGCTATCGCTGGGTGGCGCCTCCAGATCGTCAGATAAGTGATCCGGCTCCCTTGGACCAGTAGTAGCTGTAGGGAAAACATTGTTAGGGCCTACTCCCCAATCAGCATTTAACAGCTGGCGACTGCGTAATTGGTCCACATGGCGCCGCCATTTTCTACCATCTTCTAGGCCTACCACATATGACTTTGGGCCAGTTATTTCAAGGATTTCCCCAGGTAGCCATAGGGGACCCTCGGTGAAGTTCTTTGCGAACATTGGGTCATTTACTTTGAATGTTCTTATTTGTGCCGAATTATTTGTTTCTTTACAATTGGAATAGCTAGGGTGTAACCTGTCGAGGACAGACCGGAGCTTACGGCCCATCAATAGTTCAGCAGGGCTTTTGCCCATGGCCGTACTAGGGGTGATATGCTGCATCATTAGGAATTTATCTACTTGGGCCTGCCAATCGCCCAGTCCCAATCGGTCTCGTGCCTCTTTTGCAGCTCTAACTGTCCGTTCCACCAGTCCATTGCTACTGGGATGAAAGGGAGCAATTAATGTGTGTTTAATTCCCAAACTGGCTAGAAATCCCTCGAATGGCATTGCAGTAAGTTGCAGCCCATTGTCCAACACGATCGTGTCCGGCAGCCCATGAGTAGAAAACAGTTTCCTTAACACCTTAATTACAGCATCAGTTGTAGTGGTAGACATTAGTACAATTTCAAGCCATTTTGAATATGCATCGATTATAACCATAAACGTTTGACCGTGAAATGGACCTGCGAAATCTATGTGAATGCGAGACCAAGGGGCCCTCAGTTGTTCCCACTCATGTACGGGAGATTTGGGGGGGGATGCCCTGGATTCCTGGCATGGCGTACACCCTGCGACCCATTCCTCTATGTGTTTGTCTATATTGGGCCACCACACATAGCTCCGTGCCAGTGCCTTCATCCTAACCACCCCTGGGTGCCCTTCGTGTAGTGCCCTTAGTATATCCTCTCGTAGCGACGGAGGAACGAGGATGCGATATCCCCACAATAGGCACACACCCCCTTGTGCCGATATTTCATGTTGCCTTTGTGCATAGGGTTTGATTTCGGGTTTGACTGAACCTTGCGGCCACCCCCTCCACACCCAGTTCAAAATGGTGCAAAATTCAGATTTTTAGCGGTGTGCGCGGCAATGTCAGCCGATGTGATTAGGCCCGGCCCGGCACAGTCAATAAAAAGTACTGGGATGCCTGGAGTGGGGTCGTCCACCAAGTCTGGTAGAGGTCACCGGCTCAATGCAGCCGCGTGGCCCATTGCCTTGCCAGGCCGGTGAATTAGTGAGTACGAGTAGGCAGCAAGGAATATTGTCCATCTAGTTAGTCTTGGGGAGAGCGAGGCCGGAGTGGGCCTGTCTCCTGCTATGAGCCCTAACAAGGTCAGTGTGGTCAGTGACCAGCTCAAAGTCTCATCTGAAAAGGTATTCGTGAAACCACTTGACTCCGGCTACAGCGGCAAGGGCTTCACGATCTAATTGGCTGTAATTTCTCTCGGCGCTTGAAAGAGTCCTGGAGAAGTATGCAATGGGGGCCTCGTGGCTGTTTGGAAGCCTATAGCTCAGTACAGCCCCCACCCCAAAAGATGATGCATCGCAAACTAGTACCACTGGCAGAGTCTCGCTAAATTGTATTAGGAAACTTTCTTCCAATAGGAGGTTTTTTACTGCATTGAAAGCATCGTTCTGCACCAGACTCCAAACCCAGGTGGCTTTTTTTGGATAGTAGCTTGTGCAGAGGCTCAGCGATGGTTGCTTTATTTTGCAGGAAAATGCTGTAAAAATTCAACAACCCCAGGAACGTGTGTAGTTCGGTCCTGTTGGGGGGCAATGGGGCTTCTCTAATTGCCCTAATTTTATCTTTGGTGGGGTGTAATCCGGATCCATTGATACGGTACCCCAGGAATTCTACTTCCGGTACCCCAATCTGGCACTTGCTGGCTTTAGCCCTTAACCCTGCAGCCCTGAACCTCGTAAGCACCTTTCTGAGTCTCTCCCTCAGCTGCATTTTATCTTTGGCTGTTATTAGTACGTTGTCGAAATATGGGACGACACCTGACAATTTGCTTAGGACTCTTTCTATTATGCCTTGGAAAATACCCGGGGCCACGCTGACACCGAATTGGAGCCTATTGCATTTAAATGCCCCACAGTGTGTAACTATTGTTTGGGCTTCTGCAGTCTCACGATCAACAGACAACTGCTGGTACGCCTGCGCAAGGTCTAGTTTTGTGAAAATGGTGCCCGAGCCAAGCCTATGCAATAGATGTTGGACCACGGGCACTGGATATGCCTCTGTTGAAGGGCCTTATTGAGTATGCACTTTTAGTCCGCGCATATGCAAACAGACCCATCGCTTTTTATGGGAGTTACTATGCATGATTGACCGGCTCTAAAATGCCCTGGCTTATTAACTTATCTAGTTCTCCGTCGATCTTTGGTTTTAACGCAAAGGGGACCCTGCGGGGTTTTAGTCTAATTCAGTGCTTCTCAAATAGTGGGGCGGGCCCCCCTGGGGAGACGCGGAGCGATGCCCAGGGAGCGCATGACCCCGGGGAATGTGCTTTTTTTTGTCGCAGGGAGTAGGGGTTTTTTGCACCGAACAATAGCACACAGCACAGAGCAGGAGATATGAAGTGCAGATAACAAACCCTTAAGAGACACCATGGAAAAATATTTAACAGGGATGAAAAGAAATAAGGAGAGAGACGGAGATAATGAGACAAACGTAAGTCTCCTGAAAGCTAAGACGAGGAAATATGATGAAGCGTATGTAGCGCTTGGCTGCACTGTGACTACTGTGGGAGACGAGGAAAGACCGGTATGTTTACTGTGTCTAAAAATGTTGGCAGTGGACAGCATGAAGCCAAATAAATTAAGGCGTCACTTAAACACATTACACCCCAATCACACTGATAAGCCGCTTGAGTTTTTTCAGCGAAAACGTGCTGAATATTGCAAACAATCGTCCCGGCGGAGAGTTGGGGGCATGCAAAATGTTTACTTCTTCCTAGGGGGGGTGTAACAGAAAATAATTGAGAAGCACTGGTCTAATTGGAGGTATTTTGGGGTCTAAGCTAAATGAAATCGGGGTGCCCACGTACTTGCCAGGTTGAAAATGTCCTGGAATTCTTGCAGTAGGTCATAGTAGTCAGCATTTGTTGCATTGATAGCAGTCGCGTTGATTCCGGTCACCCCCATTCCTAGCGCTCTGAACCAGTCTAGACCTAGCAGGCTCAGTAGTTGGTAGCGAACGACAGTTAGCGGCAGGCTTTTCTCATGGCAGCCGAACTTCACGGTGACATCTCGGTAGCCCAGGACTGGAATCCAATTACCCTGGTAATCGGTAATTCGAAGTGGCTGTATCTTTAACTGTCTCCGATTGAGGCCTGGAATTGCCTTCTTCACAGCTGACCAGGACATGATAGATATTGAGGAGCCAGTATCTATCTCCATTTCACAGGGGGAGCCTTCCACGAGCACAGTGAAGATAAATTTTGAATTGTTCTGAGTGCTCTCTTGGACCACCCTGGTCTGATTTGCCCCAGTTTGTGGGTGGTAGTCATTTACTCATGGAGTTGGGCCTCTTCCATCTCGTCTCAGTTCATGTGGTTGATAGTTTTGCCCGGCATCTCTGGCGGGAAAATGTGGAGCTTTGTAGACCCGTGCGATGTGGCCTATCTTGCCGCATTTTCGGCAAGCAGCATCGCGGAACTGGCAGGACATTCAGGGGTGTTGCCCCCCACAGCTGTAGCAAGGCCCTGGCCTTTGTGCCTCAAACCCTTTGTGCCGATCCATCCTGAAAACTTCCTCTTCTCTGCTATCTTGTGGTTCAGCATGGCATTGGGTCTCGTGCACTTCAGGAGTCGCTTTCTTAGGAGTAGGTGTATTTTTCCGGCGTAGCATCTCAGCAGCCTTATTAGAAGTCTTGGAGGCTCTGGCCTCTTCTAGTGCGGCTTTCAGATTCAGGTTGGTTTTAGCCAGGAGTCTCTTTTGTAGACTGATATCTTGAATCCCACGAACGAGCTGGTCCAGTAGCGCATCATCCAAATCATGGAATTGGCAATGGACTGCCGCTTTTCTCAAGGCTGTTACGTAGTCGTTGATGTTTTCTCCTTCTTGTTGTAATCGCTGGTAGAATTCATGCTGGCTGACCACCTTGGAAGGTGTCAGATCGTAGTGATTCTGGAATAATTGTTGTAGCGTTGACCATGTGGTTGATTCTACGGCCGTTGGTTCAGCTAAGGCCACAGCTGTATCGAAGACTTTGTGCCCGCAATGGCTCCGGAACATAGCTTGCTTTCTATTGTCTGAGAGGCCTTGCAGATCGTTGGCCTCCAGGAAACAGCGAAATCTGGTCATATAGGTAGCCCAATTCTCATTGTTTGGGTCGAATGGAGTCAGCGGGTAGAAGGACAACATAGTGGCTTGCTATGGTAGTCTTTGTTTGGATTTGAATTTGGCGCCTGAAGATGTCCGACGCTTCCTTCTGGCTGGGCTGGTCTGCTCCGAATTTGCTCTTCAGTATCCCATCTTTGTCGCCAATGTTGGGTTCCAATACTGAAGAGGCAGGAGGCAGGTTGAGTGACAACAGCTCTTTATTGGTTACAGTGAGCAAACTTCAGCGAAAGCCCAGCCGGTGACTCCAGTTTAAATAGGGAGCCCCGGCAGGGAAGAACCAATCAGCAATGAACACTTCTGATCAATAGAGCGGACCTGGTTGTAAACATCTCAGCTAACATGTAAATCCCAGAACACAACAGACATGATCTTCACAGCCCGACAGCTCCAAGAGAAGTGTCAAGAGCAGAATTGTGAATTGTACACCACCTTTGTGGATCTCACCAAGGCTTTTGACACTGTCAGTTGCGAAGGTCTGTGGTGTATCATGTCGAAGTTTGCATGCCCTGGTAGATTCATCCTGATGGTACGTCAGTTCCACGACAGCATGACAGCTCGTGTTCTGGATGACAGAGAAGCTTCAGAGTCCTTTCCCGTCACAAACGGCGTCAAACAAGTGTGCGTGCTCGCACCAACCCTGTTCATCATAATGTTTTCAGCCATGCTGTCAGACACCTTCCAGAACAGTTCCTTGGAAGTCAGCCTGAGATACAGGACTGATGGGAAACTGTTCAACTTGCGAAGACTCCAGGCTGTCACCAAGATAAAGGAGACTGTGCTACGAGACCTCCTTTTTGCTGACGACTGTGCCCTGTATGCTGGATCAGAGCAGGAAATGCAAGCCAGCGTGGACAAATTCACAGCAGCATGCGACAACTTCGGCCTCCTCATTAACACAAAGAAGACCAAAGTGATGCACCAGCCAGCCCCAAATGCCCAACATCAACAGCCCATCATCACAGTGAAGGGACAAAAGCTGCAAGCAGTGGACCAATTTACATACCTTGGCAGCACCCTCTCCCATGCAATGACAATTGACATCGAGGTCAACTGCAGAATCACCAAGGCAAGCTCTGCTGTCATGCCCAGGTCGGACTCTGAATCTGCGGGGGAGGATGAGCTGGAACAAGAACTGACAGCGATTGAGAGGGCAGCTCCATTGGCCTTGGAGGAAACTGGGGAAGGGCAGAGTCAGTCCAGGCAAGTCTTTTCGGAATTAGTAAGGCCTGCAGGCAGGGAGGAACAGAGGCAGGATGAACATGAGAGACAGAGCTCAGACAAGGAGCAAGGATCACCCCTTCCTGATCCAAGGGCTTGGAGAGTGCAGAGAAGGCATGATCAGCGCAGATTGAGCAGGCTACTCTGCAGGAGAGTGCCCTGCCCATCTTCACCAGGCACACCTTGGGAATGAGACTTATGGAGATGCTGTGGGGAGGGGCATTTGTTGGGAACAAATGCTGAGTTCCTGAAGTGTTGCGTGCCGACGTTTGAACTTGCCAAGAGTCCTTGCATTTTTTTTGGTGTTCTGGACTAATTACCTGGATCTTTTGCTCCCTGAACTCCTTGATTTGCCCTTGATTTGCCAAATACATTTGGATTTATTGCCATAAAGCCTTGGTGCAGACAGCGCTAGGCTGGACTAATTGCAGCCAGAGGCTGCTTGAGGTTTGTGGGGGGGTTTGTTATCACTCTGCTCTGGGACTTGCCAGAAACATGGGAGTGTTTGGGGAGATTTAGAGCAATAAAGGGGCAGTTTGAACTGCCAGTTGTTTGTTTTATCTTTGTGCCATGCCCTGGGTCATCACATCTGCATTTGGCAGACTACTGACCAACGTGTGGGACCACCGTGGAATAAGCCTTGCTACAAAGCTCAAAGTCTACCGAGCAGTAGTACGAACTACCCAGATGTATGCCAGTGAGACATGGACTGTATACAGGAGGCACGCTAGGCAATTGAACCACTTCCACATCACCTGTCTCCGCAGACGTCTGAGGATCCAGTGGCAGGACAAGGTGCCAGACACAGAAGTCCTCTCCAGAGTAGGCCTGCCATCAGTTCACACCCTGCTGATGAAAGCCCAGATATGCTGGGCAGGCCATGTTGCAAGGATGCCAGACCACCCCATCCCCAAACAGCTCCTCTATGGTGGGCTGTCTCAAGGAAAGCAATCATATGGGGGACAAATGAAGCGATACAAAAACATGTGAAAGCCTGTCTCAAATCCCTGGATATCGACACCACCTCCTGGGAAACCTTGGCACAAGATCGATCAACATGGTGCACTTTGATCCACCAAAGCTGCCAGACATTTGAAGACAGAAGGATAACCATAGCACAAGAGAAGCGAGCACTCTGTTGTGGTCCGCCAGCAGCCTGTGGAGCTGGCAGCAGAGTCGGACTGTGAAGAGGCTGGGGAGGAACATGGGGCAGGCCTGGAGTCTGGAGAAGGCTCTGTGCCAGAGGCAGGGATCCAGCCCGGGCCATCTGGGAGGTCTGTTGTCAGGCCGAAGCCATCTTTATTGGGATCTTTGGCCTGCCACACTTTATATCATTCTATGCATTTTTTATTGTGGGAAAATGGGAGGAGGGATTGTATGAGGTTGTTAGTATATAGCCATAACAAATTCCTTCTAGAATGCCAAGGTCATTCTTTGTCTCTGCACCTGCACGGAAGGAGTTGGGTGGACTCTGCCAGCATGGCAAATGAGGATTGGACAATGTAATGGAGTTGTGGGTGTGGGGACAGGGGACTTGAACTTTCAACTGGGTGGTGAACCCTGGAGGACTTCAGATTTGGGTTTCACCCAGATGTACCAACATGGCTCTAATAATACTTTGACTCGGACTCTGATTTAATTTTGGATGCTATTTAGAATCCTGATATTAACCTGAATCTCTCATAAAAACCAATCCAGCTACCCCGACTTCTCGGGGCGCTGTTTGGTATACTGAGCCCCAGCACCGACCTGGCACCGGGCAGTGTAAAGACTCAGGGAAGATGGAGGAAAAGAAGCAAGCCACGGAGAAGCCAGTAGATGATGGATTGCCTGTTCACGTCGAGACCATCTATTCGCCTTCCCAAGCCGTGGTAGAAGCTGCAGAGGCCACGGAGTTGGGGGCTGGGCGCAAACAGCTGACCCCTGAGCAACTCTCTCAGCTGGAGCAGGCCTCTCAAGGCGCAGCCGGAGGGCTGGCCTCCCCCACGAAACTGCTGTGGGAGCCACACCTGGGTGCGGGATCAGCCTCGACCCATGAGTGGAGACAACTGGACCTTATGCTGATTGGACACTCTGAAGATGAGGGAGCCACCATTGCGTAGTCAGTTGCTGACGGGGCTCCCCAACCAATTTGGATGGCTAAACGTGAGTTGGACAAACCCCTGCTCGAGCGCCAAGACTCCCAAATGGAATGTGGCACAACCAATGTTCTCCTTTCCCAGGTGAGATCCCATAGAGCACTGGAATGGGGATCCGGTCTCCTTGCAGACTATGAAAAGCGAGTCCCCCGCGAGCCCTGCCACCGGAGTGAAGCTCGCGGGGCAGCCCTTCCACACCGAGGTGCAGATGACCCAACTGCCAGGGGTGGGAGGCCAGCTGACCTGGCCACCAGGCACCGGAGGGATGCCAACCACAGGCCCACCACTGAGGCTTGGGCAGCCAGGCCCAAATCAAGCCCCATCAGGGTGGACTTTCTTCCCGGGCCTGGGATGGGCGCAATGCCAATGAGCTCCTGGACACCTGCAGCAGCCCCTCCTTGCATACGGTCCAGCTATGCAAGCCCAGCCTCAGTCACAAGGACAACCCCAAGCCGCCACGGCACAACTGGGGCCTGCCCAACTGCCACAACAAGAGAGGGTGCCACAAGGGGGCCCCAGCTGCAAGCAATTGCCCAACCAGCCACGCAAGTCCAGGCAGCCGGCCAATCAGCCCCTGCCTCCAAGGTTCAGAGCTAAGTTTGATGGGAACCCCAGGAAGCTAGCCTATTTTCTAAATCGAGTTCTGGCACACATCAATCAGTTTGGGAACTAGTACTCCTTAGAACGAGAGCTAATTGAGACGATCAATGAAGGGAAGCAGCGGAATGGGTGGCCGAGCTCCACGATGAAGCGGCCCCCAAGCTCGATGTGGGCAAGTTCGTTCGCCTGATGAGGGTTCAATTTAACGATGTCGCCCAACAAGTGGAAGCTGAGCGGGAACTTCAAGAGCTGAAACAAGCCGCCCGCCCGGCCAAAGACTTAGTGTGGGAATTCAGACGGGCAGCAGGGAAGCTGCAAGACTGGCCTGAGAAGCTCTTAGCGCACACTTTTAAAGCGGCCCTAGATCCAGAGCTGAGGAAAGCCTGTAGCATTCAGGGGGTCCCAGACTGGATCCAAGACTGGTACACCACGGCCGTCATCCTGGACCGCGATATCCGCCCTGCAAAACCCCCTCCCGCTGAGAAACCGGCCAGGAGACCTTTGGGTTGGCGATCCCAGATGAAGCAAACCATGCCTCCTCCCCCAGGAGCGACGAGGGCAGTAAAATGCTATCGATATGGTCAGTCTGGCCATCGAGCATCGTAATGCCTGGCGCTAGCCCCCGTGCCACAACCAAGGACCTGGGCGGCGGCTGAGACCACAAAGGGGCCCAAAAAGCTCCCCAAGAGGAGTCAGCGGGCCTACCAGTAGGAAGGCACTCCTCCCCAGCCTGAAGAGGCTGAGGCCCCGCCCAGAGAGGGAACCCCTCCACATTCCGAAGGAGGGAGCAGCGGTGAAGATGACCCAATGGTGAGTGCAGCCATCTGCCCTTTTGCCATCAAAGCCAAACTGATAGTGCCTGAGACAGGGGAGGAAGGAGAAGTAGAGGCAATAGGGGACACAGGCTGCTCGCGGTGCCTAATTAGCAAGTCTGTGGTAGCACAGTTGGGGATCCACACTAAGGCCTTGGCCAATCCCATCCGGTTCCAACAAGTGGATGGGATGCTGATCGGGGGGGCTGCCACGCATCTCACCGAGTTGATAGAGTTGCGAATAGGGCATCACTATGAGTTCATCAGATTTATCGTAGCCCCAAAGATGCCTGATACAGTCATACTGGGACTTGCGTGGCTAGATAAGTGGACATAATGTGGAAAGGCAGCTACAGGAAGCTAACCTTAGGCATCAGACCACTACCCCAAAAGATCCCTAAGGACCGCAGGAACAAGGCAGAACCCATCAAGCCAGACTGACCTGAGCCGGCAGCCCCTGCAGTCGAGGCCAAGCCCCCAGGCATCCAGCAAGTGCCAATAGAATATCAGGATCTAGAGGGGGTCTTCAGTGAGGAAGATTGCAACTACCTCCCCCCTCACTGGCCCACGGACTGTGCAATAGAATTAGTGCCTGGGGCCAAGCTCCCAAAACCAAAGATGTACTCCATGACCCCTAAGGAGATGGAGGAGCTAAGAAGATACATCGATGCCAATTTGGAACGGGGATTCATCCAGCCGGCAAAGTCGCAATTGGCCGCCCCGGTGATCTTCAAAGAGAAAAAAGATGGGGGGTCAGACTGTGCGTGGACTTCTGGGGGGGTCAAAGCCATTTGCATACAAAACACGTACCCCTCCCCCTGATGAAAGACTTACTGAACCACTTAGCCAAAGGCAAGGTGTTCATCAAACTGGACTTAAGAGAAGCATACTACCGAATATGCATTAGGGAGGGGGACGAGTGGAAAACCACATTCAACTGCCCCCTGGGGAGCTTCCAATTCAAAGTCATGCCATTTGGACTCCAAGGGCCCCCCGCGGTCTTTATGCAATACATAAATGAGGTGCTCCACCCCCATTTGTGCAAAGGGGTGCTTGTTTATTTGGATGACATTCTCATCTTCAGTGAGACCATGGAAGAACACGTAAAGCTAGTGCGGCAAGTCCTAGAAAAACTTCTGGCCTCCAAACTATACATAAAGCTGTCTAAGTGTGAATTCCACAAAATGTCGCTAGACTACCTAGGGTATCGCATCTCTAGTGAGGGGATAGAGATGGACCCAGGAAAAGTGAAAGAAGTGCTAGATTGGCAACCCCCTCGCACCCGCAAGCAACTACAGAGCTTCTTAGGCTTTGCAAGCAACTACAGAGCTTCTTAGGGCCTTCTCTGTAGGGGCCCCTGCTCTCTGGAACCAACTTCCAGCGGAGATCCGAACCATCCCCACCTTGCTAGCCTTCTGAAAAGCCATTAAAACATGGCTCTTCCAGCAGGCGGGGTTTTGAGACGACTTTATATCTGATGTCTCCCCCACGTATGTATGTTGTTTATATGTTTTTTAAATTGCTTTTAAACTGTCTTTTTAACGATTTGTTTGGAGTTTTTATAAAATGTTGTACGCCGCCCTGAGTCCTGAGGGAGTAGGGCGGCATAGAAAAACTACCAAATAAATAAATAAATAAATAAATAAATAAATAAATAAATAAATAAATAAATAAATAAATAAATAAATAAATAAATAAATAAATAAATAAATAAATAAATAAATAAATAAATAAATTTGCAAACTTCTATCGGCAATTCATCCCAGCTTTTGCAGAGATGGCGCTACCACTGACTGAACTGCTAAAAACAGGGCCATCTCCATCCAAACCAAAGCCAAGCCAACCTATTGGGTGGACGATGGAATGTCAAAAAGCCTTCGAAAGACTAAAACGGCTCTTCGCCCAGGAACCCATTCTGCAACACCCTGACCCAGAACAACAATTCATTATCCAGTCCGATGCCAGCAACGTAGCTGTAGCGATGGTGTTATTGCAGATAACTTCTGCCGTGCACTTACGTTTCAAAAAAACGCACGACCACTGAAAGAAGGTGGGCCATTTGGGAGAAAGAAGCCTACGCAGTTAGGTGGGCATTGCTCACCTGGAGGCAATTCCTAGAAGGGAGCAAAGTACCATTCGAAGTATGGACAGATCATAAAAACCTCAAAGCCATGAAAAGTCCCAGGAAGCTGTCTCCAAAGCAAGTCCGCTGGGCGCAATACTTCAGGAGGTTCCACTTCGAGCTAAAACACATCCCGGCTGGGAAAAATTTACTGGCAGACGCGTTATCCAGAAAGCCACAGTACAACAGCAAAAAGGAGCAGGAAGTGCACGCCATCATCCCCCTAGCCAGGAAGAGACAGCAGCACAAGTTACTACCAGGGGCCAAGCCAGATGACCAGGCGTCCCTAGCCAGGACAAATTACCTGCAGCGCTAAAAGCCACTCTACCCAATGACCCCTGGCTCAATGACAATAGAGAAATCTTAACCATGAGAGAAGGCTTGGCGTGGAAGGGGTCCAAACTATACGTGCCAGCCAGTTTGAGACTAGAGGTCCTGCAACGAAGCCACGACTCCAAACTAGGGGGCCATTTTGGGTTCCTGAAAACCCTCCACCTAGCCCGATGCCAATTTTGGTGGCCAAAGATGAAACCTGAGGTGGAAGATTACGTACGAAGCTGTGCCACCTGCGTAACCCGGAAAAAGCGGCCAGGAAAACCTCCTGGACTCCTGCAGCAGGTAGCTAGCCCAAGCAAGCCCTGGGAGGAGATTGCCATGGACTTCATCATAGAACTCCCAGACAGCAATGGAAATACTGTCATTTGGACTGTCATTGACCTGTTTTCCAAGCAAGCCCATTGCTTGCTCAGGTCTACCTTCAGCCAGGAAACTAGCAAAGTTATTTCTCAAGCACATCTACCTTCTACACGGCGTGCCAAAAAGAGTCATCTCCGACCGAGGCGTACAATTCACAGCCAAATTTTGGAGAGAGTTCTTTAGGGCAATTGGATCCACACAAGGACTCAGCTCGGCTTTTCATCCCAGTACAAATGGGGCAGTTGAATGTCCAAACGCAATGGTGGAACAATACATCCGTTGTTATGTAGATTACCAACAAGACAATTGGGCAGAGTTGCTACCATTTGCAGAGGTAGCATACAATAACGCTGTCCATAGCAGTACTGGACTTACTCCTTTTCAGATATCCAGCGGAATGGAATTTGTTCCCATGCCTGAACTACCCCAAGATGCACCCACTTCCATGTCCCTCACGGAATGGATGGAGACGCTAAAAAAGGGATGGGAAAACACCAAGAAAGTGCTGGCTGAAGCAGCTGAAGCTTACAAGAAACAAGCTGAGAAGCACCGATCACTCCAGCCCCCATTCCGAGTGGGGGATAAAGTTTTCTTGTCCACCAAATATATTCGCTTAAGAATGCCTAGCAAAAAACTAGGTCCGAAATTCCTGGGTCCTTTCCCAATAAGATAATCAACCCAGTAACTGTCAAACTTGATTTACCTGCAATATTGGGAAAGATTCACCCTGTTTTCCATTGTAGCTTATTGAAGCCGGTGATTGGGTCTAGAATACGGCCACAAACCCAACCACCCCCTCCTCCAGTAGTAATACAAGGGGAGACTCACTATGAAGTAAAAAAGATTTTAGACTCTAGAATGTATAGGGGTCAATTACAATATTTAGTACATTGGAAGGGATACCCTTTGTCTAAAGCTACCTGGGTTAAAAGTTGGAATGTAAAAGCAGACCGATTGGTAAAGCAATTCCATGAGAAATATCCAGATAAGCCAAAGGGTCCCCCTGGGGGGAAGGGGTGGTTAATGATGCTGTGTTAACCCCCTATGTTATTTTCCTTCTTTTACTTTAGGATGCATTTTTTTCTTGAGGGAGGCCGCCTGTCAGGCCGAAGCCATCTTTGGCCTGCCACATTTTATTTCATTCTATTATGCATTTTCTATTGTGGGAAAATGGGAGGTGGGATTGTGTGAGGTTTTTAGTATGTAGCCATAACAAATTCCTTCTAGAAAGCCAAGGTCATTCTTTGCCTCTGCACCTGCATGGAAGGAGTTGGGTGGATTCTGCCAGCATGGCAAATGAGGATTGGACAACGTAATGGAGTTGTGGGTGTGGGGACAGGGGACTTGAACTTTCAACTGGGTGGTGAACCCCGGAGGACTTCAGATTTGGGTTTCACCCAGATGTACCAACATGGCTCTAATAATAAATTGGGACTTTGAGAAATACTTTGACTCGGACTCTGATTTAATTTTGGATGTTATTTGGAACCCTGACATCTGTGCTGACTCCAGAGCCTCCAGAGACTGACATGAGCGAGGCAGAGGAACAGGGGGAGCCTGTTCCCAATGCGCCCATGTGTAGAGCTGCTAGAAGGCAAAAACAGTTACAGAGGAGAAGGACTACTCAGGAGTAAGGCTTGGAGATAATTGGCCCCTCCCATAGGCTATAAAAGTGGAGCAAATGGATGTGGTCATTGCAGGAAGCAACTTAGTTCACTTCATGTCATTTCAGTTCTGACTCCATGTTTCTGTTTGGCCTTGCAAAGCTCCTTGCTAATTGGTCTTTGGCAGCGTGTCAGGAGAGATAAAGGTTCGTGTGCTTATCTGCCTTCTTCTGAAAGAGTTTTGTCGGACTCATTAATATTGTTTGGGACTTATTATGGCTGGGAATGAACATAATTCACAGCCGTTAAAATAAAAGAGGTTTTTGGGACGCCGTTTGGGCTGTATTATTTATCAGGAAGCCTAGGTCAGAACATACTCCGCAAAGCCAGAGCTGCAAATGCTGCAATAGTGGTGCCCACACATGTCTGCCCGACATGTGGCAGAATATTCCATGCCCGTATAGGCCTTACCAGCCACCTGCGGACACACTGTGGACAGCCCACAACTCATTAGATGTCAAGGTCCTCTTCGAAAACGATGGACGAACATCATCATGACATCTGTATAAAATGGGCAGCTGATGTTGTGGCGAAGTGGTGTGGACGAGCGGAGCTCTGCGAAGTCCCGCCGATTTCCTCAAGCCAGGAGGCCCTACGGGGCCAAAAGTCACCTTGTAGGGGTGATGAAGATAGAGGGGATGCTTCGGTGGTCACGAGAGCGCAGTCTCCCCATTTGACCTGAAGAAAGCCCCTTTAACCGGTGGAAGAGAAGACGGCCATTATGGCTGAACCAAAGCCGTGACAGCTGAAACGGAAGAGAAGAAAGAAAATATCCTGTAACTGTGTGCTTGTTCTGCGTAAGAATTTTCTAACTTTTGCTGTGAAATCTCTCCTAATCTTTCCTTTGGAAAGTGGGACTCAACTGAAGTGAATAGCGGTGACTAAGACCTGGAGCCACTGTCATATTTGGAAAAGAAAGAAAAAAAATTGTAGACAGAAGTAACCTTAAAGATAAAAGATAGACTGGATTGGCTAGTTTTCAGCAATTGCTAAAAAAATTTAAAATATTGGATTATATTTTTATCATCACCTTGATTTGAAGGACTTTGAAAAATTATTGAGAAATATTTTTGGAGACATTTTAATCGCAGCAAAAGCGGAGAAAAAGAGTGACACCTAATGGAATACACTAAACAACATCTGCAAGTTGATTAAACTTGGTGTTTGGACACAGACTGTGAAAACATTCAACTTTTAGAACCTTGAGGATTACAAATATGCTGGACAGTGTGAGAGTGTGAAACAGTTTGGATTTGTTTTGAAACTAAATGGAGGTTGGTAATGGACTATTTAATGGAGTGATTTTGTGAACTGCTCTAATATTTGCTTTCTTGGTGTGATGAATAATAGGGACAATGGGATTTTGATAGATTACTGAGTAATTTTTTAATTCATTAAAATAAGGCAAAATGATACAAGGAAAAATAAGTGTATTACTAAATGAAATATTATTGATGCTCCAAGGTACGCAGGAAACGATGACAAGGAACCATGGGGAGATAAAGGAATTGATATATGACATAGTTGTGAGACCAGAAAACTATGAGCAAATGACACTGAATAATGAACATGAAATCCAGGAAGTAGAGGAGAAAAAAAGAAAGAACAGAGGAACGGACAGGGGAGGAAAAATGAGAAATGATACAAAAAGATAAAAAGGAAGAGACAGCAAAAGTTTATGAAATAGAAAAGGTAAACTACACTTTAAGAGATCAAAAAACAGAAGAGGAGGCACAGAAAGACACCCCTGAAGTGAGAGGATCATTGAAAGGTGTATTGAAGGCTCAACAGAGTGAAGAAGCTGTAGAGACAGATGAAATACTTAGATCAAACACGAACAATATAAGAAGATACAAGATCCCAAGAGAGGAGTATGGGAGATGTGCCAAGAAGTCAATAAGAGTTGAGATATGAAAGCAGACAAGAGATGAGGGATAGGTGCAGCAACAGGAGTTGTTCTATTAAGAATTAGTACAGCGGTAGAAACTAGAAATGGGGAAAATAGTACTTTTTTTAAACTTGGGAACTATTCTATAAATGGTTAGAAAATAGAAGCAGAAGTTAGAAATTTAGAATTAAGGAGGATACAGGATAAAGACGAAGTAAATGTGTAATTAAATAATGAATACTGAATAATTAGGATAAGTAAACATGATTAATAGACTTGGAGGATAATGGTTATAAATGTGATGTTTATATGATGTTTATAATGTTTGATATTATTAACTGATTATAGACAAAACTGAATAGAGCAGTGTTTCTCAATCTTGGCAGTTTGAAGATGTGTGGACTTCAACTCCCAGAATTCCCCAGCCAGCAACGCTGGCTGGGGAATTCTGGGAGTTGAAGTCCACACATCTTCAAACTGCCAAGGTCGAAAAACACTGGAATAGAGTTTTTAATTAAATAATGGAATGTTTAATAAGGATAAGTGAAGACCATGGCGAATAGATTTTATTTATTTATTTATTATTTATTAATTAAATTTATATACCGCCCTTCTCCAGGGGACTCAGGGTGGTGAACAGCCAAGTAAAAAACATTAAAATACATTTAAGCCAAGTAAAAACATTAAAATACATTTAAAATAAAATATTCAATATGGCCCTAATTTAATACAATTAAAATTTAGTAAAATCTTAAAATTTTAAAAACCTCAAAAACTTTTTCACGCCAGCCCGGCTTGATAAAAAATAATGTGTCTTGAGGGCACGGCGGAAGGTGGACAGGTCGTGAATTGTTCTTAAGTCTGGAGGGAGCTGATTCCAGAGGGTGGGTGCTCCCACAGAGAAGGCCCTCCCCCTGGGCGTCACCAGCCTACACTGCTTGGCTGATGGCACCCCGAGGAGGCCCTCTCTGTGGCAGCACACTGGTCGATGGGAGGCAGTTTGTGGCAGCAGGCGGTCTCGGAGATACCTAGGTCCAATGCCATGGAGCGCTTTAAAGGTAGTAACAAGCACCTTGAAGCGCAC
Organism: Diadophis punctatus similis; assembly: GCA_023053685.1. Lineage (NCBI taxonomy): Eukaryota > Metazoa > Chordata > Lepidosauria > Squamata > Dipsadidae > Diadophis > Diadophis punctatus. The sequence goes on from JALIGW010000002.1 coordinate 103,524,443, forward strand.
CCAGTAGACCACCGGAAGCCAGTGCAGCTCGCGCAGGAGGGGTGTTATATGGGAGCGCCAATTAGCCCCCGAAACCACCCGCGCGGCCGCATTCTGGATCAGTTGGAGCCTCCAGGTGCTCTTCATGGGGAGCCCCATGTAGAGAGCATTACAGTAGTCCAGACGCGACGTGACCAGGGCATGGGTGACTGTGCACAGGGAATCCCGATCCAGAAAGGGCCGCAACTGGCGTATCAGGCGGACCTGATAAAAGGCCGCCCTGGTCACAGCTGTCAGATGGTCCTCTAAGGACAGCTGTGGATCCAGGAGGACACCCAGATTGCGAGCCCTTTCGGTGGGGGCTAGAGACTCACCCCCAATAGTCAGAGATGGAATCATCTGACTATATCGAGACGCTGGGAACCACAGCCACTCCGTCTTGGAAGGGTTGAGCCTGAGTCGGTTTCTCCCCATCCAGATCCGCACAGCTTCCAGGCACCGGGACATCACTTCAAGGGCATCATTGGGGTGGCCTGGGGTGGAAATGTACAGCTGTGTATCATCGGCGTACTGATGGTACTTCACCCCAAAGCCACGGATGATCTCACCCAGCGGCTTCACATAGATGTTGAACAGAAGGGGCGAGAGAATCGACCCCTGGGGCACTCCATATGTAAGAGGCCTCGAGGACGACCTCTGCCCCCCTGCCAATACAAACTGCGACCGGTTGGAGAGAAAGGAGGAGAACCAACGAAAAACGGTGCCCCCTATCCCTAACTCTTCCAGCCGGTGCAGCATGATACCATGGTCGATGGTATCAAAAGCCGCTGAGAGGTCTAATAGGACCAGGACAGAGGAACAACCCCTGTCCCGAGCCCTCCAGAGATCATCAACCAATGCGACCAATGCCGTTTCTGTGCTGTGCCCGGCCCTGAAACCCGACTGGAACGGATCTAGGTATGATGATTCCTCCAAGTACTGGGGAAACTGTCGTGCGACCACACTCTCAACAACCTTCGCCACGAAGCGAAGGTTGGAGACAGGGTGATAGTTAGCTAAAATTGCTGGGTCCAGGGAGGGCTTCTTGAGGAGAGGCCTCACCACCGCTTCTTTCAAAGCCGTGGGGAAGTAACCCTCCCCCAAAGAGGCGTTAATAATTCCCTGGAGCCAGCCTCGTGTAACCTCCCGGGTAGCCAGCACTAACCAGGAGGGACACGGGTCCAATAAACATGTGGCTGCACTGAGCCTCCCCAGAATCTTGTCCACATCCTCAGGGGTCACCGAGTCAAACTCTTCCCAGATAACATTCTCAAGACTATTCCCTGTCACCGCGTCCGTATCCACCCAGTTGGAGTCCAGTTCCCCCTGAATCTGAGCGATTTTGTCATGTAGATATCGTCCAAAGTCCTCAGCCCTGCCTTCCAGGGGATCCTCCCGCGCTTCTTGATGGAGTAAGGAACGGGTCACCCTGAACAGGGCTGTTGGACGATTCTCTGATGACGCGACAAGAGCGGAAAAATACTTCGATTTCTCCGCTTTTATCGCCACTAGGTAGGTCTTAATATGCGACCTTACCAGTGTTCGATCAGATTCAGAGAGACTGGCCCTCCAACCGCTCTCTAGGCATCTTTTCCGGCGCTTCATCTCCCTCAGCTCCTCAGTAAACCAGGGAGCCGAGCGGGATCGGAGCCGAGTCAGAGGCCGCAAAGGCACAACTCGGTCCAAGGCCCCACCGGTCGCCCTGTCCCAGGCGGCAACCAGGTCCTCGGCCGAGTTGAGGGCTAGATCATCAGGAAGTGGCCCAAGCTCCGTCTGGAACCTGTCCGGGTCCATCAGGCACCTGGGGCGGACCCATCTAACTGGTTCCGCCTCCCTGCGGCGTGGGGAAGCAGTATGGAGGTCTAGGTGAAGGAGTGAGTGATCTGACCATGACAAGGGTTTAATGACTACATCCCCTATATCAAGACCATTCAACCACTGGCCAGAGACAAAAATCAAGTCTAGAGTGTGTCCTCCCTCATGTGTGGGGCCATGAACTAACTGGGTTAGGTCCATGGCCGTCATGGAAGCCAAGAACTCCCGAGCCAACTCAGATGTTTCACCAACGGATGACATTTTGAGAATAATATTTATTATTTGTATTTAAAAGAGATTGTACCCAGACAGTACACTGTCATTGTGAATATGGAAATTTTATATATAACAAAGAAAATTGCACAATAAAAAAGAAAAAGAAAACGATTGACGAACATCATCATGACATCTGTATAGAAAAATGATTTAACTCTGGTATGTTTAGGGCATTTTCACATTACTGTGTTAGGGTACTACCGGTAGCTATCATCACTTGACTTCTTCCCAAGAATAGCAAGATTTTACATATTGTGAAGACATCCTTGGGCAGGGTTGAAATATGGCAGAAAATGAATAGTATTCTGACATTTATGCAATTAAGGACAAATCAGCGGTGGGTTGCTCCCGGTTCAGCCCGGTTCTGCGACCCAGTAGCGGCGACTGGGGGAGGCTCCGCCCACCCGACCAGGATGCTTCTGCGCATGCACAGAAGAGGCGCATGCGTGCACAGGTGCACACACAAACCTGTAGCAACAGGATTTAGAACCCACCATTGGGACAAATGTAACACCATTCACTCATGTGTAGGGATGAGATGAAGGCAATGTACTGGCAACGTAGCAGGGGGAAAAAAGATATGGCTGGGGCATATTTGTGCCATGGTAACATGCAGTATATGTGGCTTTAGTGATAACATAAGATTGGGATGAAATGAAGATAATGTGTGACCAAAAGGGTTGCCAAAGCATGATGAAGTATGCTAAATGGCCAATGAGAGCAGGGTATAGATCTTAACTACAATAATACAACAGACTTATCTGCACATTAGTCCCCTTTGTCACACTCATACAACTCTGTCTTCTAAGATGGAAGAGACCATATTTCTTAGATTTTTTAATAAATATCTTTATTCAGTTTTTAAACTTTAAAAAAACATACATAGTAACACACGACATCAAAGAGAAAAAAGAAAAGAAAAAAGAAAACGTTAAGAAAAGGGAGAAAAAGGGAAAAAGAAAAAGAAAATACAAACACTAATACACAAAAAACAGCATTTCATTTTAACAGCTATACCTTTGTGTAACTGAATCCAGTTTTGCAATCAATCTTACTACATTGGTTGCTTTTAACCTTTATCCCTTTTACTATTTACTTCAAACTAACCCAAAACGTATTTATACATATTTACATTATTTTTCATATTTATATTCTCAGATTATGTGCATCAATAATAATCGTTTTTATTGTTATGAAGAAGATGGTAAGGAAAGATTTCTCGGATCAAGTCTTCTTCTGTGTCCATAATTTTAGATTTTTATTTGATTGTAACCAGGAATACCATTTTGCCCATGTTTCATAGAAATCAGAGTTGTCTTTTTGATGAATGTCCATCGTTAACTTGCTCATTTCTGAGCATTCTAAAATTTTCCTAATTATCATATTTGAAGAAGGAATAATATCAGATTTCCAATTTTGAGCATATAATAGTCTAGCTGCGGTTGTTATTTGCAAAATTAAATATCTTTCTTCTTTAGTGAATTTGCAAATTTGCAAATTTCTTAGATTTTTAGATACACTCAATAGTTGTACAAGCAGTGTTTTTTCCAAAATTGAAATAAAATGTAGTTTCGCTTGAGTATTCCAACTTTAGTCTCACATAATATGATTTGAAGGGCCTATTGTTATTATCAGTTAAACCCCATGTTTCCTCCATCAAGACAAATAAACTTTTCTCTGTAAATAGTGTAAGGCCAGAAAAGTGCTCATAACTTCTTTCTTCCTCTTAATCAGATAAAGCAAGATTAGATTAACAGAATTAGATTTTTCTTTAGGCTTTCTGCTGGGTTGTGTTTAATAGTTATGAATGATGATAGTAAAGTAATTTTATTTTTTTCTTTCAAAAATTTCTTTGCAATCTGAAGTGTTTTTTCTAGCATGTTATTTGTTTAAGGATACTGAACAGTAACACAATGAAAGTTATAGAAAACTGGAATGAATAGAACTCTGTTGCCATAAATTGGATTTCATTGTTAATCATCAGGCATGCTATACAAAATAATTTCTGAATTGTGCAATAGCTTTATTAAAATAACTTCAGGCAGAAAAAATAAAGAATAGGCACATTGTCCTCTCAATTAACACAAATTAACTGCTAATGTTTATCAAAAAGGCTGTTGTAATTAAAGGTTAGGTTCATTGTGTTAGTTTTGTTGATCACAATATTGAACATAATGTCTCTTTAATGTGCTCACAATAGTTGACTAGATTATTCATAATCGTAGTGAATAAAGTCTAGGATTTCCTGTTCCATAAAGTCTGCTTCAACACTGTGATTCCCTTTCCCATTGACTTGTGGTTCTTCCTTCTGGGCATGTTAATTTTGTATTCTGCCTCAGGAGCAGTGCAGAAGCCTAGTGCTGTCTTTGTACATTTAATATGGGACAAATTAAGGGATGTGTTTGATAGATTCGTCTAATTTTGTTAGGAATAACCCAGGCTTCTGCCTCATTCTCGAGGAAAATAGGGTTACCCATCAAGGCATTTCAAATTACATTGCCATGCTTTTATGCCGACTCAAGACTTGGAAGAATATACAATAATGTAGTCATAAGGAAGAGACTCTAGGACTGTGATGGCGAACCTATGGCACGCGTGCCAGAGGTGGCACACAGAGTCCTCTCTGTGGGCACATGCGCTGTCGCCAGCTGCTCATCTGGTTTCTGGCACGCGCATGCGCACTGGCCAGCTGGTCTTCGAGTTTCCGGGGCTCCAGCATGTGCAAAGACCAGCTGGCCGGTGCGTATGCGCGCGCTGGAAACCAGAAGACCAGCTGGTCTTCGAGAGATCAGTTGGCCGGTGTGCATGCGTGTGCCGGCCAGCTGGTCTCCGAGTTTCTGGGGCTCCAGCGCGTGCATGCTCTGGTTCGCCATCACTGCTCTAGGAATCAGATTATATTACGTCTCCATCCACAATAGATCTAGTAAACCTTTTCTCAAAAAAATTTATTCTTAAAAGTTGAGATTGGAGAATTCATAGAATTTATCTTAATGTGCAAATAGACTTTGTATTAAACTTTCATCCACAGTTCTAAAGGGTGTTTCACAAGTTCATTTTCCAAACACTGTCTTTAAAACCCACACTGTAAAAATACATGGAAACTGCCATGCCAAGGTTTCAGGTACTCGATGCAGGTAGGCAGAAAACGAAGAAAGGAGACAAGTGCCTTGTCTCCTTTCTTGGTTTTGCCATGAGATGGGGAACCCCCCCCACAGGGTGTATAGAAATCTTTAATATATGGTTCATTCATCTCATGGCAGAGGTGGGTTCCTACCGGTTCTAACCGGTTCTTTAGAACCATTAGTAAACCAGTGATGATGTCATGGAGCTGGTTCTGTCGGTGCCGGTCCGTGGGTGCTGCCATCTTGTTTCTGGCACTGCACATGTTCCCATGTGGCGCAGCCATGTGGCGCGGGAGGAAGCGAACCAGCGGCAAGATAAGTTAGAACCCACCCGTCTCATGGCAAAACTAAGGCAGCAAATCAGAATGGCATGTGACCTTCAAATGGCTTGAACAGATATTTATATCTGTGGTGCAGAGTTCTTTCCATTCTAAAAATATAGAACATTATATGGCAGTAACCTCACAATACTTTCATAACCTTTCGTACATACTTTTAACACAAAGCCTAAAACATAATAGGTCATACATTCTCTCACACATTCCATTTTATATAGTATAATTGAGGCCATGCAGTTCTCTAGGCAATGCAATTCACTACCTATACTATTATGTCTTTCTGGAATAATATTTTTTTAAGTGTTCTCTTCCCAAGTGTATTACTAACATTTTAACAAAAGTTTGGATTCCTGCCTATGAAAGCAAGTGTAGACCAATTCAATAGCAGTAGAGAGAAATTAAGTTTGATGTTTCTTACCCCCTTTAATTTCCTGATACTTTCCTTACTTTGGGTTCAGGTTATTTATAGCATAGTTTTAAAGCAACAGCACTTGAACAGGAGCTAAGCTGCTATATGACATTTCAATAACTCTAAGGAGATACGCATCGGAAAGGACTTTGCACTGCTAGAGTTTTCATTGTTACCAAAGTGGCCTTCAGGATCAGAGTTTTCTTCTTTTTACACATAATAGGTCACCATAAAATGGAAATGCTGGGTCTGCAGGGTCACTGTTTCCCAAAGGTTTTGTGCCCTATTTTTGTTGAGAGGAAAACTCTCAGCTCAGATATTATGACACAATTCAATGCAAGGACAAGGGAAAGTACCACTGTTTCCAGATAAACCTTTTACAGTGCTTGTGTTAAGTATTTATGGTAGTTTCGTGGATGGTGTCTTCATTTAGATGTTTCTTATACTTTTTTTTTCATTTTAAGGAATTTCTAAACTGAAGACTCTTAAACCCTAAAAATCTTTGTTTTATGCTGTAAAATAATCTGAATTGCAAAATAGCCTTTAAAAGGGAGAAATGTAAGGTATTTCATTCAAGGAGAAAAGAATTAGGACATACAGTATGTATAAGATACAGCAGTCATTGCTTGAAAACACTACATATGAGAGGAACTTTGCTGTGAACATTGACACAAACTGAGCATAAATCTGCAATGTAAGACAGCTACCAGAACAGCTCAATCAATTTTTTATTATGGTCACAGACCAGAGTTAAAAACTAAAACATTAAAATAAAATAATAAAATAAAATAAAAAATAGAGCAGGACAAGACTTCATAGTACATTATCGTTAGTGGTGAGATTATTGATAGATGGCTGTCTGCCTAATTTTACAGACAGTAGAGCAGAATTTAGTTACATTCAAAGAAACTATATCATACTGATCTGATAGTAATAGTTGTAAATAAAATAAAACACAACTTCCTGCATATTTTACCAGGTAAGAAGTTATAAAATGAGTCCATGAATCAGAGGTGGGTTCCTGCCGGTATGCTCTTACCTGTTGGTCACCCCAGAGCCGAAAAAGCCGGTGGCGTTCGCAGCGTGGGGCTTCCCCGCCCGCTTTCCCCGGCCCACCTGGACGCCACTATTTGCGTTCTTTTGCCCTCTGCGCAAGCAGAATGCTTTGCGCATGCGCAGAGGGCAAAAGAACGCAAATGGCGGCATCTAGGCGGGGGAAAGCGGGCGGGGGAAGCCCCGCGCCGCGAACGCCACCGGCTTCTTCAGTTCTGCGGTGACCAACAGGTAAGAGCGTACGGGCAGGAACCCACCTCTGCCATGAATCCTTATAAAGGGAACAGTATCATAGGATATGAGCTGTGGTTTCAATGGACCCTTGTCCAAAGAGCTACAATGGGACTTTTTTGTTTCAGCCCTCCAGAACTGCTGTGAGGAGAGCATTACAATGTGCTAGAATTAGTGCAATTCAAAATTTAGAAACAGTTATATAATATAGATGTCAGGGCTGCCTCCGATCAATTCCTAAGAAAGAAAACCTTTGACTCCATAGATTCAAAGAAAAGATACTTTTACTAAGAAAGAACTGAATGCACCAAACAAGGCAAGGTCTGAAGCAAACATGCATGAAAAAGATAAATTAAAAATCACCCCAGAGCCCAGATCTCACCACCACCCCAGTAGTCAGGCAGACAGTGTCCAATCATAGGCCAGGAATATATTTTGGGAATGTCTCTGATCCAGATGCTCTGCACTGCCCTCATGCATGCCATTCCCAGAACGGCTGGCCTTGAAGATGTTAAACAACTCAAGTTGACCTCTCTGAGTCCAATCCTCCCCATCAATTCTCAGCAATTCCGCTCTCACACCACCTGCACAATTCCTCTCCCAAATACCTCTCTGCTCTCTGCCTTCCCATTCCCATGGCAGCTGGCAGCAAGCTTGAAGGAAAGCGATGATGGCCAGGTTGACAAAAGTTGTGTTGCTGGTTTATGAAGCAGATTTGAAACCACACCTAAAGTACTCTCTTTAATCAGCTGTTTGATAGTGTCTACAACATGGGTCTCCTATCTTTATAGCTGATGGTCAGATCTGACATTTTGAGATCATGTTACAAATGATCTCAAAATAGTTGACATGATTGTGGACACTCACATAAAACATTGCTTTCCAGACTCAAATTTTATAGCATGCTGGCTTCCCATTTAATGTTTCTAAATTTAAAAATGCTAATTGTTCTTTTAAAAAATGAAATAGTTGATTATTTCTAATAACAGGTTGGGTGGTCTCTGTGAGCACCACACTGAGTACTCCTAATGTTAGGAGTTCTTCCTCTGAAAACTTTCAAAACTGGTATAGAATAATTTTGGGAAGTAGACAAAGAAGGAAATGAATTAATATAACACTGGGAGCAGTGGTGGGTTCCTACCGGAGCTATCCGTTGCGTAGCTCCGGTAGGGAGTGGCCAATTGCGCAATTTGTGCACGACCGCTCCGGAGCTGTCTTCGCCGGTCCATTGCGCGCATCACCATCTTTTTGTGAGAATTTTGGGCGATTTTGCTTCTGCGCATGCGTGGAAGCAAAATCGCGTCAAACTCTTACGAGGGGACATGCGCGCATGTGAGATTTCAGCAAGATTTTGCTTACGCGCATGCGCGGAAGCAAAACCGCACCAAAATCTTGCGAGGGGACACGCACGTGTGCGAGATTTCGGTGAGATTTTGCTTCCGCGCATGCGCGGAAGCAAAATTGCACCGAAATCTCTCTTGTGCGCGTCCCCTCATGAGATTTTGCTTCCGCGCATGCACAAAAGCGAAATCAGATGAGGGCGCGTGCACCCGAAATGTGAAGATGCATGCGCAGCGCACTGGCATCGGTAAGTGAGCAACCCGCCCCTGATTGGGAGGGTATAATTCTGGAGTGAGGGTTCTTATAGAGTGGAATGGAGGTTGGGACTGCATTCATTTGAGTCATACCTCTACTCCTTATTGTTCTAGACCAGTGATGGCGAACCTATGGCACGCGTGCCACAGGTGGCACGCGGAGCCATATCAGAGGGCACGCAAGGCGTTGCCCTGTCAGCTCCACAGGCAAACCGGAAGTCAGCTCCACAGGCAAACCGGAAGCCCCAGAATGCGAAAAATGTTGAAACAGGCAAACTGGAAGTTCGGAAAACGCACTTCCGGTTTGCCGTTGGGCTGTTTTTAGCACTCCAGAGGGTTCAGGGAAGCTTCCTGAAGCCCCGGAGTGCAAAAAACAGCCCAACGGGCAAACCGGAAGTGCGTTTTTCTGAACTTCCGGTTTTGCCGTTTTTCACCGTCCCAGGCTTTGGTAAGGCCTTTGCGCGGGGGTGGGGTGGGGGTGCGCATGTGCAGGGGGCAGCATGGGGGGTTGTGCGCATGCGTGGGGGGAGAGGGAATGGGTGTGGGCATGTGCGCGCGCGCTAGCGCGCGCATACACCCCCTTTTGGCACGCAAACCAAAAAAGGTTCACCATCACTGTTCTAGACCCTTTCACAGTCCTTCTGGCCTTATGATTTTTCTGGGTCTTTCTTTAGCTTGCTGCACAGGTCCTAGAGGAGAAAGGCATTGCTTTTGGATTACTTGATTCTAAGAAAGATGCAAAGCTTGCAAAAAAACTAGGTAAGTGTAATCCATTTTTCATTCTTCAAGGGGGTGAGAAATTCCAGCACCATGTTTCCATGACCCAAACTAAGCCAGTGTTTGCAGGATAGTCAGCATTGTACTTACTATATTTTATGCATTTCTGTTATCTTCCAGGCTTAAAAATATAAATATACCAATGAAGCCAGTGTTTTTGTGGCACAAGCTTTTGCTTTAAGTCACTGTCTGAATTCAAACTTACTTATGCAAAAAATTAGTTCTGATTATACAGCAGCAACAAATCTACTTTTTCACTCCAACAATCTAGATAACCACTAGATGTCAGCAACGAGATGTTTGCTTATCTAACTGTTTCTTTCTAGTGGCCATCTAGATTTGCACTCCAGACCTTATAATAGTATGTATTCTATGAGTAAGCTTCTTCAGAACCAATGGTGGGATTCAGCCGGTTCACACCGATTCATTAGAACCGGTAGCTATCTGTTTGCTCAGTTCAGCGAACTGGCTGAAGCCTCGCCCCTCCCAGTCTCTCCTTGCCGGGCAGCTCATCTTGCCCGAGCTTGCTAGAGCTGCTTCATGCCGTGATGTCACCCGAGGGGAGGGGAGCGGGAGCAGGGAGGCTTGCTCGCTCTTTTTCTGCGCCTGCGCCATTTGGCCTTTCCTTTTCAGCGTCTGAGCCACTCGACTGCTGCCATGGCATGGGCCACCAGCAGCTGTACTGGAGCCACCCCAGGAAGTTCGGGCAGGGCTCGCACTCCTGGTAGGTCTCCAGCCCTCCCCGATTCCCTTTTTTCGGCCTCTACAACTGGGCCTGGCAGCAGCAGGGAACACGGGATCACCCAGCAGCTGCAGGATTGCTGTGAATCAAACCTTAACATGATATATTTATGCACCTATACTTCCCTTCATTTATCCATTTATCTTCCTTCATTCCTTAATTATTTGTAGCATAAATGTCAGCATATCTGGACAAAATTGCCAAGGCATTATTCTCAACTGATTCTGAATGAAAACATTTTTTCATCTTTAGCTTTTTTTAAAAAAAAAATTGTGGCTCAGTCTGTGCTGGTTGGAGCACATGCGGCTATGAGAGGAAAAGAGGCCGGCTGAGCTGGATCCAGATGCTTCCTGACTCCCCTCGTCCCAGAAGCACCAACCTTGCCCTCTCCCCTTTGTGCTAACGGCAGCCCCCTTCTTCACATGGGATTGCCTGGCAGTGGGGAGAGAGAGGGAGAAGGGGGCAGTTGCTAGCAGAGAGGGGAGAGGGCGAGGTTGGTGCTTCTGGGACGAGGGGAGCTGGGAAGCATCTGGGTCTGGCTCAGCCGGCCTCTCTTCCTCTTGCCTTGGCTTGCCTCCCTCCCCCCCCCCACTCGCACACGGACAGCCACAGCGAGGGACCTGAGCATGGGATGAGCGCTGCGGAAAGAGGCAGAGCGGGCGGGTGCATCAAAGGGGGATCCCAGCAGAGCCCATGGATGCTGCCCCACAAGCACCCCAAAGAGAGAGGAGAAAGACGTGGATGCTCCTAGCCACAGAGGTGGAATTGGTGGGTCTGGATTAGGGGAACGAGCGTTCTCCTCAAACTTTGGAATTGAGAATAGCCAGCAATGCGGAAGGACCCATGAGAATTCTCCCTTCTGCTGCATCAGCAACAGCAGCAGATTCTCCCTTGACTTCATCTGCTGGAGGAGAGAGTTCGGCACACAGAGAGAAGCAGAGAAAGTGGGAGGGGGATCCCTTCAGTCTTTTGGAGGGGCACAGCTCAAGGAGGGGTTCATAGCAGCTCTGGAGGAGAGAGTGGACTTCTTTTTGCCTTCCCCCTGGATCCTACCTGGAGATGGGGGCTGCAATGGATGAACAAAATGGAGGTGCAGCCCCACAGCCCACAAAGACTTGGGGGTCTCTCAGTCGGCTGACTGGGGAGTCCTTCAGTGCCTTCACACACACACACACACACACACACAAATCTCCTTGGTGGGAGTGCCCCTCCCCCAATCACGTGGGGTCACTGTCCTGCCCGGCCCTCCCGAAAGCTTCTGTCTTTTGAGGCCTTCCTGGCAAAAGGACTGCTGGAGGGCAGGTTTTACCCCAGTCTACCCCAACCGGGTGAAATGCTACTGGTTCAGCCCGATTCGGGCATACCGGTAGCGGTGGTCGCCGGTGGTTCGGAGCGGTGGTTCGGTAGGGAAAACAGGAAGAGGATGACATATTAGATATGTTGACTGTCTTGAATTATTTTTAAGAATAATAAAGCAGGATTAAAAAATTGAAAAGAGAATGAATGCCCAACATAAACAGAATTCTGTGGCCTCTGCTGTCTCTACTGACTCTGCATGTAGATGCAGGTTTATTTGCAAATTAAGCGGAAATGAGTGCATGTTCGTTTTATAGTCTGTCAGAAACTAAAGCCAGCAGTTATATAGAACTGCCTGCAATGTATAGTCTTTATTTAAAAAGCTTAAACAACTTTCAGATTCCACCTTAACTCCTCCTCCACATTACTAGCCCACTCTTAACAAAAAATTAACATAAGGGAGTTCACAAAAAGCTTATAAATATTTGCTAAACCAGCCTCTCCTTCGTCCTTGATGAGCACTTGCTCTCTCGGAGTTCCTGTCTTCCGTTCAATTGCATTGTATTCCCTTCCCCCACAAACCTAATGCCATTTTAGGTAAAAGATTCTAAATTATTCTTATACTGCTTCTGTTTAGTTTTGCCTGGATTAAAATACAGATTTATCATTGTGGCAGGTGCTAGTTTTGACTTCAATAAGCCTAAGAGTAAGTATCTGGCAAGTGAGGCGAGGAGTGGCTGGGAGGGGAGGTGTGAGGAGAGGCCAGGAGAGGCAAGGCGCCCCTCGACGTGAGTAATGTTGAGTTGGCCACGCCCACCCAGTCACATAACCACCCAGCCATGCCTACCCAGCCGGTCATTAGAGCAGAGAACCGGTTGTTAAATTATTTGAATCCCACCATTGTATCAGAACCCATAGTGAACTAAAAAATTTAATTGTATCTTATGTAGGAAAAGTGACTTGTGTTATCCTTCACTCACACTACAGCACTGATCCATGTATTTATTTTCATTTTTGTCTTTTTTCTAGGTTTGGATGAAGAAGGAAGCCTATATGTCTTTAAGGAGGATCATGTAATAGAGTTTGATGGGCAAATGTCAGCAGATGTCTTGGTTGAATTCCTATTGGATGTAGGTTCATCCTGTTTTCCAGTAGAAATAATATATTATCATTAATGCTAGTTACAGAGATGTTCTTTTGCCAAGGAACACAAGTAATATAGTGGAATGCAAATCATATATTTTAAGTTAAAGAAACAAACATCATTTCCATTCAAAATTAATGGTATCTATTATAAAGAATAATTCTCAAAATACTACTCTTAGATGGGCCCAAACTAATTTTACCAATAAATTCATAAGGAAAATCAACTTCAGCCACTCGATTTCACATGTTTAAAACAGAAGTTCTAGTATTTCAATTTTTCAAGGATTCAGTATTTCAAGGGTTGTCCATTCCAGTACAGTCTATTTTTATAGATCCCCAAGTTGATAGTCAAGTCCACTTTTTAAATGGCCAAACTACCTTGTGGCATAAATTGCCTCCTCTTTAAAGCATACAAAAATGTTGAGGGGCAACTTAGTCACAGGTGGATTTATCTGTGAATATATAAGGTAAATGTACAAGCTATCTGAGCCACTGACCCTCATTATGCTGTGATAGTGAGTTTTTTAAAGTTTCTGTTCATGTTCTCTTTGGTGACAAACAGTAATGTGACATAGACACTGAGACTACAACTTTCTATTATTGTTCTTGGATTCAGCATGAAATTTTCCATCATTGTCTTTGTGTTAAGTTGTTCCTGTCAAAAATTTTTATTCCTGACAGCTGATGGAAGATCCTGTAGAAATCATTAACAACAAACTGGAACTTCAAGCCTTTGACCACATGGAGGAGGAGACCAAACTTATTGGCTACTTCAAAGGAGAAGATTCAGAACGTGCGTTCTAAGTCATGATGAAATCTGAAGGGAGCTGGAAAGCAGTATTATTGTTATTTCTTTGGTTGAAAGGAATTGATATGTTTCTTAAAACATTTCTACATTCTTTACAACATGCACTGTGTGTAGCCCTGCGTAGAATAGTATAGATGTTCAAAGTAGATATATATTTTCTGTCCTTGCCCAATCCTCAATACAGTCAACCAAGGTTTGAACAGTTCCTTGCATTACAAGGCAATGTGCTCTGTTACATCTACAGGTAGTCCTCAACTTACAACAGTTTGTTTAGTGACTGTTCAAAATTACAATGGCACTGAAAAATGTGACTTATGCCCGTTTTTCACAGTTATGACCTTTGCAGCATCCCCATGATCAAAGTTCAGCTACTTGGCATATGGTTCATATTTATGATGGTTGCAATGTCCTAGGGTCATGTGCTCACCTTTTGCGACCTTCTGACAAGCAAAGTCAAGGAGGAAGCCAGATGCACTTAACAACCAAGTTGCTAACTTATCAACTGCAGTGATTCACTTAACAACTGTGGCAAGAAAAGTCGTAAAATGGAGCAACAGTCACTTAACAAATGTCTCACTTAACAACATAATTTTTTTGGCTCAATTGTGATCATAAGTCGAGGACTACCTGTACTCCAATCTTATTTAGGTCTCTGAGACTGTGATTCTGTATACACTGAATTAGAAATGAGGTACTTTCTGTGTGGCAATATTTTAAAAAAACCAGACTGAAGTGTGATTCTCTCCGCTAGATTGGAAATGCAGTACAAGTATAAAAAAATTGGAACCCAAAGCAGAGTGATTCAGGGACCAGAGGGAAGTGGGCATGCACCCACTAGATGAAAGATACTGACTGCTCAGGAGCTTTGGAGAATAAGTCAACCCCCCACTTCTCAGTGGCAGCCTCCTATGTATCGGAAGACAACTATCATGTCACCCCTAATTCTTCTCTTTATTAGGCTAGTGACATAGCTGGTTCCCTTAGCTGTTCCTAGTGGAATTTATCCTGCAGTCCCTTATCATCTTAGTTGCTCTTCCCTGCACTTTCCCTCTTGGTCTCAGCATCTTTCTTGCATCATGGTGACCAGAATTCGATGCAGTATTCCAAGTGTGGCCTATTGAACTTCATTCAATAAAATCCTTGAACTAAGAGATTAGTCATAGAAATTTATAGCAGAGAATATATAATGATATTAGTGTCATTTATTTTTCCTACATTTTATTTAAATTTAGAATGCTTTTTCACCACATAAAGTATGAGTTTGAGATTGTCTGGTCTAGTGGTTAAGACACCAGGCTTGAAACCAGGAGACAATGAGTTCTAGTCCCATCTTAGCCATGAAAGCCAGCTGGGTGATTTGGGCCAGTCTCTCTCTTTCAACCCAACCCATCTTATAGGGCTATTGTAGAGAAAATAGGAAATGGAAGATGTGTTGGGTAAATCAGTGGTGGGTTCCTACAGGTGCGGTCCACTCTATAGCACCGGTAGCAGCCTGCTGGTGACGTCACAGTACCGGTGCGGTCGGTTGCCGGTGCCTGGGCGCTGCCATTTTTTTTTAAAAAAAAAATTATTTATTTTCTTCTGCGCATGCCCGGAAGCCGAGCTTCCGGCACTGCGCATGCGCTGCCTTCCTACCCCACAGTGAGTCCAAGCAGGGGAGGATGGCTGAGGGAGCACATGAGATGCTGAAAGAACGGGCGGCAGGAGCTATCTCCATTCCCCTCCCTTCAGCAGTCCGAGAAGCCACGAACGCGCGGTGATGATCCCAGGCATTTTCGCACGTTCGAGGCTTCTCGAGCTGCTGAGGGGAGGGGGAACGGGCGGCAGGAGCCTAGGATCATCGAATGGGGAGAAGCATTCAGGCCGGACGGAGCCTCCTAGAGGAACCGCTGCCGCAGTCTTGCTGCTCCCGCTGTGGAGGGCTGCGTTGCGGGTGGGCAATGTCCTCGTTTCTCCGGCCGCTGCCAAGCTCCCGAGGCCCACGCCCACCCGGTCACATGGCTGGCAAGCCACACCGACAAAATAAGCCATGCCCACAGAGTGGTAGTAAAAAAATTAGGAACCTGCCCCTGTTGGGTATGTTTGCTGCCTTGGGTTAGTTGTAAAAATAATAAAGGTGAGATGCAAATAAATAAATAAATTTAGCATCTTAACTTGAGCCACTATAGTCCTGATGTATGAAAAATTCTTCCAAAGTTCCATTAACTATTCACCCAAATGTTTTTCTGAGGCCTGTGTTGATTATAATAAGCCATTTTGATATAATTTACCTGTACATAATATTTTTGACAATATTTCACAATGAGTGATGGCTAGTATATGGGCTACAGTGATGCCAAATATTGTATTGATCTTAATTTAAACAAATAAAATGTGATTCCTTTTCCTTCTTCCTCCTTCTCAGATTACAAAGCATTTGAAGAGGCAGCTGAACACTTCCAGCCTTATGTCAGGTTCTTTGCCACATTTGACAAAGGGGTAAGGACACAAAGATTCCCATGCTGACCTGGTGGTAATCTTGAAGCTCTAGGTACATTTTATGATTCTGATTAGCTGGAACCATTTCAGTCGGCCTTATAGCTAGAATAAGGTACTGTTTGGGTTGTTTTGGTAGATGGACTAGGTCAGAAATTGAATTATGGAGAGGAGAAAGAACATGACCATTCTGATTCTATTGGACATCTTGGCATGTTTTGTATGTTTCCTTTTCTGTTCTCAGATTTTCATTAAGGTTTTTGTCTGCTATTTTCTTCTTTCCCTCATTGGAAATACAGCTGTTTTTAGTATTTCTTTCTCTAGGAAGTCTCACCCATTTCTTATTTCCTCTGAAACTATCTTCCATGAAATACTTCTTATTGCTGAGTTCATTAAAACTAAGGGGAGGGGAGCTTAACTCCAAAGGTTGTGTCTGACTATAACTTCAGCTATACATGATCACTTCCCCAAATCTGCTTCCTACTGACTAAGTCAAGACTAAGCTGGTTCTCTCATCCCTCCATTGTCTACAGGAGAAAATTGTCAGCATGACAGGTCAGAAAGATCATGCTTGCAAGAATTTGTCTTCTAATCATTATTAAGCCAATTAATGTCCCCCATAAGTATGACTTTATTTTTATCCCACCTTTATTTTTTTATGAATAACTCAAAGCAGCAAACATATCCAATGCATTTTCTTCCTGCTATTTTCCCTAGTACAACTTTGTCTGGTGGACTGAGCTGAGAGTGACTGGGCCAAAGTCACCTGCTGGCTTTCGTGCCTTAAGATTGGACTAGAATTCACAATCTACTGGCTCAGTGGTGGATTTCTACCAGTTCGCACCTGTTCAAGTGAATTGGTAGCGGTAATTTGGCCTGGGTCTCTGAACTGGTAGTGACTGCTGGCTGGCCACACCCCCGAACCGGTCACCTGGCCACTGCCCGGTCAGTCCACCCACCCACCCTGCCCAGTCACTCCTCACCTCCCAGGCGGCTTGCCATCCTAAGCTGCCTTCCCACGTGGTGCCTGCCCTGCGACCCAACTGAGCTGCCTCCTCCTGCCTACAGGTAAGTCGTGCTAGCCCCCCCTCCCCAGAGCTTGCTGCGCACCCACCACCATCCTCACCGAGCTTGCGTGGCTGGCTAAGCCACCATCGCCCGGCCTGGCTCCATCCCAGGCCGTGCTGCCTGCAATCTAGCTTGCCGCGGGGCCCCCACCGTCCCCACCGGGCTCATGACCTTACCTTTCTCCCATGGCTGGTGGCAGAGGGGAAGGCATGCCAGCGCCCACAAGGAACGTTGTTGTTAAGGAGGACTGCTCCTCAGCCCCAGCCATGCATTTTCAAGCCCGGGCTATTGCAATAACTTTTTACTCCAAGCAGCCCGGGCTTGAAAATGCATGGCTGGGGCCGAGGAGCGGTCCTCCTTAACACCCTCCAAAACTGCTCCAAGCCTCGGTTCCTCATGGGCGCTGAAAGTACCAGCCTTCAACCTGGCTGTTTCTCTGTGCCTGGCTTTCCGGATGGGTCCCCAAATGCTGTGCTGCGAAAGACGCTTCCCCAGCAAGAGAGCAGTGGAGAGAAGAAGAAGCTGCTGATCACATGGAGTGTTCTCCGGCAACTTGTTTTCTCTCCCCCGCTCTCTTGCAGGGAGAGCGAGAGAGTCTTTTGCAGCACTGCGCTTTGGGTCCTGTAAGTGTAAGTCCCATCTGGAAAGCCAGGCAGAGAGAAACAGATTGAATCCAGTTTCTCTCTGGTGCAGCGGTTTCCGGACTTACCAGGACCCAAAGTGCAGTGCTGCAAAATATTCTCTCTCTCTCCCAGCAAGAGAGCAGGGGAGAGAAAACAAGCCGCTGGAGAACACATGGAGGACTCCATCATGTGCTCTCCAGTCCAGCGGCTGCTGCTTCTCCCCCCTGCTACTCTTGTCTGGGAGAGAGAGTCTTTCGCAGCACTGCGCTTTGGGTCCTGTAAGTGTAAGTCCCATCCGGAAAGCCTGCGCTTTCCCAGGGCCCCAAGGGCCCCCCACCCCCACCACCTGGAGCTCCCCTTTTGGCCACTGCCACCTGCCACCACCTGGAGCTCAGCACGGCAGCCCCGGGACATCTGCCCACCCTCCGGAGCAGCATTCTCGGCTCCAGCACAGCGTCTCCTCCAAGGACCGCCTGCCGTCAGCCTTACCTTCATGGACAACCATGCGCTGGCTCTGTTGAGATCTGAAGGGATCCCGTATTCAGGCCGGTGGAAGCGCATGGAAGATCTAGAAGGTAAGTGCGATGCTGGTGGCAGGGGAGGGAGACCCACTGCGCTCGGCTGAAGAGCCACCTTGTGGGGACATGGTGAGGCTCGCTCGCTTTTTGGCCCTGGCACACTTGGCTTCCGCAGGGTCTTTGGGTGACTGCCACTCGCTTGCCTTCCCCTCCACCTCGGGTCCTGCTGCCCACATCCAGCCCCCCTGTCCCTACCGGGCTAGCATCTCTCGAAGCCACCGGCATTGCAGCTGTGGCGGGGATGGGGGGCAACCCGGCAAGCTTTGTGACCACATAGCCACAAAGCTTACCGGACCGCCACCCTCCACCCTGCCAGGCTAGTGTATCCTGAAGCCGCCGGCATTGCAGCTGCAGCGGGGACGGGGGCAGCCTGGAAAGCTTTGCAGCCGCGGAGCTGCAGAGCTTGCCGGGCTGCCGCCCTCCCCCCTCCCCACCGGGCTAGTGTCTCCCTGAGCCGCCAATGTTGCGGTGGGGACGGGGGGCAGCCTGGCAAGTTTCGCAGCCGCATAACTGTGAAGCTTGCCGTGCTGCCATCCCCCCTCCCCGCCGGGCTAGCATCTCCTGAAGCCACCGGCATTGCAGCCGTGGCGGGGATGGGGGAGCGGCCCAGCTGCAACACCGGCGGCTTCGGGAGACGCTAGCACGGGGGGGGCAAGCTTCGCAGCCACGTGTCTAAGCCATAATGTTCTTTGTTTAGTGTGTTGTGTAACCCAGGAATTGTATTTTGAAAACCAAAGTTTAGGTTTCCTGTTTTGAGTGAACCAATAATACATGATGATTAACAAATTCCGACTTATTCATATATAGACATCATCAGGAAACAAGCAATACTGTTTTAAATGAATAATTAAATAACAATCTATTCTTTTATCCACCAAACAAGGCTCTAAAATTAATTTGCAATTAATAATTTCTGCTGGTATGGTTTGTATGGTCTTCAAAGTCTCCTGCATGCATATTGTCCACATTTAGAAAATTTCAGAACTATTGTAAGAACTACATCTATGCTGCTACTGTTTGCATTATCAGAAAGATTTTACTGTGATTTGAAAAAGATATTTTGTGTTCCCCAAGGCAAAAATATATGACCAGATATTAGATGAGAATTAGGAAGTTCCAAGTTTAAATCTTTGCTCTGTATTCAGATTCATAGATTTTGAATTTGAATTGCAAAAAAATTATATGATATAATCATCCCAAATTTTAAAAATCACATTGTTCATTAGAGTCACCATTGGCCAAAGTTGTTGAAAACTGGTGACATAGTTTGCTATCATTTTTGAGATATTCAGAAACTGTAATGTAAGGCCTAACAATGTTTTTTTAAAGAATACCTCCCATGTCCCCCTAAAACCAAAAAATCCTACCCCCATTGCATCTCTATTCAGCTGACCCCACTCTGGCCATTGAAAGGTGTCCACTTCTGAATACTGTATGACACCAATCATCTAGTAAATGAATGAGTTTGATTCCATCATGATGCCTAAATATAACATTAGAGCCGAGGTGGCACAGCGGTTAGAGGCAGTACTGCAGGCCACTTTAGCTGACGGTGATCCGCAGGTCAGCGGTTCAAATCTCATCGGCTCAAGGTTGACTCAGCCTTCCATCCTTCCGAGGTAGGTAAAATGAGGACCCAGATTGTTGGGGGCAATATAAATATACATTGCTTACTGGTGTAAACCGCTTAGAGAGTGCTTGCACTGTGAGGCGGTATATAAATGTCACTAATAAATAAATAAATAAATAAATTGCACACAAGATAGTTGTGAGAAGAGGTACAATCCGTGGGGAGGTACCCCCCCTTTTAAGGTTGTAGTGAAATTATCCCTTATTTTTTGCACTCTGAATAATAATAATATATGTGTCAGATGTGCCTCCACTCAAAATCCAGGAAAGAAAGACCCCAACTCCAAGATGTTAGAGAAAGGTGCTTTTACTGAATAAGAACTGATAGCAACAAGCTGAAAGCAAGATCTGAGGCAAAAGACGCATAAAATGCATATAGAAAGTAATCCCAAATCCCTCCCCCCAACGATCCCAACTGGCCGTCCAATCCCAGTGCCCCCCAGGAATCATGTGGGCACATCTTCAGGTGGAGCCTTTGCATCTGGTCTGCAAGAACTGTTGACCTTGAGCTGGCTATAAACATGTCCATTCAGCTACACAGCATATGAACTTTCCTCCCTAACCCTCTAATCAGACACATGAGGAGCCATCTCCAGCACTGCTTCCCCCCTCCTCCCAAATACCTAGACTTCTCCCCTCCCCCCATTTCTATGGCAGCCGAAGCAAGCAAGCAGCGTGGAGGCTGACATTATGCAGTGTTAGCTTCATTTTAGATATCAAAAGGGTTTTGTGGCTCCCGTATTTTCTTTTCTGTGGGAAATGTGTCTGAATAGCTCTTTGGGTATTTAAGGTTGCTGACCACTGCATTAGGGCAAAGAAGTCAGTGATGTTGATGTGACCCACCCACCCAGTCACATGACCACCAAGCCACACCCACCCAGTCACATGACCACCAAGCCACGCCCACCAAACAAGCCACGCCCACAGAACCAATAGTAAAAAAATTGAAACCCACCACTGTACTGGCTTCTAGCTTGGTGCCTTAACCACTAAACAAAACTGGATCGTCTTCACTTTATTTTGGAAGATATAGTGCACATCTTCTCTTTGGTTCAGCAGCACTAGTAGATACCAACAATGATACTCTTTTCATTTATTTCTTTATTTTGTGCAGCATTGTTAAGGCCGTGGGTGCGATGAGCTCTTCCACCTGTTTATTGGACCCGTGCCCCTCCTGGCTGGTTTCAGCCAGCAGAGAGGTGGCACGCGGCTGGATCCAGGCGGTGGTCAACACTTCTTTTAGGGAGGGATCCGTACCGCAACCTTTAAGGGTTGCGGTGGTGAGACCCCTCCTTAAGAAGCCTTCCCTGGATCCAGCGAATTTAAAGAACTTTCGTCCGGTCTCCAACTTACCTTTTATAGGTAAAGTTGTGGAGAAGGTGGAGAAGGTGGTAGCTTTTCAGCTTCTTCGGCTATTGAAGGAAACTGATCATCTAGATTCCTATCAGTCGGGTTTCAGGCGTGGCTACAGTACAGAAACTGCCTTGGTCGCCCTGATGGATGATCTCTGGCGAGCCCGGGATGGGGGTAATTCCTCCATCCTGGTGCTACTTGACCTCTCAGCAGCTTTCGATACCATCGACCATGGTATCCTTCTGCATCGTCTCGGCGAGTTGGGAGTGGGAGGCACCGTTTTACAGTGGTTCTCCTCTTATCTCGCCGACAGGATGCAGTCGGTGTTAGCAGGAGGAGAGAGGTCGTCTCCTAGGTCCCTGACCTGTGGGGTGCCTCAGGGTTCGGTCCTCTCGCCCATCCTGTTCAACATTTACATGAAACCGCTGGGGGAGATCATCCGTAGACATGGGGTGAGTTTTCAACAGTACACTGATGACACCCAGCTGTACATCACCACCCCGTCTCAATTCAGGGAGGCAGTTGATGTAATGTGCCGATGCCTGGACGATGTTAGGACCTGGATGGGGAGAAACAGACTCAAACTCAACCCTGACAAGACTGAGTGGTCTGGATATTGCCTCCGAAGAGCCATGTCGACTGTCCCTCCTTGGTTCTTGAGGGAGAAAAATTAACCCCCTCGGAACGGGTTCGCAATTTGGGAGTCCTCCTAGATCCACAGCTAAAATTAGACCAACACCTTACAGCTGTGGCTAGGGGGGCTTTTGCACAGGTTCACCTGGTGCACCAATTGCGACCATACTTGGAGAAGGAGGCTCTACTCACGGTCACTCATGCCCTTGTCACCTCCCAATTGGACTACTGTAATGCGCTCTACATGGGGCTACCCTTGAAGAGTATTCGGAGACTTCAACTGGTGCAAAATGCGGCTGCGCGTGCTGTGGTGGGTGTCTCAAGATACACCCACGTAACACCCATACTCCGCCAGTTGCATTGGCTGCCCATTGGTCTCCGGGTACAATTCAAGGTGTTGATCATCATCTTTAAAGCCCTACATGGCTTAGGACCAGGTTACCTCCGGGACCACATTCTACCTCATACTTTCCTTCAACCGGTCAGGTCCCACAGAGTGGGTCTCCTCCAGGTCCCGTCAGCCAAACAATGCCGACTGGCGGGGCCTAGGGGGAGGGCCTTCTCTGTAGGGTAAGGTGACCAGACGTCCCGATTTTGGCGGGACAGACCCGCTTTTTAATGATTTGTCCCGCGTCCCGCCCGTCCTCTAAAAAGTACCGATTTTTTGAAAGAATGCACGACTAGGGCATTCTTTCCAAAAATCGGCCTGAAAGGGCGGCGTGCGAGATTGGGGGGAGTTAAAACTCGGGGAAGGCAGCCATGTCGGGCTCCGTGGTGGCCAAACAACTTCGTCATCAAAGGCGAGGAGGGGGCGCACGGGGGGGGCTCTCCCCTGCAGGGACAGACGGCCGCGGCTCGTGGGGGGCGAAAGACAAATACAACTTTCGGCGGGCACGGCTTTGCAAGGGCTCTTCGCGGTCTACAAGCCGCCGGGCATGCACTGGAGGGCGGTGAAGGACACGGTGGAGAGGCGCCTGATGCAGCCCCGCCCTCTTGAAACGGCCGGCGTCGCGGTGGGCGGGGCGGCCCGAGCGAAGGAGTCGCATCCAAGATGGCCCTCGGGCCGGCGCTGGCTCAGCCGGCCGGGGCCTCCGCCGCAGCCTTCCCGCCGCCAGGGCAGCCGGGACTGGGGGCCCAGCCGCAGGGGCAGTAGCAGCAGCAGCAGCAGCAGGCCTCTCAGCTCGGGCTGGCCGTGGGCGGCGTTGGCGGCGGGCGGGCGTCCCGCGTTGACTCCTCCGGCAGCGGCTGGAAGCTGGCGGAAGAGCCGCCGCCAGAGGAGTCAACGCGGGACGCCCGCCCGCCGCCAACGCCGCCCACGGCCGGCCCGAGCTGAGAGGCCTGCTGCTGCTGCTGCTGCTGCTGCTGCTGCCGCCCCTGCGGCTGGGCCCAACCTGGCCGTCCTCGAGTGCCTGCAGGACGTGCGCGAGGTCAGCAGGTGGCGCGGGACCCCTGGGCGGGCGGGGGGAGGGAGGAGGAGAGCCAAGAGACGCTGGGGGCTGCTCCCCTTCCCAAGCCAGCCCAAGCCACTGCCGGCTCCCGAAGGGGAGGCGGGAGGCGAGGAAAGGACTCCCGCCTCCCCCCCCACCTGGACGCCGACATTAGCCATCTTTTGCCCTCTGCGCATGCGCAGCGTTCTGCGCATGCGCAGAGGGCAAAACTCAAATGGCGGCGTCCAGGCGGCCCCGCCCCCTGTCGGTGTCCCGCTTAAAAAAAAATCTGGTCACTTTACTGTAGGGGCCCCTGTTCTCTGGAACCAAGTTCCCCCAGAGATCCGAATTATCCCCACCTTGCTGGCCTTCCGAAAAGCCATTAAGACCTGGCTCTTCCTGCAGGCAGGGTTCTGAGACAATTTTACATCTGAGGTCTCCCCCAAGTGTGCATGGCGTTGTATGTTTTTCTTTTTAACTTTTTTAAAATTGTTTTTAATGATTTTATTGTTTGGTGTTCTTTAAAATGTTGTACGCCGCCCTGAGTCCTTAGGGAGTGGGGCGGCATAGAAGAATTCCCAAATAAATAAATAAATAAATAAATTTGTTTGGATTTTTGAGCAAAAAAATGTATTTTTTAACATACAATGCAATCCCTCATTTTCTGTGTCTTCTGTTCCTTTTGCACAGTTAGTATATTTCAATTACTATAATCCTGCTGTGGGATCACTTTCCCAGGTCTCTATTAGACTTATTTATAATATTTGCTTTCTGTTCTAAAAGCATAACATTTATATACCATATTCTGAATATGAATGTATAGACAATGAAGGCCATTAAATTATGAAGCCTTTAAACATTGTGGATGCTCCATCATTGGAGATGATTAAGATGAGACTGGACAGCCCTTTATCTGAAGTGGTATAGGGTCTCCAGTTTGAAGACCTCCAAGGTCTTCAAACAGAAGTCCTCCAAGGTCCCTTCCAACTCTGTTATTCTATGTTTTATGATATATCCTAAACATTTAAAATGTATTTTTCAGTAATAGAAATCACTATTGTAAGTCTACAATACACCATACTTTTCAGCAAAATAAATTACAATAATTTATCAATGTAACATTTCCCATTTCTTATAGGTGGCCAAGAAATTGGGCCTAAAGCTAAACGAGGTGGATTTTTATGAATCATTTATGGATGATCCCATCCGTGTTCCTGACAAGCCATATACTGAAGAAGAATTGGTTGAGTTTGTGAATGAGCACAAAAGGTACAGAGAATGGCATAAGGATCATTTCACCTACATTTCCATCAATGTCTGTCTGTCTGTCTGCCTATCTGTCTGTCTGTCTGTCTGTCTGTCTGCTCAAGAAAGAAGAAGATGGACACAGCTGGTTTTGGTCACATACAACACCTTGCTTCTCTTTGTGGTTTTCTCTCTACTTGGAGCTGAAAGTCTCCCCCCTTCAACCCATACGGCCAGTTGTGCTCCCTAAAAGAAACAATTGCACCCTCCATTGCCAGCCTTCCTTCCTTCCTTTTCTTTCTTGTCTCTCTCACTCTCCCTTCCTTCCTTTTCTCTTTCCCTCTCTCTCTCTCTCTCTCTCTCTCTCTCTCTCTCTCTCTCTCTCTCTCTCTCTCTCTCTCTCTCTTTCTTTTCTTTCTTTCTCTTTCTTTCTCTCTCTCTCTCTCTCTCTCTCTCTCTCTCTCTCTCTCTATCTATCTATCTATCTATCTATCTATCTATCTATCATCTATCTATCATCTATCTAATTTATATACAGTAGCTGCCTACTCACTGACAGCGACTCTAGATGGCTTACAAGCAATAAAACACAATATAGAAAAAAAATAAAAATAAAAAACAATAACCCACTGCCTGATGACAACACACAGTCAAATAAGTCATTTGATGGGCTCCATCCCACTCTGGGTTTCCCAGGCCCAATGGCAAAACCAAATCTTCAGGGCCTTATGAAAGAGTGTCAAAGTGGAAGCCAGTCTAATTTCTGAAGGGACGATATTCCAAAGGAAGGGAGCCACCTTTGGAAAGGTACTTTTTCTGGGTCCCACCAAATGTACCTCCTTAGAGGATGGGACCCGCAACAGTCCTTGGCTGCCTACTCTAGTGGGTTGGGTAGATGGAACTGGCAAGATGTGGTCCCTCAGATAACCTGGTCTCAAGCCATGAAGGGCTTTAAAGGTGACAACCAGCACCTTGAATTGCACCCAGAAGCAAATTGGCAACCAATGCAGCTCTTGCAGGAGAGGCAACACATGTGCACACCGAAGTCTGCACAAAATCATGCATGTCGAATTCAAGTGTCGATCATTGAAAAATAGTGAATTTATATTTTTCCCTCCTGAGCTTGGTAGACTTATTATACCTAGAGTTGATTAATGGCTAGTGTTTTGAAAGCTTCATTTTTTTCATGTTCTTCCTAAAACCTGGAGAAAGTTAGCATACATTTGGTAACTGAAAAGGAGGATCTAATGGCTGGATGCTTTCAAGGTTTCTATTTATCTGTGAAAAGTACAAAACAGTGGAGGTCTATTAAGTAGTTCAAAAAGCGTTCCCCTCACAACACTGTAATCTACAAGGCTTTGTCTACATTCGCTACCCTATTCATTTCAATGTTTATTTGAATATCCAGTTCACATAAAGATTTTGCTATTCAACTTTCCTCTCAGGAAAAGAATCTGTTCTACCTACATGGAGAAAACAAGGAGGGAAAAGGGTATATAATACCTTGAGCCTGATAGAATCAACCCTACACACTGCTGTTGTTCACGTTAATACCATCTGCTGATGCTTTTCTCTGAACATCCTCCAGTCCGTCTGTGTTTGTTGAAGAGTGACTGTAATGTTTTATGGAACTGGTTTCTGATCTGCCAGTCATGCTTTCTGAATCTGCTTTCCCTACACATATTCTTATGAATCGAGATAGAATTTAATGGAACTGAAAACCATTTGTTTCCCTTTCAGAGCCACACTGCGCAAGTTGCAGCCTGAAGACATGTTTGAGATCTGGGTAAGGGATGGAAGTTGTAAACCTTATGGAATATTCATATGAAATCTAGCCCTGGATTGGTTAGAAAAGCTAAAATAAGGTCCTGCAGGCCTTTGTAGGTTGGATGTGTGATTATTCATGCAATAGCCATTCATGCTCATCCAAACTGGTGTTTCAACTGTTACAATGTCTTTATAGATGAGTAGTCTCAAAAATGATTGAGAAATTTCATTTGGTTCAAATAATGCCAGCAAACAGTTAATGAGATCATATTATGCTAGTGCTTTGCCATTTCAAGGCAAAATTCAAAGCAATAGTCCAAATCTACGAAGCCATAGGGAACCTGGTACAGGATATCAAAAAGGGTATCCGTTCCTGCCTATCCTATCCTTGGATTGCTGAAATGGGCCATGAGAATAACCTTGAGGAATGAGGATAAAGAGCTAAAGCTAAAGCTAAAGCAAGGGTCAAATAGAAAAGTCTGAGTCCAAAGGTGGAATGGAATTTGAGAAAATGTCTCAGACTTGACTGTTCGTAATTCTCCTCAGGATAAAGGCAGAAACAGGATGGCAACATTCTGTTATTGTAGCAGTAGTAGAATATTTTGGTATTCATAACTTAGGTGTTCAAGTCTGTCAACCCTGAAGGGCTTACAGTTGCTTTCTAAAGTCTTTCTCTGGCCAAATGAGTTAAGAAGGATGGCCAGAAGAGAAAGGGTCTTTTCAGTTGGGCCACCTTGCTTCACCTGATATTTTATATATTTTATATTTATATTTAAAATATTATTTCACTATTTTTCCCAGTATAATATTGCTAGTTTTATTATTGAAATTTTAATCCCATGGCAATTGCTGTCTTATTGCTGCTTAATATTTTATTTTATTGTGCTGTTTTCCATAGTAGTTTTAATTTTTAAATCTTTTCCTGTATTTATATCCTGCTCAAAAGTTAAACAAACAAATACATATGGATTCAGGCTAGGATTCCTCCTCTTTTAATCCACAAAATTCAATTCAAGGCACTCTGTAAATGTCTGAGCTAATTTCTGGCAGCAACAGGAATTGTGTACAAATGAAAAGATGGATTAGAAGAGCCATCACTGCTTAGAAACCTCCTTCTAAGAGAAGCAATATCTAGTTTATCCATACAAAGATAGACATGCATGTACTATGTTATGTTTAAATAATTTTAGAGAATACCTATTCCATTGTTTTACTATAGTAAAATAGAATAGAATAGGATAGAATTCTTTATTGGCCAAGTGTGATTGAACACACAAGGAATTTGTCTTTGGTCCATATGCTCTCTGTGTACATAAAATAATTTGTCAAGAATCATGTGGTACAACACTTAATGATTGTCATAGGGTACAAATAAGCAATCAGGAAACATAAGCCTCCTCCCTTCCCCCCCCCTGAGAATTCTACAATCCTATCTGCTCTAAGTATTTATAATTATGGCACATCCATGAATAGCTCAAGATCAGTGATTCCATAGTATTTTAAATAAAAACAATGATCAAGTCAAAGTGACCTTGTTTTGTCATCAAGCAATTAAGGATAACAACTTCTTCTAGGCTGCACACATACAGTGCTGTGTACCTCTATAGAGGAATCTTTTTTTCTTATAGCAGAAGTGAATTTTGGAACATGGAGAAAAAAAGGCCTAGAAGTACTGAATGCTTTATCATTAAACATTTGCTATTTTCTGCCTCTCCCACAGAAAGAAACACCAACAGCTTGACTCAGTGCAATATTTGGAAGGGTTTTAAATCTAAAAACAGCTAAGCATGGCAGTTTTAAATTTTATTTATTTTGATGTTGGCTATAATGCAATTAAAAGAGAACATAGAAAGCTGTTTTGTACCCATATTCTTCCTGCCCTTCACTTCTCACTCCATTCAGGTGTTAGCAGTAAATATCAGTAGATCTGTTAGCCTTGTGTACCTTGCCCAAATAGAACCTGAGTCGGAAAGATAGATTAAAATCTATTTATTTTTTTACACAAGTAAGGAGAGGCACCTTACCCAAGAGAGGAGAGGAGCAGCTTGGAAAGATAGAAAATCACCTTATATACCTATTAGGTTTGGAATGGTTCTTTCATTTGTTAACATTATTTAACACATTTCTGATGGAGCACGCATGCTCAGTAAGTCTAGTATGTAATATGTAGCATTCCATAGCATCCCGTTATATTCTTAGTATGATCTTGTTAATCATACTCTCATCTTCATATTCAGGAACATTATAATGTTCAAGCCAGGTGTGTCCTTGACAGGTTTAAACCAGTTTTCATATCAGGCAGTACATAGCTTTCTTTGCTTCTTCAAGAAGTAGAAACATTAATCAAAAAACATAAATTAATCAAATGTTTAGTTACTAAACTAGTTACTAAAAACATTAATCAAAGAGGTTTCCCTCTGTCATCACAGGTACAACTCCTAGCAGTGGGATCTTAAGGAAGTAGGAAGAGTTCAGCAGCGGTAAACGTCAAAGCACAACACTTCAGACCTGAGATAGAATAGAATAGAGATGGAAAGATTCCTCCTTTTCCAAACCCAGCATCTTTCGTCTTATAAAATACATGCTTTGCCTACAGAAACCCCCAGGTCAACCCTTTATATCTCTAATTAATTGAGACTTAAACCATTTTAACAGGCAGCACTGAATCCAGGCCCTGATCTTCTGTGTCTCTTAGCTCCTAAAAGCTGAGGAAAAAAAGCTGTTTCAAGCCCTATTCTGTGTTAGTTGCAGAGAGAGTCAGTCTGAGGCTACAGCCACACGTCTGATTTGTGCTGTTTAGGAACTGGCTCTGTGCTCTTGTGTTGTTCCCAGAATGCCAGGATCCTCATGATGATAATCATCATCATTTTGCATTTCTTCCCAAGCTCACATCTACTTGCTCTTTGACTGTCTCCTAGGACTGTCTCCTAGGAGGATGTGGCTAGACTAGTGACAGGCTTTGCCTATTCCTAAAATGCATTGTAACTTTTATATAAGAGATAAATGTCTATGGAGATTCTGTTATCTAGGTCATGGTTGTCCCAAATGTGCTTTTTCAAAAGGCAATTGGACTTTGTTTTTCTTTGTAGATGTTTTGCTTCTCATCCAAGAAGCTTCTTCTTCTTGGATGAGAAGCAAAACTTCTTTAAGGAAAAACAAAGTCCAGTTGCCTCTTGAAAAAGCACCTTTGGAACAAGACTTCCATCTCTGCGTTATTATAGCTACAAAACTGCTTCCCCTCCCTCTAGAATGCTGCCCCTCACACACAGAATATTTCCACTTCCCACAATAAATTGCACATCCCTGGCTCCTCAGTTTTCTTCTCTCCTTGCTGAAGTTAAGGCTCAGTGGCTCCTGTTTTCATTGCATCAGATTTCTTAGAATTTCTTTTATGATGCTTCATTTTCCCTCCTTCATTGTCCCTCCTGTGGCTGTTGCAAGCATTCACCTGAGCTGGTCAGTGAGGGAATATCCTCAAAGACCTGTCCCTGAGCCTTGCTCTGCTGTGCTTGCATTGGGGTGAGGCAAAATTTAAAAAAAAAACTTTGCTGGCTACCACCCAGAAATTTATTGTAAGGGCACCTAGAGCCCTGAGATGGCTTGTTAATGGTGAGGAAGGGAGGGAGAAGTAGTACTTCCCACCAATAGGATAGTGTCTTGTCTACAAGTTCCAAGTTGCTCTGGCATTTTAGATCAAAAATTGAGAATTGGGACAATTGATCCAGAAAAGAATCAGCTTGGGAACTCCAGCTGATTCTCTTCTGGATCAATGGAACAAAGGACTGCATGAAAGTGCCTTTGAACTATGATGCCTTGATACCATTTTGCCAGGCTTCTTAAACTAAACGAGGACTTGCTTTTTCTCCCACCGCCAGACTTCTTCAAAAATTGACAGAAGGAAAGACATGGACTGAGCACTGGTTTTTTGCCAGCTTTTATTCTTCCTTTGTTGGTTAAATCACTGGTTAGTTTATGGGGAATACTCTGCATTGCTTCTGCAATGGGGAGGATGTTACCAGGGACTGTCTGGAGGGGTCTGGTACCTTCTGTTAATTGCATGGATGGAAGGTAGAAAATCCATACACAGAGAGGGAAAAACCTCAAATGGGAAAGAATAGCAGCACATTTTTTTCTTAACACAAATAGCAGATAGAAGTTTCATTTAAAATCATAGATGGAGATGGCTTAATTTACCCCCTCACTTGTATCTAGAAGAGAATGGAAAGAGGAGACGGATCCTAGAATGTGAACATTTCTGTTACACCATTCACATAAGAAGTAATTTGAGCTCACTGGCAAAGTATTTCTGTTTTGCATACTGAAGATCTGAGATGCAAACTTTACCATTTCCAGTTAAGTGATTTTGGCTTGGTAGGACTTTTGCCTCAAAACATCTGGAATGGTTGTCAATCAGCATAGATCACATAGGGATTGGAATGGGTAGATTGACTCACTAAAATATAATTTCATGTCAGTGTGGTAGATAGAATTTTGCTTTGTTGCCACTGAATTGAACAGCAGTTTATAGCCTCTGTTAGATAATTATATATACTCTACAAGAAGCTGGAGAAAAACTTCTTGCACTGCACTGGTCTTTTGTTTAATGAGTTATCGACTCTGGCATTGTGCTTGTGTTAAGACAGCTGGAGATTGAGTGGGGGAGTATGGGGAAAACAAGAAAGAAGAACAGAAGGCCACACTATCTTGGACTACTTTTGCTCCAATTTTAGTCATAAATCTACTCTAAACATCCCTCTCAGACTCTGATTCCCCTGCTGAAGCCTTGATCTTACATTCTCTATCTCCCACCCCTCGACCAATGTTTTCCACTTATTCTTTTAATTCTTCATTTTATGGGGTTCTGTCACTTTTGGACTCAGAGGGGAAAGACATTAGCATTTAGATGGATTTTTTTCCTCTTGCATTAATACCAATTGAAATTGAAAGCTGGGATTGGCGGGACACAAGGAACATGAGAGTTTTCCATGGTATAATTCCAAGATGACGTTTGTAGCAGGTGCACAATAAACATTCTCCCTGCCAACTCCAGGGGCTTTTGCCAATATAATTTTCACTGAACCCAGCTGCCCAAGGTTTGGATGCTACTTTTATGGAAGAAAATCTGTCCCAGACTTGATTTTTAATATCAATTTTTCACAAGTCGCATTTACAGAATACAGAAAAGAGAATAACAGAATTGGAAGGGGCTTTGGAGGTTTTCTAGTCCAATCCCCTGCTGGAGCAGGAGACCCTGTACCATTCTAGACAAATAGCTGACTAGTCTCTTGTTAAAAACCTCCAGGGATGGAGCATCCACAGTCAATGGAGGTAAGCCATTCCATTGAATAATTCTTCTGACTGTCAGAAAACTTCTTTTTTCTCCTTTTATTATTATTATTTACTGTATTTTTCAGAGTATAGGACACACCGGAATATAGGACGCACCTAGGTTTTAGAGGAGAAAAACAAGGAAAAAAGTATTCTGAACCAAATGGTGTAGTAATATATTATTTAATAAAATACCAGTATAGCAGAATACTTTTTAGAACCATGTATACTTTTTAGAACCATGTATACTTTTTACAACCATGTACACTTTTTACACTTTTTGGCTTTGACATTTTTCTGCAAGAAAGAACAATAATGTTTCCTTTATAACAATGCAGAACCATGTTCATACATTCATATGCACACGCCCCCGCCCTAAACTTCAAACTTGGCAAGTTTAAGACTAGTGGACTTCAACTCTCAGAATTCCTCCTCCAGTCATGCTAGCTCAGGAATGGGAGTTGAAGTCCACACGTCTTAAACTTGCCAAGTTTGAAGACTCTTGCACCCCTAACCCCTAAACCAGGGCTCTTCAGGGTGCTTGCTTCGGGGTAAGCAGCGGCCGCGGCAGTGGCTCCGGGCAGCAACGGCGGTGACGGTGGCCAGCAATGGCGGCGGCAGCAGCCAGTAACGGCGGCGGCGGCAGCCAGCAACGGTGGCAGCAGCTCCGGGCAGCAATGGCGGCAGCGGTGGCCAGCAATGGTGGCGGCGGCCAGTAACGGTGACGGCAGCCAGCAACGGTGGCTCCAGCGGCGGCGGCCAGCAACGGCGGCAGCGGCACCAGGCAGCAGCAGCAGTGGCGGCCAGCAACAGTGGCTCCGCCGGCGGCAGCCAGCAACAGCAACAGTTCTGGGCAGCAGCGGCAGCAGCGGTGGCCAGCAACTGCAGCAGTGGCCAGCAATGGCTGCAGCGGCTCTGGGCAGCAGCGGCGGTGGTGGCCAGCAATGGCTGGAACCGGCTGAAAATGCGACGTGCGGAGGCCGAAAACCTCTGAAGGGTTGGGGCCGGTGGGTGGGTAGGGATACATTCAGTGTATAAGACGCACCCAAATTTCCACCCTCTTTTGAAGGGTAAAAACGTGCGCCATATACTACGAAAAATATGGTAACTCCAAATCTCTTATATGACAAAATTATGTTTAATACAAAATAACTCAACATTAATCCAGAAGGTGAAAACTTTATTTGATTCCTGTAATCACCAGGTTGCAATGATTGAAGTAATCATAGACTATCTAGGTTCAAAAGAACCTCCAGCTCAGTGCACCACTTATATTCCCAAAGAAATGGCCATTTAGACTCTGAGCCATGGTGGCACAATGGTTAGAATGCAGTATGCTGACTGCCAGCACTTCGATTCTCACTGGCTCAACTCAGCCTTCCATCCTTCTGAGGTCGGTAAAATGAGGACCCAGATTGTTGGGGGCAATATGTCGACTCTATAAACCACTTAGAGAGGGCTATGAATCACTGTGAAGTTGTATATAAGTCTAAGTGCTATTGCTAAATGCTATTGCTATTTTTTAAAAACTTCCAGTGAAGAGAATTCACTCAAGAAAATATTCCATTGTTAAACAGCTCTCGCTGCTGGGAATAATTCTTTAATGTCCAATTGAAATTGACTTCTGTGTAATTTAAATTAAATATCCATGGTTTCTTGCCCTGTCTTCTGGGCAATTGTTTAATGTCGTACAAGACAGCTCTTCTGATATTCAAAGACTTCAGTAAGGCATTTGACAAAGTAGACCACAGCCTAAGTCTTGGTAAGAGAGAAAAATATGGGATAGACAGCATCACCACCATGTGGATTCACAACTGGCAGAACAACTGCACTCAACATGTAGTCCTCTAAATGCAAGGAAGCATACAGTGCAGTGGTGGGTTCCTACCAGTGCTGTGCGGAACACCGCACCGGTAGGAGCCCGACGATGACGTCATTTGTAGGCGCTTTTTTCCAGCTTCTCCGCATCCTGAGGTGTCAGAAAAAAGCCCTCCCACCCTCCCTTGTTTCAATACCGACCTTTATTCTTCCTCCGAAGCACAGCTGAGAAGCTCCTCAGCTGTGTTTAGGCTTGTAATTTCATCCTAAGCATGCGCGGAAGTGAAATCACCCGATGGAACACGAGTTCACTTCTGCACATGCTCGCGATGCACACCGGTAGCAAAAATAACCGGAATCCTCCGCTGATACAGTGGGGTATCTCAAGGTTCTGTCTTAGGCCCAGTATTCTTCAACATTTTTATAAATGATTTAAATGAGGGGAATAGAAGGAGAACTCATCACATTTTCAGATGACACCAAGCTTGGGGGAACAGCCAACATTTTAGAAGATAGACTCAAGATCCAGATGGACCTTGAGCAACTTCAACACCGGGCCCTATCCAGAAAAATGCAATTCAGAGGAGAGAAAAGTAAGGTCTTTGGCAAGAAAAATCAAATGCATGGGTATAGAATATGTGGTACCTGGCTCAACAGCAGTGAGACAGATCTAAGAGTCCTAGTGGCAACCGCTTAAGTATGAGTGTGCTGCAGCTGCCCAAAAAGCCAATGCAGTACTAGGCTGCATCAACCGAGAGATAGTATCAAGATCATATGAAATGCTATTACTGCTTTATATTGCACTGGTAAGCTCACACTTGGGATACTGTATCCAGTTTTGATCACGATGATACAAAAAAGATATTGAAACTCTAGAAAAAGTACAGAGAAAAGTAACAAAGATGATAAGGGATCTGAAGGTTAAAGTGTACAATGAACGGTTGCAGGAACTTGGTATATCTAGTTTAGCAAAGAGAAGGACTAGGAGTGACATGAAAGCAGTCTTCCAATACTTAAGAATTGGAGGTCGACCTATTCTACAAAGCACCTGAAGGCAGAGCAAGAAATAACAAAAGTAAATAATGGAAGATATTGAAGAGAGATCCAACATAAAATTAAAAAGAAATTTCTTGACAGTGAAAACATTGGAATGGTTTGCCTCCAGAACTTGTGTTGTTCCTTCACTGGAGATATTTAAGAAGAGATTGGACAACCATTTGTCTAGAATGGAATAGGGTCCCCTGCTTGAACAGGGGGCTGGGCTAGAAGACCTCAAAGGTTCCTTCCAACTCTCCCTATGGTCTTCTCATTTTCAGGATAAAACATAACCAATACTTCTACCTTTTCTTCCTAAGTTTATCTGTCTATCTTGTAAAGCCAATTTGGAACCATGGAATAGCAGTGTGTGATGTATGTATGTTTTGGTGATATTGTATACTTCACAATTAATGATGGACTCATCAGAACATGTTTCTTGCATATAGGAGGATGATCTAGATGGAATTCACATTGTGGCATTTGCTGAAGAAGACGATCCAGGTACAAAACACATAGGCTTGTTGCAGGTCTTGGTGTAAAGAACATAAAACATCCCCCTGTCAGGGGATGACTTTCTGTCTGTCATCTGTCTATTACAAGAAAGTGTCCTATGGCATCAAAATGTATGCTGATTATAGGTATTCACCGCCATGAACTATGTTCCATTCTTCAGATGTAGGAGAAGTTAGCTTGAAAGAGAGGCATATATAGTATACTCCCATTCTTTTAGAGGAGGGAAAGTGGCATTTTTGCATTTTTCCTTTTTGCAAATAAAAGCTAAAAGCAATTTAATTAGGGAATCAGCTTTGAAATAAAAAACATTTATCTGAGCATTTTCAGCTTAAACTCTGAAATGTTTCATTTGCGATAATACTTTAATCAATGAGTCATTGCCAGCTCTTCTCCTCCTGCGCTGTGTTTCATATGTAACTGGAACCATCTTCACTCTCATTCTGGGTACATTTACTCCCCTGTAATATGGTATGTGTAACATTAGAAATGGGGGGGGGGGGAGTTCTCCAGCAGAAAATCTTCCATTCCAGCACTGAACTCAGAGTTTAGTGTCTACAAAAAGGACTTGGCAGGTACCACCCAAATTTGAAAGCAGAACCACTAGTGAAATGGTGGGACTGAGAAATAGTGCACTGAAATAATCTTCTCTCCCATGACTGTAATTGCTTGGAATATGCTATTCTTGTCTGATTACTATAAACACTCAAGTATTCTTCTGCAGAGCACTGTTATTATATTTTCAGATGGCTTTGAATTCCTGGAAATTGTCAAGCAGGTTGCCAAAGACAACACTGATAATCCTGATCTAAGCATTGTCTGGATTGATCCTGATGATTTTCCTCTGGTAAGTAGCCCTATCTCCCAGCTGGTCCCTTCTCATTTTTTACAGACTTACATGCATGTACATGTAGAAGTACATAGACATTCCATGTATAATAGAGAGCAAAGGATTGCAATCAATTGAATCTATTGTGTACTACCATCAAGAAAAAAATTCCAAAATGATTTGTATTAATATGAATGCCTATATTCTAGTATTCCTTTTTATATATAATTAGTATTAAAGAATGTTACATATGTAAAAGGTAAACATAAAATTATATAATGTAAGATTAAGAAAAGAAAAGAAATAAGAAACTGCAGATAGAAAAAAGGCAAATGTATAAAGAAGTATTAATATGAATGCCTATATTCTAGCATTCCTTTTTATATATAATTAGTATTAAAGAATTTTACATATGTAAAAGGTAAACAAGAAATTATATAATGTAAGATTAAAAGAAAATATATATAAGAAACAATTCAGATAGAAAAAGGAAAATATATAAAGAAGTGACTTCTGATCTTCTTTACAGCAGTTACAAACTTATTATCTCTCCTCCCTCTTTAAAGTTACATGATTACCTTCTACCCATATTCATCCTTTTCTAATCAACTAATCCATAAATGACCACTTCATTTTTCCAGCCTTTCATAAAAGTACTTATTGTCTTATTCCTGATCAAACAGATCATTTTAGCCATATCCACAAGTTCCACCATCTTCACAACCTATTCCTCCATTGTGGATATTACAGTATTTTTCCATTGCATTATTTGCATTATTTATTAAATTTATCCAAAAGTACTTTAGAATAAACAATGTTAATTTCAGTTCTTCCCTTAATCTGTTTTAAACTTTCTTAGGTCAAGTTCTTGGTAAGCTTTTTTGTTTTTAATTATTTTTAAATCCTTATAGTTATTTCTTTACTTTTTACATTAAGCCAGGTCAAAGGATACTCACCATGTGGTTTAATTGCTCTGCTGCTTGAAGTCTCTGTAACTCATATCTTTGTAAATTTTAAAATGTAATCCAAACATGCATTAGAAAGTATAGCTTTGGATGAGTTCCTTAAAAGCAGGCCCTGCATGAGGCTATGCATTTGATGTCCCGTCCCCCCGTCCCCCGTGGCTCCCGGCACAAGTCATCAATAGGAGCCCTCTCAATCCTGCAGGTTTCCTCACAAGGAGTTGCCCTCTGAAGCACAAGTTAGCAATCTCCTGGCTTCTCCTTGTTGAAGAAGCTCTGCTCACTAGGGTTTGCCTCCTGGTGACCAGCCTCCACTAGTCTAGTGCAGTATCTTTGCTATTCGGTGTGTGTTAGTTCTCCATTTTCTCCATCCAGAAGTCCCCAATATTCTATTGTTTCTTACAATTTAAGAAACATATATAAAACATTTTTCTCCTAATGTTTTTCAATACCAGAAAGTTTCTGAATTTCACAAAAGGAATACAAGGGTCAGTTGATTTTACATAATTCTACTTTATAATGTAGAAATCTGTGATTTTCAAAACTTTTGATAACTGTTCTGTGAGTGAGGAAAGGAAGCCCCACTTTTTTTCTTTTTTTCTGCAGTGGTTAAAATTTCTCTATTTTCCTTATTTAATTTGTTAATTTATTTGCCACATATCTCACTGTGGGGCTACTCTAGGCAGCTTTTATAAGGCATTCATAAGGCATATTTATAAGGCAGCCCAACTCAAACAATGTGGTT
Organism: Diadophis punctatus similis; assembly: GCA_023053685.1. NCBI lineage: Eukaryota > Metazoa > Chordata > Lepidosauria > Squamata > Dipsadidae > Diadophis > Diadophis punctatus. Next base: position 103,562,097 of record JALIGW010000002.1, read on the forward strand.
CTAGGCTGCATCTGTTTCTTCATTTAAAGCAAACTGCTGCAAATATTGAATAAGATTGCCATTGCTTTAGCAATGTCATTTATAATTATTTTTTAAAAATCAAGGGCAGTTTTACTGTATATATTCACAACCAGTTTTCTGAGTCATATATTAAAATTCAAATAGGATTAGACTTTCAATCATTTATGCAATGGTTTTCTTTCTTTGGTCAACACATCTTCCTATTTGGAAATATTCAAATAACTCAATCTAGAAACTTTTTCTCATGTGTTCCACATGAGAGCACATAACTTTTTAAAATTCCATTTGAATTTTTCTCAATGTATCTTGAAATTTAATGAAATAGAAAGGAAGATAAACATATGATTAAAATACATACATTGAAATATTTGATATATAACACAATTTATTAGAGTTGTTATATAAATATTTAATATTTAAATGCTATTCAATATTTAGAACGTAAGAATCTGTTGCAAAATGGTTGCATCCAGAAGGGTTTTTTTAACCAATCTTAAACTGCCATGAACATGGGAGAGACGTATCTTAAAAGTGCATTGCCATATATCCTGAGTGTGCTTTTGGTATGAGATTGCATAAAACGTTAAGTTTGTTTTTATCCAAAGAGTGTTGAACAAGCTATTGAACAAGTACTGCTAATTCACAATTGCTGGCATACAAAAATTCAGCATTTATGTGTGCACTGGGCCATAATCTTGCACAGCATAAACTATAGCATAATCTTGCACAGCATAAACTATACGGTGGTGCAGCTAAGTCTTTTCACCAGGAAATGGCCTAGATGTCTGCTATCCAGCATTCCCCTGCCCTTGAAAGGCTTGCTTACTCCCTTCCCTTGTCACTGTTGAAATGGAGCCCCTGTACAATGATGGACAGTCAGGCTAAATGGAACCATATCCCAGAGGAAACTTGCTGCATTGTCTCTTTTTGTTGCTTGCATCAGGAGACAATCGAGAGCTGTACCTCCCACCGAGATTGATTCTGTTCCTACCATGATGTCTTCAGCTTTCAACTCTTATTGTTTCTTGTATAGTTCAAAATCCCCCCCCCAACCAAATTTTCTCCACATATCCTTCAAACCACAGGTAATTGAAAATTGTGTTTGCGGGCAACTTTAAACTAAAAACTGACTGGTCTGCCCATTTAGCTGCATCTGGTTGCAAATGGGTAGTTGACCATTAGATAGAAATGAAGCCTTACCTCAAACTTTTTGACCCAAAGGTGCTTTTTCAAGGGGCAACTGGGCTTTTTTTTTTGTTTTTCTTTGAAGACGTTTCACTTCTCATCCAAGAAGCTTCTTCAGCTCTGACTGGATGGTGGGGAATGGAAGGATTTATACTCCTTGCAGACAGCTGGTCATTTGCATTCTTTTAGTGAATGGTTAAAGTCGCCTGGTGGTTTATCTGTATCATCAGGGTCACCTGAGTGGTGCAAATGGGTGTGGAGCCTTTTTGGAACTGTTGAAAGGACTGTGTTATAGATTGGAGATAGATGATGTTGTATCCCTCCCTCTCTGTTGAGAGAGGACTGTTCAATTTTGACATAGATGGCCTCTTTGAGCCCTCTTTCAAACCAGCGGTCCTCTCTGTCCAAAATGTGGAGTTTGCTATCTTCGAAAGAGTGGGCTTTGTCTTTTAAATGCAAATGGACTGCTGAATCTAGTCCTGATGGGTTTGTTCTCCTATGTTGTGCCATGCATTTATGAAGTGCTTGTTTTGTTTCCCCAATGTACAGATCTGCACATGGCTCACTGCATTGTGCTGCATATACCACTTTGCTCAGTTTGTGTCTGGGTGTTTTATCCTTCAGATGGACAAGCTTCTGCCTTAGTGTATTCTTGGGTTTGAAGTGTGCACATATGTTATGTTGGCTGAAGATCTTTCTGAGCTTTTCCAATATTCCTGCAACGTACTGTATGGAATGACAATGTTGCTTCATTTATTGTTCTCTTTGTTGTCCTGTGGAGGTCCTGTGTGGTCTTTTTTGAGATTTGATATAGGCCCACTTGGGATAGTCACACATTCTCATAGCTTCTTTGATGTGTTTTCATTCCCCCCCCCCCATCTTTGCTGGTAGGCAGGCCTTCAGCTCCGTGGTGTAGGGTTCTGATGGCTCCCATTTTGTGCTCCAGTGGGTGGTGGGAATCAAAATGTAAATATTGATCTATGTGAGTGGGTTTTCTGTAAACTTCAGTGTTAAGGCTTCTGTTTTCCTTAATGTGTACTGCACAATCCAGGAAGGCTAGACTATTTTCCTTAACATCTTCTCAAGTGAACTTAATGGATCTGTCCACAGAGTTGGTATGTTTGGTGAATGCTTCCAATTCTTGTGTTATGATCTTGACCCAAGTATCATCCACATACCTATACCAGTGAGTGGGTGGAATTTCTTGAAGGAGTCTAGGGCTTTGGTTTCTACCTCTTCCATGTAGAGATTGGCCACAATGGGGTACACAGATGAACCCATAGCGCAGCTGTGTTTTTGTCAGTAGAAACCTTCATTGTATTTAAAATAGGTAGTGGTCAAGCAGAGGTCCAGCATGGCACATATGTGGTCTGGGCTGAGGTTCTATCACCTAAAATGTGCTGTTTTGTACAAGTCATTTTTTCACTACCATGACAGTTTCGGTAGTTGGAATGCAGGGGAAGATAGGAAGATAGGAAACCATGGGCTCATCGGGGTGAGTTTTAGTTTCCAAACTTTGCTAGTGAAGTCCTGTGAATTGTTGATATGCTGGGTGGTGTTGCCAACTAGAGGAGCTAATAAATTGTTTAGATGTTTTGCAATGTTGTAGGTGACAGAGTTGATGCTTTTGACAATTGGTCTGAGTGGAGTTCCCTCTCTGTAGATTTTGGGAAGTCCATATATGCATGGGGTGACTTCCTCAGGGTAAACAAAGAGGGGTCAAAGAGGCCATCTATGTCAAAATTGAACAGCCCTCTCTCAACAGAGGGGGAGGGATATGACATAAACTATCTCCAGTCTGCAACACAGTCCTTTCAACAGTTCCAAGAAGGCTCCATACCCATTTGCATCACTCAGATGATCCTGATGACACAGATAAACCTCCAGGTGACCTTAATGACCCGCTAAAATGACCTGCTGTCTGCAAGGAGTATAAATCCTTCCATTCCCCACCATCCAGTCAGAGCTGAAAAAGCTTCTTGGATGAGAAGCTAAACATCTTCAAAGAAAAACCAAAAAAGTCCAGTTGCCTCTTGAAAAAGCATCTTTGGGACAACCATGACCTGGATGACTGAGAATCTCCATAGACATCAAACTTTTTGAGTTCACAATATGAATACACGTATAAGTAAGTTTTTCTTTTCTTTTGCTTCTACAGCTGATCACATACTGGGAAAAGACATTCAAGGTTGATCTGTTCAAGCCACAAATTGGTGTGGTCAATGTCACTGATGTGAGTATCAGCTGGCTCATACTTTCAGTGGCCTTAGCATCAAGGCTACTGGATCTGACTTTGTGCGTCATTATAACTTTGAACGGTAAATGAAAGGTTGTTAAGTCAAGGACTACCTGTATTTTGATGTGACAGTCAGCTCCTCAGTGATGGATGCCTGTCAAGGATGTATCTATTCGTCTAAACCAGCGGTTCTCAACCTGAGGGTCGTGACCCCTTTGGGGGTCGAACGACCGTTTCACAGGGGCCGCGAAGACACATTTTTTTGCTGAGTTTATATTATCTTGCTTGCTGATCTGGGTGCACCGAAGAAGAAAGGCAAGGTAGGAGAGAGAGGGGGGGAGGGGGCTGCAGGCACGATTTCACTCCGCAGAGTTGAGGTGACTCGTCAGGGTGCCTTCGGGTTTGCCTTTTGCATGTTCTTGGGTGCCTGCAAGATGCCTCTTGGGGGGGTGGGGGTGGCGGGAAGGGCGAATCTCTTCTGGAAGCGCAGAGAGAGGGAAGGCATGAGGTGACCCTTAAGGTGACAAACAGCGACCGACTGATGGAGCCGGAGCTTGGAAACGAGCGCCAGCTCTCAAACTCGGCTCTGCTCTGGAGGCTTTCTGTGCCTTCGGGTGCTTGTCTTCACGTGACATAAATTCTCCCAAAGAGCCTCCCGTGCTATGAAGTTGCCAGTTATTTTCTGGAAAAGCAGGGAGTCGCTAAAAGCCTCGGATGCCTCAGAATCAACCCTCGGAAACTCCATTCCCTTCCAGGCTTCCTTTGCTCCCTTTCTCGCGGCGTCCAGGAAAGAGGGTGCTTCCGCCTCGCAGGCCTCCTCCTTTGTTCCTGGTTCAACTCCGCCGACCTGGCTGGCTGCGTGAGGCCAGAACTCCCTCCATGCTTCAAGACAAAAATTTCATTTATTTGTAATTAGAAATATTTTACAATATATAATTACATATTGTTTTTGTGATTAATCACTATGCTTTAATTATGTTCAATTTGTAACAATGAAAATACAGTACATCCTGCATATTAGATATTTACATTATGATTCATAACAGTAGCAAAATTACAGTTATGAAGTAGCAATGAAAATAATTTTATGGTTGGAGGTCACCACAACATGAGGAACTGTAGGGGTCGCGGCATTAGAAAGGTTGAGAACCACTGGTCTAAACATAGATAGAATTTATGATCCTTGGCTTAATTTTAAAAGCCCCTCTTCTGAATATCTGTTTTGAAACTTCTGGGAAGATTATCTTCCTTCTGTGTAGTGTTCTGAAAAAAAATGTCAAAATAATAAGAGTGAGAAACAAAAAGAGAGGTGCAGGGAAAGGGAAAGGATGTCTCCGAGAGCAGATGGGCAACATATCCTCTATTCTTGTTCTTGTTAGTATTTATCAACAATTGTGATTATCCCAAACTTCTGGAATAATTCAAAGGAATTTTATTGTAGCATGTGTATCTTAACAATATTATAATTTTAAAAATGATTATTTGCTATTTTTATTTGTTAACATATATCATATAGTCATGTAGTACCTTGTTTCCCCCAAAATAAGACATCCCCTATAATAAGCCCAATCGGGCTTTTGAGTGCATGGCAATAAGGCCAAGCGCTTATTTCAGGGTTCAAAAAAATATAAGACAGGGTCTTATTTTCGGGGAAACATGGTATTACTACTTATATTTGAAAGCTTTTGTATTCAGTTTATTGGGAGGAAGTATAGGATGAAATCCACAAATGATTTTTCCTTGATTTCCAGTTTCCTAAACTCCCATTTTATAAGTAATTGGAGAAGATTTAAGATTTAAACATATTTTGCTCCAAAAACTCCCAGTATTCTGTGAAGAAAATGTTCACCCTTCCTTTCAGGCTGACAGTGTCTGGATGGACATCAGGGATGATGATGAACTCCCTACAGTTGAGGAATTAGAAGATTGGATAGAAGATGTGCTTTCTGGCAAAATAAACACAGAAGATGATGATATTGATGATGATGATGATGATGATGACGATGACGACGACGACAATGATGATTAGGTTATAGCTCATTGAATACTGGACATCAAAATCTGTGTGCCTCAAAATACTATGCCTTACAGTATTTCTCTTCTAAAGGGAAAATACTGTTCTTTTTGACTTCTAAGGGTCATTGAAAATTCATAGTCTTGATCCCTTTTATTGTCCCGCTTCCCAAATACCATCTTCACCCTTCTGGCTTCCACAATGTGTACTCTATACCTACAGTGAATTAGAAATTATTATTATTTAATTGTGTAAGCTCAGTGTTTATGCTCCCTGCAGGAAACTTTAAATCTATGAATATGTTCATTCATAAGAATAAGAGAAAATAAAGAATTATATAATAGTTCATGATTTAGCAAGGACATTTCTACCCTACACTACTCCCAACAGAATGGCTTGCCAAATCAAGTTGTAGAAAATGGAAATAGTGGAGAGCAATAGGCCTTTTCTCCCTGTTCTTCTATCTCTTGGGATTATGGGCTTACGTTTTCTCCACATGCCATCTGTGGAGGACATGTCCTCTACAATGGAATTTCAGTCTTTGAGTCAAACTGCTGCTTGTTGTTTGTTGTTTTCCCCTTTCCTGCTACTTGCCTCCCTGACAGCAGCAGAAGAAATGATCCCCCAAGTTTGATGGCCTCATTTCTGAGATTCAGTAAGAAGAACCCTGTGTGGTAGCCATTTCCAAATGGCATATTTTCTTCCCAGCTTGGAGATCACTGGGAAACACATGGCGGTGGATGTGGGGAAGAGTCCAGTTGGCTTTCTTTTGGAATGAATTGCATCTATTCTCCAAATGGGTCTAGGACAATTTGCTACAGCAAACTCACAGCCAACTCACCATGGCCATCTCTCCATGGCCATCTGTGAAATTCCATGCCGGATAACGCAATGCGATAAATGTTATCTTTGACATTATTTCCATTGACAAAACTGGAAATAATGTTGGAGAAACAGTGGTGGATAACATTTATTATGTTGAGTTATCCCATGTGGAATTTTCTATGGTGAGTTGTCCCATGGCAAGTTGGTCATGATGAGATGGCCGGGGCAAATTGTCCCATTCTGCTTCAAACACCAGAAGGAAAGAACTGGGGAATCGCCAGTAGTGACTGATGTTTAAATTGTTTGGTATTTCCCATACTTTGTAATGCTTATGTTCTATTCTTTGATCAGGGGTGAAATTCAGCAGGTTCTGGAGAACCGGTAGTGGAAATTTTGAGTAGTTCAGAGAATCGGCAAATACCACCTCTGGCTGGCCCCAGAGTGGGGTGGGAATGTGGATTTTGCAGTATCCTTCCCCTGCCACGCCCACCAAGCCACGCCCACAAAACCGGTAGGGAAAATTTTTGAATTTCACCCCTGTCTTGGATCCTGTTCAATTGAAATGTAAAAAGAAATTCTGATTGGACTGATGCAGGATTTCATTTCATCTTACCTTGTTTCTGTGCTAATCAATACTCAGTCTGCAATAAAGCTATTTGGGCCATCCATCACTGCCCTGTTTTCTAGAGGCTAATATCCAAGTTTCCTCCCCCATAATCAAAATATGATTAGCCAGTGTGAAATTACTCTGTATAGATAATTGATCAGGATTCCCATTTCCATTAAAACTCCATATTGTGTGTATATGCATGTATCACTTTTTTATTTATCCAATTAAACATAGAATACAAGCTTGGAAGGGGCCTTGGAGGTCTTCCTAGTCCAATGAGGTGCTTGAGCAGGAGACCTTATATCATGGGTGTCAAACTCGCATCGTCACGCGTCATCCCATGACATATTGCAACTTTTTTCCTCTTTGCTAAACTGGGTGTGGGTGTGGCCAGCACGTGACACATTCGGGACGCGGGCTGTGAGTTTGACACCCCTGCCTTATATCATTCCAGAGAAATGGTTGTCCAATCTCTTCTTGAAAACTTCCAGTGATGGAGAACCCATAATTTCTGATTTATATAATTACCAATCATGTTTCAAAATTATGTGCAGCTGATATGTTATTATCTGAAGGTTTTTCCCTTTTGCACCTACCAACTTTACAAAGATTGACCTTGCAACATTGTTTTCTGCCACATTTCCATGATGTTGCCTTTGTATTATCCTGGAAATTTCTCATGAGTGAGACACGCTTGTCATCTTTGCTCTACCAATGATAGTGTTTCTCCATTTATTCTGTCCAAGCAAAATGTCATGATGTGCTATGATTGATAGCAAATTTCATGTTGGGTAGATGAATTAATACTTTAATTCAGCAATGGGGAAAGTCCCAAATATAGGGTCACATAGTATGATTCTTACAAACTTTTCATCACTCTTACTGGTACATTGAAATTATTACTTGAAATGAACTGGAGAAAAAACGATTTTTCAAAATGCAGTTATTTCTTCACCCAACTTCTTGATTTCAGTCTAAACATCTCATACTTATTTTCAAATGCCTTGGGGTTTGCCTGAAAATGTTTTATGACATAGCCCTATTCTAGTTTCTCCAAAAGGGGAAATGAGGAAGGTGTCAGGGTTCCAAATAGCATCCAAAGGTAAATCAGAGTCAAAGTCAAAGTATTCCTCAAAGTCCCAATTTATTCTCAGAGCCATGTTAGCACATCTGGGTGAAACCCGAATCTAAATGTCAGGCCGAAGCCATTTTATTTGGACTCTTTGGCCTGCCACACTATATACTACTATATCATGCATTTTCTATTGTGGGAAAATGGGAGGGGGGATAGTATGAGGTAGTTAGCATGTAGCCATAACAAATTCCTTTCTAGAAAGTCAAGGTCATCCTTTGTCTCTGCGCCCCTGCATCTGCACGGAAGGAGATGGGTGGATTCTGCCAGCCTGGTGATTGGAGAACATGATGAACTGTGGGTGTGGGGGGCAGGAGTTTGAACTTTCAACTGGGTGGTGAAACCCTAGGGACTTCAGATTCGGGTTTCACCCAGATGTGCCAACATGGCTCTGAGAATAAATTGGGACTTTGAGAATACTTTGACACGGACTCTGATTTACTTTTGGATGCTATTTGGAACCCTGACACTAACCCGAATCGCCCTTAAAACTCATCCAGCTACCCTGAATCCTCGGGGCGCTTCTTTGGGGTCCTGAGCCCCAACCCCAACCCGGAAACGGGCAGTGTGAAGACTCAGGGAAGATGGAGGAAGAGAAGCATGCCACGGGGAAGCCAGTAGAGGATGGATCGCGTGTTCACATCAAGAACCTCTACTTTCCTTCCAAAGCCGTGGTGGAAGCCGAAAAGGCCGTGGAGGTGGAACTCAAGTTGGCAAACTGCCGACCCCTGAGCTCCCCTCTCAGCAAGAATGGGCCTCTCAGGGCGTGACCGGAGGGTTGAGCTCTCCCACAGAGCAGAGGTGGGAGCCACACCTTGGCGCAGGATCAGTCTCGACCCATGAGTGGAGACAGCCCAAATTTACGTCGACCGGGCGTTCCGAAGGCAAGGGATCCCACCCACTGTCACGCAGTTAATCGCTGATGGAGCTCCCTGACCAGTTCGGACAGCTAAGCATAAGTTGGACCAACCCCCATTCGGGACCCGAAGTCACTAGATGGAACCTGGCCCAGCCAACGTTCTCCTTCCCAAAGAAGAACCCACCAGCCCAACTGAGCGGGGACTCTGCCTCATTTCACACTGCGATGAGCGAGTCCCCTGCAAGCCTCTCCACCGGGGTGAAGCCTATGTGGACAACCCTCCACCCCCGAAGTGCAGATTACCCACCGGCCCGGGCTAGGGAGTCAGCTGGCTTGGCAATCGGGATCGTGGGGGTTGCCAACCCCGATCCTGTCACTGAACTTCGACCTCGTGCCACCTGGACAAGCCCCAGCGGGATGGGCTTTCTTCTCAGGAGTGGGGTGGGTGCAGTGCCCCTGGGCTCCGGGGCCCCAGCAGCAGCCGACCCCCGCGCCGGTGTTCGGAGCGGCGCAGCGTCCCCCGGTGACTGACCATTCCTTCTGCACCACCCCAGCCTCATCCGCAGGGACACCTCCCCGCCGGCGGAGCAGCCCAGCGACTGGCCCAGATGCAGCAACCGGCAGGATTGCAACTGGGAGGACCCCAGCCGCAAGTGATCGTCCCGCCAGCCGCTCAAGTGCAAGCCGTCGCCTAACCGGCACCAGCACAGCCCCCTCAGTTCCGTGCCACATTTGATGGGATCCCAGGAAGCATTGGAAGGGGTACCCTTTGTCAGAAGCTACGTGGGTTAAAAGTTGGAATGTAAAAGCTGATAGGCTAGTTAAACAATTCCATGATAAATATCCTGATAAGCCAAAGGGTCCCCCTGGGGGGAGGGGTGGTTAATGATGCCGTGTTAACCCCCTATGTTATTTCTCTCTCTCTCTCTCTCTCTCCTGTAGGACACAGTGTTTTCCTGATTCCTGTTCAGATTCGGGTTTCACCCAGATGTGCCAACATGGCTCTGAGAATAAATTGGGACTTTGAGGAATACTTTGACTCGGACTCTGATTTACTTTTGGATGCTATTTGGAACCCTGACACTGCAGTCCCAAGGATTTCACCACCCAGTTGAAAGTTCAAAATCCTGCCCTCCACACCCACAGTTCATCATGTTCTCCAATCATCAAGTGCCAGGCTGGCAGAATCCACCCATCTCCTTCCATGCAGGTGCAGGGGCGCAGAGACAAAGGATGACCTTGACTTTCTAGAAAAGGAATTTGTTATGGCTACATGCTGACTACCTCATACTATCCCCCCTCCCATTTCCCCACAATAGAAAATGCATGATATGGTAGTATATAGTGTGGCAGGCCAAAGAGTCCAAATAAAATGGCTTCGGCCTGACATTCAGATTCGGGTTTCACCCAGATGTGCCAACATGGCTCTGAGAAAAGACCGTGTCCTACAGGAGAGAGAGAGAAATGACATAGGGGGTTAACACTACATCATTAACCACCCCTCCCCCAGGCTTATCAGGATATTTATCATGGAATTGTTTAACTAGCCTTTAACCTTTTACATTCCAACTTTTGACCCAGGTAGCTTCTGACAAAGGGTACCCTTTCCAATGTACTAAATATTGTAATTGACCCCTATACATTCTGGAGTCCAAAATCTTCTTAACTTCGTAGTGAGTTTCCCCTTGTATTACTACTGAGGGAGGGGGTGGTTGGGTTTGTAGTCTTACACTTGACCCAACTACTGGTTTTAGTAAACTGCAATGAAATATAGGATGGATTTTCCCCAATAGTTTGGGCAACACCTGTTGGACTGTGACTGGGTTAATAACTTTAACTATTGGGAATGGACCTAAAATTTTTGGCCCTAGCTTTTTACTGGGCATTCATAGTGGAATATATTTGGTAGACAAGAAAACTTTATCCCCCACTCAGAAAGTAGGCTGGAGTGAGCAATGTTTGTCTGCTGGCTTCTTGTATGCTTCAGCCGCTTCAGTTAGCGCTTTCTTGGTTTTCTCCCACCCTTTCTTCAGAGTTTCCATCCACTTAAAGACATGGAAGTGGGAGTCTCTACTGGCAACTCAGGCATAGGAATAACTTCCGTGCCGCTGGTAACTTGAAAAGGTGTTAGTCCGGTGCTGCTATGGACAGCGTTGTTGTATGCCACCTCTGCGAATGGCAGCAAGTCTGACAATTGTCCTGTTGGTAGTCCACATAACAACGGATGTATTGTTCGACCATTGCATTCGTATGTTCCGCGGGCCCATTAGTTCTCGGATGAAAAGCCGAGCTGAGTCCTTGATTGGATCCAATTGCTCTCAGGAACTCTCTCCAGAACTTGGCTGTGAATTGCACACCTCGGTAGGAAATGATTCCCTTGGGGACGCCATGGAGGCGGTAGATGTGTTTGAGAAATAGTTTTGCTAGTTTTCTGGCGGATGGTAGACCTGAGCAAGCGATGAAATGAGCTTGCTTGGAAAATAAGTCGATCACCGTCCAAATCACCGTGTTTCCACTACTGTCTGGGAGTTCCACAATGAAGTCCATAGCGATTTCTTCCCAGGGCTTGCTGGGATAAGCCACTTGTTGCAGGAGTCCAGGTGGTTTCCCTGGCCGGGTTTTCCTGGTTGCACACGTGGCATAACTTTTTACTCCACTTCAGTTTTCATTTTTGGCCACCAATTGGTCGTCTGGCTTGGCCTTGTATGAGGACTTGTGCAGCTGTCTCCCCCTGTGGAGGGGGAATGATGGAGTGCACTTCTTGCTCCTTTTGGCTGTTGTATTGTGGCTTTCTAGACAAAGCATCAGCCAATAAATTCTTCCCAGCTGGGATGTGCTTCAGTTCAAATTTGAATCTTCTGAAGTATTGTGCCCAGTGTACTTGTTTTGGTGAGAGTTTCCTGGGGGTTTTCAAGGCTTCGAGGTTCTTATGATCTGTCCAGAATTCGAACGGCACTTTGCCCCCCTCTAGGAATTGTCTCCAAGTAAGCAGCGCCCAACGTACTGCATATGCTTCTTTCTCCTAGATGGCCCTTCTCCTCTCGGTGGCTGTGAGCTTTTTTTAGACGTAAGCGCATGGCAGGAGTTGGCCCTTTTCATTTTTCTGCAACAGCACCTCTGCTATCGCCACATCGCTGGTGTCAGACTGAATTATGAACTGTCATTCTGGGTCGGGGTGTTGCAGGATCAGTTCCTGGGTGAAGAGTCACTTCAGCCTTTCAAATGCTTTTTGGCATTCCATCGTCCATCCAATCAGCTGTTAGGTTTTGGCTTTGTGGGCGATGGGCCTGTCTTTAGCAGCTCAGTCAATGGCAGTGCCACCTCGGTAAAGGCAGGGATGAACTGCCGATAGAAGTGTGCGAAGTCCAAGAAGCTTTGTAGTTACTTGCAGCTGCATGGGGGCTGCCAGTCTAACACCGCTTTCACTTTTCCTGGATCCATCTCTGTCCCTTCGCTGGAGATGCGATACCACAGATAATCTAGGGAGGTCTTGTGGAATTCGCATTTGGAGAGTTTTGTGTACAGCTTGGCGGCCAGAAGCTTCTCTAAAACCTGTCACACTAACTTCATGTGCTCTTCCACGGTCTTGCTAAAGATGAGAATGTCATCCAAATAAACGAGTACCCCCTTGTACAGGTGTGGGTGGAGCACTTCGTTTATGAATTGCATGAAGACGGCGGGGGGGGGGGGGCTTGCAGCCCAAAAGGCATAACTCTGAACTGGAAGCTTCCCAAGGAGCAGTCAAAGGCGGTCTTCCATTCGTCCCCCTCCCTAATTCAGATGCGGTAGTATGCTTCCTTTGGTGAATATCTTGCCTTTGGACAAGTGGTTCAGTAAGTCTTTCATGAGAGGGAGGGGGTACATGTTTTGCACGCACACCTGACCCCCCCCCATCTTTCTTCTCTTTGAAGAGTACTGGGGCAGCAACCCTCGACTTCGCGGGTTGGATGAATCCCCGCTCTAGGTTGGCATCGATGTATCTTCTTAGTTCTTCCAATTCTTTTGGGGTCATTGAGTACATCTTTGGTTTTGGGAGCGTGGCTCCCAGCTCAAATTCTATGGCGCAGTCTGTGGGCCGGTGAGGGGGAAGGTAGTTGCAGTCTTCCTCACTGAAGAACCCCTCAAGGTCTCTGTATTCTGCCGGCACCTGCTGGGCGCCTGGAAGTTTGGCCTCAATTATAGGGGCCGCCGGCTGAGGCCTCCCCGGGCTGAGGGGTTTTGGCTCTTCCAGGTGCCTCTGCTTCTCTTTAGGGGGTAGTGGCCCAATGCTCAGGGTCAGTTTTCTGTAGCCATCTTCCCACTTTATGGTGGGCGTCTATTTGTCGAGCCACGCAAGCTCTAATATGATCGCTTCTGACATCTTTTGGGTGACTATGAATTGAATGAGTTCATGGTGGCACCCTATCTCCAAGTCCACCAGTTCGGTAAGGTGTGTGGTGGGGGACCCCCCAATTAATGATCCGTCTACTTGTTGGAAGCGGATGGGGTTGGCTAAGGACCTAGAGCGGATCCCCAACTGTTCTACCACGGATTTGCTGATTAGGTATCGAGAGCAGCCCGTGTCTATGATCACCTCCACTGCTCCTCCCTCCCCTGTCTCTGGCACCGTAATTCTTGCTTGGATGACAAAGGGGCAGATGGCTTAACTCACCATTGGGTCGTCTTCACCACTGACTCCTCCATCAGAGTGCAGAGGGGTTTCCTCTCCTGATGATGTCTTGGGTTCTTCGGAAGGGGGAGGGTATCCCTCTGTTTGTTGGGCCAGGGGACTCATCTTGGGTGATTTTGGGGGCTTCTTCCTAGGCTCCGCGGCGGGGCGGGCTTTTGGCTGTGGAATGGGGGCCGGCACCAAGCACTCCGAAGCCCGATGGCCAGTTTGACCACATCTGTAGCACTTTATTGCTCTCGTGGTGTCAAGTGCAGGGGTCGTGGCTCGCTTTGGTTGGGATCGGCGACCTAAAAGCCTCCTGGCTGGCTTCTCGGACTGAGGTTTCTTGGGACCCCGAATTGCATGACCCAGGATGATGGCCCTATCATACCAGTCCTGGATCCTGTCCGGGACTCAGATGTTACAGGCTTTTCTCAGTTCTGGGTCCAGAGCATCTTTGAACATGTGCACCAAGAGCCGTTCAGGCTAGTCCCACGCCTTCCCGGCCACCCTTCGGAATTCCCACACTAGTTCTTTCACTGAGCGGCTAGCCTGCTTCAGCCCCTTAATCTCTTCCTCGGCTTCCACTTGTTAGACAGTGTCGCTAGAGTGGACTCGCATCAGCCGGACAAACTCGTCCGCATCATCGAGCTCGGGGCCCGCTTCCTCATGGAGTTCTGCCACCCACTCTGCTGCTTCCCCCTCGTTCATCCCCTCTGTTATCGCGTCAATCAGTTCTCGGTCCAACTGGAATTGGGCCCCGTACTGGTCGGTATACACCCAGACCCGGTGTAAGAAGTAGGCCAGTTTCCTGGGATCCCCATCAAATGTGGCACGGAACCGAGGGGGCTGCGTTGGTGCCTGTTAGGCGACAGCTTGTACTTAAGCAGCTGGCGGGACAATCGCTTGCGGCTGGGGTCCTCCCAGTTGCAATCCCACCGGTTGCTGCATCTGGGCCAGTCGCTGGGCCGCTCCGCCAGCGGGGAGGTGTCCCTGCGGATGAGGCTGGGGCGATGCAGCAGGAACAGTCATGACTGGGGCGGCTGTTCTGCTCTGAACACCGGCACTGGGGTCGGCTGGTGCTGGGGCCCTGGAGCCCATGGCCACTGCACCCACCCCACTCCTGGGAAGAAAGCCCACCCCGCTGGGGCTTGTCCAGGTGGCACAAGGCCGAAGTTCAGCGACGGGATCAGGGTTGGCAACCCCCATGGTTGCCAAGCCAGCTGACTCCCTAGCCCAGGCCGGTGGGTCATCTGTGCTTCGGGGGTGGAGGGTTGCCCACATAGGCTTCACCCCGGTGGAGAGGCTTGCAGGGGACTCACTCATCGCAGTGTGAAATGAGGCAGAGTCCCCACTCAGTTGGGCTGGTGGGTTCTTCTTTGGGAAGGAGAACGTTGGCTGGGCCATGTTCCATCTAGTGACTTCGGATCCCGAATGGGGGTTGGTCCAACTTACACTTAGCCGTCCGAACTGGTCAGGGAGCTCCATCAGCGATTAACTACGTGACAGTGGGTGGGATCCCTCGCCTCTGCTCAGTGGGAGAGCTCAACCCTCTGGTTGCGTCCTGAGAGGCACATTCTTGCTGAGAGGGGAGCTCAGGAGTCGGCAGTTTGCGCCGAGCCCCCAACTTGCGTTCCACCTCCACGGCCTTTTCGGCTTCCACCACGGCTTTGGAAGGAAAGTAGAGGTTCTTGATGTGAACACGCAATCGGTCCACTACTGACTTCCCCGTGGCATGCTTCTCTTCCTTCACCTTCCCTGAGTCTTCACACCGCCCATTGCCGGGTCCGCGTTGGGGCTCAGGACCCCAAACAGCGGCCTGAGGATTCGGGGTAGCTGGATGAGTTTTAAGGGCGATTCGGGTTAGTGTCAGGGTTCCAAATAGCATCCAAAAGTAAATCAGAGTCCGAGTCAAAGTATTCCTCAAAGTCCCAATTTATTCTCAGAGCCATGTTGGCACATCTGGGTGAAACCCGAATCTGAAGTCCCTAGGGTTTCACCACCGAGTTGAAAGTTCAAACTCCTCCTCCCCACACCCACAGTTCATCACATTCTCTAATCAAGTGCCAGGCTGGCAGAATCCACCCATCTCCTTCCATGCAGGTGCAGGGGCACAGAGACAAAGGATGACCTTGACTTTCTAGAAAAGGAATTTGTTATGGTACATGCTAACAAGTTCATACTATCCCCCCCTCCCATTTTCCCACAATAGAAAATGCATGATATAGTAGTAGATGGTGTGGCAGGCCAAAGAGTCCAAATGAAATGGCTTCAGCCTGACAGAAGGATTGTATTGTCACCTTGGTCTATAATGCTGACCATGCTGTCACTATTATTTGATTCATGTATTGTATGTTTAGAAAAGGTCACCTTTCTCAATGCAACTTTATTGCTTCGCCATGTGATTTGATCTCCAACTGTGCAGGGATTTCAATTGCATTAAACATCTGCATCTGATAGGTGGATGGGGGATCTGAGTTTGATCCAACTCCCCCACCCACAAATTTTATGGTAATAGTCACTAAATGGGGCACCACCATGTCCAATTTTGACTTATTAAGTTATGATCTGCGTCACCCATCACAGTCACGGATCACATTTTGGGTGTTTAGCAACCAGCTCACTTTCAGCTGTTTGCAATATCCTGTGATCACATAACTGCAATTTTTGGCAGATTTTGCTGGTTTCTGGTATTTACTTACAGTTTCCAGCAAAAAATTTATTTATTTATTTATTTATTAGAGTTGGAAGGGACCTTGTAGGTCATCTAGTCCAACCCCCTGCTCAAGCAGGAGTTCCTACACCATTTGAGACAGATGGCAGTCCAGTCTCCTCTTGAAGGTCGCAAGTGTTGGGGCTCTCACAACCTCCGCTGGCAAGCTGTTCCACTGGTTGATCGCTCTCACCGTCAGAAAGTTTCTCCTCACTTCCAGGTTGAATCTCTCCTTGGTCAGCTTCCATCCATTATTCCTTGTTTGGCTTTCTGGTGCTATAGAGAACAGCCTGCTCCCCTCCTCTCTGTGGCATCCCCTCAAGTATTGGAACACTGCTATCATGTCACCCCTGGTCCTTCTCTTC
The DNA here is from genome assembly GCA_023053685.1 of Diadophis punctatus similis. Classification (NCBI taxonomy): domain Eukaryota; kingdom Metazoa; phylum Chordata; class Lepidosauria; order Squamata; family Dipsadidae; genus Diadophis; species Diadophis punctatus. The sequence continues at coordinate 103,578,705 of JALIGW010000002.1, forward strand.
GCCAGACTGGCCAAGCTCAGTTCCTGCAACCGCTCTTTGTATGTTTTATTTTCCAGACCCTTTATCATCCTGGTTGCTCTCTTCTGCACTTTCTCTAGAGTTTCAATGTCTTTTTTGTAGTGTGGTGACCAAAACTGGATGCAGTACTTTAGGTGTGGTCTGACCAAGGCTTTATAGAGTGGTACTAGTACCTCTCTGGTCCTTGATTGTATCCCTCTATTTATGCAGCTCAGGACTGCGTTGGCCTTTTTGGCTGCTGCTGCACACTGCTGGCTCATATTTAGTTGGCTGTCTACCAAGACTCCAAGATCCCTCTCGCAATCGCTGCTATTGAGTGTGGTTTCGCCCAGTTTGTATGTGTATTTTTGATTCTTCTGACCTAGGTGTAGAATTTTACTTTTCTCCGTGTTAAATTTCATTTTATTTGTTTGGGCCCAGTGTTCGAGTCTGTCAAGGTCCCTCTGGATTTTGAGTCTGTCCTCTGGGGTGTTTGCTACTCCCGCCAGCTTGGTATCGTCTGCAAATTTGGTTAGTTCTCCTGCTATTCCCTCATCTAGGTCATTTATGAAGATATTAAAGAGTACTGGGCCTAGGACGGAACCTTGTGGTACGCCACTGCTTACCTCTCTCCATGTGGACTTAGAGCCATTGAGGACAACTCATTGGGTACGGTTGGTCAGCCAGTTGTTAATCCATCTGGTTGTGTAGCTGTCTATCCCGCTTTTTTCTAGCTTATGAAGAAGTAGGTTGTGGTCTACTTTGTCAAATGCTTTGCTGAAGTCCAGGTATATGATGTCTACTGCATTTCGCTAGTCTACTAATTTGGTCACAGTGTTGAAAAATGAAATGAGGTTGGTTTGGCATGACTTGTTCTTAACAAATCCGTGTTGGCTGTTGGTTATTACTTGGTTTGTTTCTAGATGATGTGAGATCTGGTTTTTAATTATTTTTTCCAGTATTTTCCCAGGTATTGATGTTAGGCTGATTGGTCTGTAGTTTCCTGGGTCTGTTTTTTTTTTACCTTTTTTGTAGATGGGGACCACATCAGCTCTTTTCCAGTCCTCGGGGAGTTCCCCTGTGTTCCAGGATTTGTGGACAAATTGCCCATTGGTGAAAACAGGTTTGCTTAACAACTGCCAGGTTTGCTTAATGACTGCAGTGTTCTTTTAACAACTGCAGTGGGTGACGCGGGTCATTAGAATAGAATAGAATAACAGAGTTGGAAGGGACCTTGGAGGTCTTCTAGTCCAACCCCCTGCTTAGGCAGGAAACCCTACACCGCTTCAGACAAATGGTTATCCAACATCTTCTTAAAAACTTCCAGTGTTGGAGCATTCACAACTTCTGGAGGCAACTTGTTCCACTGATTAATTGTTCTAACTGTCAGGAAATTTCTCCTTAGTTCTAAGTTGCTTCTCTCCTTGATTACTTTCCACCCATTGCTTCTTGGGTGGTGCAGTGGTTAAATGCTGCTGAAGTGGTGCAGTGGTTAAATGCTGCGACTGCAGGCTGACTGCTAGTTCAGCAGTTCAGCTGTTCAAATCTCACTAGGCTCAAGGTTGACTCAGCCTTCCATCCTTCTGAGGTCGGTAAAATGAGGACCCAGATTGTTGGGGGCAATATGCTGAACTCTGTAAACCGCTTAGAGAGGGCTGTAAAGCACTATGAAGCGGTATATAAGTAAAGTGCTATTGCTATTGCTATATTCTACCCTCAGGTGCTTTGGTGAACAGCCTTTTTACTTTGAAAATGGGTTATAAGTAGCTTTGTGGAGGTCTGTCATAATTTTGAATGATTGCTAACTGGTCATTAAGTGAGGACTACTTGGATTAGTACCATGTTTCCCCAAAAATAAGACAGGGCCTTATATTTTTTTAAACCCCGAAATATGGCCTTGGCCTTATTATCAGGGGGGGCTTATTTATTTGGGGGTGCAGTAGGTGGCAAGCATGGGACTGGATGTCCCATCACCGCCGCCTCCCCTCCCTGTTCTTGGTGCCAGCCGAGCGGCTGGCCCGCCACAACCGCCTCGTGGAGCAGGACTCTGCAAGGCTTGTTGTGCTGTTGCATGCACGAACTGCAGGACTGCCACGAGCTTCATCATACAGCACAGCTGGGGTCCTGCTGCCGTTTGTGCATGCAACGGCACAAGCCTTGCAGAGTTCTGCTCCACAAGGCAGCGGCGATGGCATCACGAGTCTCACAGAGACTCATTTCTGGCAGGTGGGACGCGTTGGGCCGCAAGATGCGCGTCCTACCTGACACTTATAGCTCCGTCACGTTCCTCGGCGTTGTGTCCAGAGAAGCCCATTGTAAAAGAAAACTTCTTGCGAGTTCAATCAAACTTCTCAAACTCACAAGAAGTTTTATTTTACAATGGGCTTCTCTGGACACAATACCGAGGAACGCGACATAGCTACAAGTCCCAGGTAGGATGAGTGTCTCGTGGTGGGGCACAATTTGGGGGGCAGTTTGGGCAGGGTGGGGTGGGCCACGAAACATGCATGCTACATGGGACTTGTAGCTCCATCGCATTCCTTGGTGTTGTGTCCACTGACCTTCCCCCGCCTCCGGCTCTTGAGCGAAGCGGGAGGGGGAAGAAACTCTCACGGGCTGCCTGAGGAAGCCAAGCTGACAGCCAAACTTCTAGCCAGGCTCAGCGGCAGAAGCAGCCGGGCACGCGCTTCCTTGTCTCTTCCTGTCAAGATGAGAATAACTCTCATTAGAGGCGAAAATAGATCTTTTCCTGGAACTCTGACATTTGAAATGAAACCGCAGTTTAAAGTTCTAAATAGAAATATTTATTTCAGTACAAAAACAATAAATTTTCATTAATTACATCTTTGCTATAAAAACACGTCTTGCTTCCACAGAAGCTGGAACAGAAGGACTGATCAAAGAAAGGAATGTACACATGCGTACTAGGAACATATTAATCACGTGCTCATGAATAAACCATTATATTAGATACGGATACAGCTCCCTGCATATACATGTAACAGGCAATATAAAAATCACTGCCTGACACTTCCAAACACGCTCTTTTCTCTCTCAGCGGGGGGGGAGAGTGCACGTAAGACATAGCACCAGGACAAGGAACCTTTTGGCTGCACGCTGAATGCAAGAAAACTTTCTCCCCTTTCGCTCCAAGAGGCTGCGCAGGCGCGATGAGTCTCACGAAGACTCATTTCTGGCGGAGTTTGGAAGAGAGAAAGATTTCTTGTGTGCAGCGTGCAGCCAAAAGTTCCTGCCGAGAGAGAGAGAGAGAGGGGAGAGGGAAGGAAGGAGGAAAGGCAGGTGCTTTGCCTAAGGCAGCCCGCAAGAGTTTCTTCCCCCTCCCACTTCGCTCGAGAGGTGGAGGCGGGGGAGGGTCAGTGGACACAACACCGAGAAACAGGTGGCTGTTCCTGCAGGGGATTCCCATTCACCACCCTCACCTGCATCTCCCATCTGAAGGAGGCGGGGAGGGCAGGTGGAGGATGAGCGGCCCGAGCCGGCGAGCAAGTGAGGGAGGCAGGGGCAAAAGGGAGAGCCGAAGGGGTGGCGAGGCCGACCCACGGCTGGCACTCTCTAGCTGACTGCAGGGCTCTGCAACATCAGTAGCCACAGAGGCACAAGCAACAAGTGCAGCGGCAGCAGCTCCAGGCCAGCACACAGCTCCCCTGGCAGGTGCCTAGAAAGCCTTGGCCGCTGCATGCACAGCAACAGGGATGGGCTGGATGCGCTTGTCTGCTGCTCAAGTCCTGCGCTTGTGGGCTCACTGTACCCGACCGGCCTCGCTGGCTCCTCGCAGGCAGGACCACGTTTCCATACGCTGCCAGAGGCAGCCCAGAGGAGCCGAGCCACTCTCATGGGGTGTGTGCGCACCCATCTCTCGCTTGCTCTCGCTCTTGCTCTCCCGGCTGGGAGGCGCTCTTTCTGCGGCAGGCACTCTTTTGGCCAGGAGAGAGTGAGAGCAAGTGAGAGGCGGGTACGTGCACACCCCTAGGGACTGGCTCGGCTCCTCTGGGCTGCCTCTGGCAGCATTTTGAAATGCGCTGCTGACTGTGAGGAGGCAGCGAGGCAGGAATTGATGCTCGCCACCTCTTTCTCGCAGGCAGGAGCATGTTTCAAATTGCCATAGGCAGAGCCCAGAGGAGCCGAGCTAGTCCCGCGGTGTGTGTGCACACCCGCCTCTCGCTTGCTCTCGCTCTCCTGGCCAAAAGAGTGCCCGCCGCAAAAAGAGCGGCTCCTGGCATGTCCCCCCCTTTCCCCGGAAAGTAGTTGGGGGGCCTTATTTGGGGGGGCTTATTTCAGCTCATGCGCTGAAAAGGCTAATTGGCCTTATTATGGGAATATGTCTTATTTTCGGGGAAACACAGTATTATTCTTGGAACATTATCCTGAAACTGTTAATTGCACTGAGTCATCACCTGAGACAGCTCATGGCTTATGATTTCTAAGCTTCAGCCTCTTTTTTCATACCAACTCCTGTATGTTGAATCAGGACCTGTGAATGAGATCCCAGTTCAGTGTTTTCTTTTACCAGCATTGATTAATCGAGAACACTGCTGCTTAGCAAATATTGGCCATTGTGCCCACAGGTCTTCAAAAGGATAGAAGTTATGACTGTTCAGAAGAAGGAGAAGTAATGCCTGTTTGTCCTGTTCCCTTGCTTAAATTGGTTTGATATTGCCTGTGAAGAAGTTCCACCAGGATCCTACTTTTGTTTGGTTCTTCTACAAGTGATATCAAAAGCACCTGGGTAGTGAGGATAGAAGAGTGATGCTATTCTTTGCTCTCAGTTCCATCCATGTAACACAGTCCTATTGTCCCAGGCAAATGTCAAATAATGTTAATGACCAAACATTAACAGTAAGCAAGTATTGCATTTAATGCCATTGTATTGGATTTTGATTTGTGAGGCACTGTGCATTGTTCAGATTATCATCTCTGTCATTTACTTGGACACAGATACACTTCTGTTGAGAGTTACACACTGTACTGAGCTATAAAATGATTGCAATTTAATGGATTAGAGAACATCTGAGTCCAGTTAATTGTGGCTTATGCAAGGTTAAGCAAACCATATGTCTTTGTGCTATTTCATCATTCTCCCACAGATATTTTTTCTTAACATAATGCTGCTATAAGAACTATGAATCTGATTTTCATATATAGATATATGATTGTCAAAAATCTGAAGTACCAGTTATAACTTCACACATTGCAATGAAGATCTAAAAGATGAAAAATATGTTTTGATGCTTTATGACAAAGGAAGTAGTTGTAATCAAGAATTTTCCCATTGAACTATGATATTTGCAGTTCTGTTTACTCTGGCTAATTCTTGCTCTCATTTTTCTTAGATATGATTAGAAAGTATGAAGTATATCACTCATCTCAAGTGACTTTTAGTTGATGAAGAGGGTACACTTCTAAGAATTATGCATATGCAGCTAACACACACATTTAATTGTTTCATTATTTGACAATTATTTTAACATAATAGGCCAATACAGTGTGAAATACATCCAAATAGGAAATATTGTTACATATAAGAAGAAAAAACTTCTGTATACTGCTAGGAAGTAGCCATGAAGATACTGAAAGCTATTTTGGCCTGAAATGTTGTCATTGTGTCCTGATTGCAATCATGTTTTCATGGTCAATACTGTACAATTACTCTCAGAGGTAGCCAGGTAGAATTTTACTTCACAAGAAACATACCTCTTCTTAAGGCTGATACAAAAGTTTGATACAGCAATATACAGTGATACCTCGAGATACGAGTTTAATTCGTTCCGTAACCTTGCTCGTATGTCAATTTGCTCGTATCTCAAAGCAATTTTCCCCATTGAAATTAATTGAAATGCCATTAATCCGTTCCAGCCCCCAGGCTGGCTGGCTGGCTGCTAGGGGTCTGTGTGTGTGTGTGTGTGTGTGTGTGTGTGTGTGTGTGTGTGTGTGTGTGTGTGTGTGTGTGTGTGTGTGAGAGAGAGAGAGAGAGAGAGAGAGAGAGAGAGAGAGAGAGAGAGAGAGAGAGAGAGAGAGAGAGAGAGAGAGAGAGAGAGAGAGAGAGTGTGTTTTCCTCCCGCTCACTCTAGGAAACCCACGCAAGTCCAAGCGCACTCTCGGCTAGGCTGGGGGGGGAAGCAGATCGGTTGCCCCCCCCCCTTTCTGGTAACTCCTTGCCTTCCTCCAGCTCCTTGCCAGCCTTCCAAAGAAAGAAACGAGGGTCGGCACCTCAACTTCAAGGAAGGTGGCACCAACTTCCCATTGCCGAAAGTTAAGCCATTTGACTGCGCAAAGTTGCCGAGTTGGTGGGAAGGAAGGTGGCAAGTCCCCATTCTGAAATAAGGGGAGCACGGAAAAACTGTTGTGAACGTGCTCCGGAGAGGAGTGAATGGGGGCCAGTGGGGAAGAAGTGCATATTTCACTGACAATCCCTATTTTCTAGGGGGGAGGAAGGTTCCCCCCCCACTTCCAGTTTATCACAGACTCAGAGCAGCTTACGAAGTCGAGGAAACTCCCTCCTTCCCAAGGGGGGAGAAGAACCCGTTAAGGTAATTTGGAAGAGTGTGGAAAAGAACTGGGGGGGGATGTCCGCAGGGAGAAAAAGAGGATGGGTGAGTGGAAGGCAAGGTAGAGAAAGGAGAGAAAGAGAGAGAAAGGAGCTGGTCTTTTAAACAGCTGGCGGGGACGGAGAATGGCAAAGTCACTTACTTCACAGACCAGGGGGTGGAATTAGAAACACGCTGGGGGGGATCCAGATGCATCCTTTCCCGTCCCTCATCCCCCCAAAAATCTCACGTTTCTGTGGAGGAGGAGGAGGGAAAAAACACACCACCGATCCTCGAGAAATCTGCAACTTTTCTTTCAGCTGCAAAATCCCCGGTGGTGTGAATGGCCATTCCTCCAAAAAAAAAAAAAATCAAAGTTGATTCTGATTCCTGTAGGATACACACCCAAAGTTTCCCCCCCTCTCTCTTCTCCCCTTTCTCTTCCTTTCAGGTCCATTCTTTTTCCCTTTCCTTCCTTCCTTTCCTTTCTCTCTGCCTCCTCCCCCCCCCCCCCCCGAAGAGCCCTACGGACGCCACGATGGCTAAGCTAAAGGGGGAAAATTCTCTTTGATAGAGCCGTGTTCCCTGCGACAGGGTTTTAAAACCTAAATCTATATTCAAATCTGGCTGAAGGTTTCCTCCCTTTCAGAATGTTGCGGAAATGAGTGGGTCGTGTGCAGCCGGCCGTTCCTCGTATCTCAAATGTTGCTCGTATTTCAAAGCAAAACTTCGCTCGCTCGACAGCTCGTATCTCAAATATCTCGTATGTTAGGGCACTCATATCTCGAGGTACCACTGTACTTGGCTGTAGGAAAATGTGGTTCAGATATTAAACACTACATTATATCATGATAGAAATGGGTTAAATGACTGAAAAGTGATTATGATAATTTAGGTGAAGGACTGCAGTGGGATTTAAGGAATACTGTATTTCAGTGGATTTGCTCCAATATTTACAATACCAGAACAGAACAGGTGCTGGAAGGGAGCTGATTTGCCTCCTAACATTTAACAGAAGAACAGAATAATAGAGGTGGAAGGGACTTTGGAGGTCTTCTAATCCAACTCTCATGCTTAAACAGAAATCCCTATACTATTTCAGATAAATGGCTGTCCAATCTCTTTTTAAAAGCCTCCAGTGATGGAGGCAAATTCTAGAGGCAAGATGTTTCACTGATTAATTGTTCTCACTGTTAGGAAATTTCTCCTTAGGCCGAATATCTCCTTGGTAAGTTTCCATCTGTTGCTTCTTGTCCTGCCCTCAGGTGCTTTGGAGAATAGGTTGATCCCCTTTTCTCTGTAACAACCATTTAAATATTGGAAGGCTGCTATCATGTCATCCCATTTCTTTGTTAGACTAGACATACGCAGTTCCAAAATGTTCTTAACCCCAAGTTTTCCTCACTATTTAATAGTCAAATGAGAATACTGCAATACTGAAACTTGTATCACCATCAAGATATCATTCAGTTATAACTTTTTTATTGGATGTAAATTAATCTGCTGCACTCTTCAATTCCAATATATTATTGATGGCAATTTGATTTAAAAAAAAGTATGAGATTCATTTGGTTTTGGATAGGGATCTGTTCTCCAAATAAAGAAATTCTCAGCTAAGGAAGTATATGATCCAAGGCTGCATCATAGAACATAAAATAGAGCTAGAAGGGACATTGGAGATCTTCTAATCTAACCTCTTTTAGTCTGCTCAAGACAGGACACCTTGTACCAGGGGTCTGCAACTTTAAACACTCAAAGATCCATTTGGACCCATTTCCCACAGAAAAGAAAACACCGGGAGCCAATAATTTAACAACCGGTGTGACTGGGTGGGCGTGGCCAACTCTACATCACTCACTCCCACCCAGTCACATGACACCCCCCCAGCCATGCCTACCTAGCTGGTCATTAGGGCAGAGAACTGGTGGTTAAATTATTTGCCCCGCCCAGCCCGCTTCACCCCTCCCCTCCCCTCCCAGCTACCTCTTGCCACACCCGACCTTGGGTGTGGTGTTCACCTCTCTCTCTCTCTCTCTCTCTCTTTCTCTCTCTCTCTCCACCAGGGGCGGGTTCCTAACTTTTTTACTACCACTCTGTGGGCGTGGCTTATTTTGTGGGTGTGGCTTGCCAGCCCTGTGATGGCTTGCTGGCCATGTGACCGGGTGGCCGTGGCTTCTCGGACTGCTGAAGGGAGGGGAACTGAGATAGGTCCTGCCGCCCATTTCCCCTCCCCTCAGCAGCTTGAGAAGCCTGAAATGTGCGAAAATGCCTAGGATCATCACCCCACGTTCATGGCTTCTCGGACTGCTGAAGGGACGGGAATGGAGATAGCTCCTGCCACCCGTTCTTTCAGTGTCTCACGTGCTCCCTCAGCCATCCTCCCCTGCTTGGACTCACTGTGGGGTAGGAAGGCAGCGCATGTGCAGTGCCGGAAGCTCGGCTTCTGGGCATGCGCAGAAGAAAATTTAAAAATAAAAAATAATTTTTAAAAAAATGGCGGCACCCAGGCACTGGCAACCGACCACACCAGTACTGTGACGTCACCAGCGGGCCGCTACCGGTGCTATAGAGTGGACCGCACCGGTAGGAACCCAACACTGCTCTCCACCCCCACTTCCCAACCCCCACACCCAGGGAATAAGCCTACAGGAACTTTGGCCACGTTCTCTCTGTCTCTGGAAAGATACAAAAATAAACCTCATGTTGCAAAAGGAGTGTCTGTCAGGCTGTTACAGTGCCACGAGGTTGCCGCCTTAGATCACCGCACGCACTTCAGAAAAGCATCATCCCAAGCAGCAGCACACACACACAGGCACGCATACGCATCCTGCAACTCAGTCCAAAGTGGCCGGAAAATATAGTTCCCAGGCACCTCCAAAGACGCTTGGCAGGCAAAGCATGGGACAATACACACCTCCATCACCAAGGCAGCGTCTGCGGAATCCTTGCAAAACTGGGCAAAGGCAGAGAGAGGGGAGCAGACGGAGCCAGATCGAGCCGAATCTGTCTCTCTCTCGCTGCCCAACAGACTGCAGCAGAAAACAGCGAGTGGCTACTTCCAGCCTTTGTTGGTGCTCAGGGAGACGTGCAACCTGCTCTCCGCCCTGAGACACTGGCTCGCCCCGCACCACTGCCGCTGCTGTTGCCAGCGGTGAGTGGGGCAGGGTCGCATTGTGGCTCTGCGTCGTTTCCCCCATTGTGAAGCTTGCTAAATTTCACTGTGCTGTGCAAGGCGCTGTGAGAGCAGCGGGAAGGCTATGGAGGCAGCAGCGGCTGCTTCTCTTCGCAGTAGAGGAATGAAAGGAGGAAGCCACAGCAGAGGGTTAAAAGAGCCACATGCAGCTCCGGAGCTGTGGGTTGCCAACCCCTGCCTTATACCATCCTGGTCAAATTGTTGTCCAGTATATTTTTGATATCTATGTCTGTCTATCATCCGTATGTATGTATGTATGTATGTATGTATGTATGTATGTATGTATGTATGTATCTCTCTCTCTCTCTCTCTCTCTCTCTCTCTCTGTATATATATATATATATATATATATATATATATATATATATATATATATATATATATATATATATATATATATATATATATATATATATATATATATATATATATATATATATATATATATATATATATATATATATATATATATATATATATATATGGAATATCAATGATATATATATCATTGATATTCCAGCAATGAGCTTCCAGTGAAGATAGTCAACTAAAGGACACACCCAGGGAGAGATCCCAGTGGCTCCCTGAAGGATTTTTCCCTGGATTGTTGCTTTTTCAACTTACCAACTGAAGGAAGCGGCATTCCTTTAGTTTATATGACTCCTCGGTTAGGGAGAGTCCTAGAATCATCCCACAAGATCCTCCATACAGCAAAGCTCTGCAAGTAGTTTCAGGAGCTGTGCTTTGAAGCAGCCTGCAGCCTGACAAGGGGGGGCCTGTTGTTGAAAAAGCAGCAATTTTGGAATTTATTTTTTAAACGGACAGTAAGTTGTGCCTTCCTTTCTTAATCATTTTTAAGGACTATTAATCCTTATTAAACTAAGAGAGGGTCTCTTTAGCCGAGCCTGCTAGTCCTTTTTGAAGATATGTGCCATTTTGAGGATTTCTTGGAAGAAGGCTGTTGAAGACAAGCTAAAATAAGGAAGTGTTACTGCAGTTAACTCCTTGAAGGACTATTGCCTGGAGTTTTTGGTGGGTGAATGCAATTAATTCACAAGAGGTAAATAAAGAGGGGCTTTTCGTAACAAGGAGTCTGTTTCTTGCTTCTGCTAAGGCTGGGTCAGAACACTTTCAATCGGTTTATGTGTGAGCATATTCAGTAATACTTTTTTGAAGTATCCATATATACCGTATTTTTTTGGACTATAAGACACACCAAAATTTCGAAGAAGTACTGTAAATAAGGGGGAAAAGTTTTTGCCCTCCCCCAGCTCCAGGAGCACTCTGCAGACCTCCCAAACCCTCTGCAAACCCCATTTTCGCATGGGGAGGGGCTTTGGGAGGCCAAAAATGGCTGTATTCGGTGTATAAGATGCACCAACATTTCCACCCTCTTTTATGGGGGAAAAAGGTGCATCTTATACTCTGAAAAATACGGTACTTAAGCATAAGCCCATCCATGGATTTGCTGATCCTCAAAATTTTCACAATTGGCTTATCAGCAGATGGCACATTTTTCATGGAATTTGAGTTAGAAAGTTGACTGTTGGTTTATCCACAAGTTTATACAATATTTATAATAATTTTATGGAATAGAAAGACAAACACTCCATAAAAGAAAGGGAATATTGCAGTATCGTGAAAACAACATATAAATTATCAAAACTGAGGAGGCTATTATACATGATAGTAATTTCAAGAACATGCAATGGCTGCATGCACAGAGGTACTGTATGTTCTGGCGTATAAGATGACTTTTTACCCCTTGAAAATCATCTCGAAAGTCGGGGGTCGTCTTATACGCCGGGTACTGAAACTTCGGAGCCGGGGGGGAGCTGAAAAACGGCCGCGGCTGCATCCCTGCCATTCTCCAGCCAAGCGGCCGAAGGAGCCCCGGAGCCCCGACGCTGCCCTGCATCTTGGTCTCCTGCCGCCACCGCCAGCTGCAGCCTTCCCAGCAGGTGGGCACACGCGGGAGGGATCGCGGAGCAGAGGCGCCCGGCGGCTTAAGGCAAGAGGCAGGCGGGAGACGGGCAGGAGCCTGCTGCCGCCGATGCCACTTCTGGCATCCCTGCGCCTCTCGCACCGCTCGCCGGGCGCCTCTGCTCCGCGATCCCTCTCGCGCGCGCCCACCTGCTGGGAAGGCTGCAGCTGGCGGTGGCGGCAGGAGACCAAGATGCAGGGCAGCGTCGGAGCTCCGGGGCTCCTTCGGCTGCTTGGCTGGAGAATGGCAGGGATGCAGCCGCGGCCGTTTTTCAGCTCCCCCCGGCTCCGAAGTTTCAGTACGATAGCAGTAGCGGCAGCGCGCGCTGTCTCCTTCCCTCCCATGCGCGTTCACCCTGCCGGCGCCGCGGTCGGGGACTCAGTCAGGTGGCTGGAGTCCCGCGGGAGACGGCGACAGAGGCTTCTTCTTCCTCCAAGGGGAGGGGAGGGGAGCAACCCACCCACCTACCTTGCTTCCACTTGGCATCTTGGAAGAGGGCTGGGCGAGGGAGAAAGGAGCCATGGTGGGGATTGATAAACTGCTCCTAGCTTCTAGGGAAGCAATATTGTTCAATATGTTTAAGGGCATAACTTTCCTTCAGAAATTAATGATTCTCTGACAATTGTTCATTGAATTGCCTGATGGAATTATTGTATTTTATCATATTTTATATTTTATGATAGCTCTTTTTTATTTTGCCTATTTCCCAGAGAGTTATTTTGAGAGGGCTTATAAATCAAACAATTTGAGTGGGTGTATAAATCAAACAATTAACTAAATAAAATATGCTTTTTATAATTTGGTACAAGTTTCATGCCTGGGTTATCTCCTGCTTTGGGTATGAGAATGATTTCTTCCAGATAAGTTCTTTTTGTCTTGGTTACCTTCTTATGGAAAATATGGGTTAAGCTTGGAATTGCTTTGGATCTGTTTTCCATCTGCTACAGTTTTCTTGTTGGATGGAATACATCCCTGATTTGTACCCTGTAAATTGACCCTCAGTTTAGCATTCCACCAAAAATATTTCAAGCTAAGTTAGATCCTTAGTGTCACATTCATAAGGTCAAGTCAGGAAAGAAAGAAAGAAAGAAAGAAAGAAAGAAAGAAAGAAAGAAAGAAAGAAAGAAAGAAAGAAAGAAAGAAAGAGGCAAAGAGAGAGGGAGGGAGGGAGGGAGGGAGGGAGGGAAAGAAAGAAAGAAAGAAAGAAAGAAAGAAAGAAAGAAAGAAAGAAAGAAAGAAAGAAAGAAAGAAAGAAAGAAAGAAAGAAAGAAAGAAAGAAGGAAGGAAGTAAGAAAGAAGGAAGTAAGTTAGGAAGACAGACAGAAAGAAAGAAAGAAAGAAAGAAAAAGAAAGAAGTTAGGAAGGAAGAAAGACAGAAAGAAAAAGAAAGATGGTAGAAGGGGTAGTCTTATACAGCGAGTATATCCCAAACTCTATATTTTAACTGGAAAAGTTGGGGGTCGTCTTATACGCCCAGTCGTCTTATACGCCGGAATATACGGTACATCCGTGTAAGTGGAAACTTCCATGTAAGTACTGCCCCAAGTCCCCCCCACCGTTTTATAGAATTTTTATTTTTAAATCTACATCAATATCAATACATGAACAGTATAATTCATTTTGTTACAAATAACCAGAGGTGGGTTCCTCCCGGTTTGCACTGGTTCTATAAAACCAGTAGCAAACCGCTGGTGATGTCACAGAGCAGGTTCTGTGACACCGCCATCCGTGGACGCCGCCATCTTTGGGGGGGATTTTTTTTTTAAAAAAAATTGGGGACTTTTTTGCTATTTTTTTCTTCTGTGCATGCGCAGAAGCTGTGCTTCCGGCACTGCGCATGCGCCGCCATCTTGTTTTCAGCTTTTTTAAAAAAACTTCTTTTAAATTTTTAGCCACACGGCACGGGAGGAAGCAAACTGGTGGCGAGATAAGTTAGAACCCACCCCTGCAAATAACCATAATAGCATTAATAATATTTGTTACATTAATCGAACTTGTATAATCCCATTATTAATATACATATTTGTTTTATAATAATTATTCAATATTTCTTTTTTTAAATAATTTTTTATTTATTTTCTCTCCACATTTATCACATTCACATTAGCACATATACCTCCAATACATCAATAAAATATATTTTCATCGAAAAAATCAATAATATTTCTTGACTTCATATCTATTTTGTTAAATCTTTTTTTTGCAGAATTTTTTTTTATTTTCTCCATCACTTCATATACAATTCAGTACGCATGTACCTTAAGATATTACAATAAAAATACATATTTGTTCAATATAGTCAATCATTCAAAAGTCAATATCTTATTCAACACTTGCCTCATCAGTCATCAGTCTGTTCTACTTCATTCCAATACACTCCCCTCTCTCTATCTCCAACTTCTCCTCCTACTTTCTAACTCCTTCCCTCCTCCTCAACCCTCTCTACACCTTCTCTTCCTCCCCTTCTACTTCCTCTTTCACTTTCTTTACCTTTCCTTGAGTGCTTTTATACTAAACTCATTTTATATTTGACAGACTGATGCTATCTCAATTTTAAGATTTATCATATCACTTTTTTAAAAAAAACATCATTATAGTTATGTTATTATTTTTTATATTATACTCTCTTCTAGGTACATGCTGCTATTTCCATTTTTAAAAAAAATCTAATTTCTAGTTTTGTCATCTGGGATATGCACCAGTTAATTCCAAATTTCCATCCAAATTAATCGCTGTTCATTTAACTTTCCAAGATGGTTACTGTCTCCTGCTTCTTAATTTTAAGCCAAAATGCTTCCTTTAATTGTTTAGTCTCTTTATTCATCACTTCTGTTTTTTATCCTTTGTTCTATCAAAAAACTAAATGCCCAATTATTCTTTTAATTTCTCATATTAATCATCAAAATTGTCTAATTTTATCCACTCTGTAAATATTCAACAAATAGTAAAGAAGAAATAAAATATAGAAAGAAAAGGAAAAATCCAAATCAAATAACTTATCAACTCTCAGCTTAATAAATTTTAAAGTAATTAACATTCATAATATTTCCTGTTCATTATATAATATTTAAGTAATTTCCCATAAATTCTAGTGATCATATTTATTCCATATTTCTCTTATTGTCATTGTTTTATCCACATTATTCCAAAGAATTCAACATTATTAATCTTTGGACTTCCGGTTCCGGTCTCGTCGGCGTCGCTGGCGCTCTTCGCAGGGCGTCCTTTCAACTTTCCGTAAAGCCGCCAGATCAGCTGTCTGGCGGCTTGAAAATCTCTCCCCGGGCGAAGGGGAGAGATGAGAGCGTGACAGGTGGGGTAGAGCCCCCCTAGTGCCCTAAAAGTCAACTTAGGGCGCATAGGGTGAGGGCTCCCCACGTAGCCTGTCTGCAGCTCCGGGAAGCTGGAAGCCTCCGCTAGGAAGCGGAGCAAGATGCCGCGGCCACCGCTGCTGATTTAAAGAGATATAACTATTTTGAAAACACAGAGAGCAGCCAGAGAAAGACAGGAGTCCTGGAGGTATTAGCTTATTCTTTAACTCCATTTTTGGGTTTTCATGAAGAAACAAAGTAACTTAATAAGGAGTGGCAACAAGATGGCGATTTGAAACGTTGGGCAGAAGAGAAAGTTATTTTTACTTTGCTATCAGCTCTTTCCTGTGGAAACTTTTGATCTTAAGAATGAATTTTTTTTTCCTTTTTTCTTTTTTTCTGAATTAATCTATAGTTTTATGAAAGATAAAATAGTAAAATAGTTTTGGATTTGGAAAGGAATTATTTTTTAAAGTAAAGATCTGGATTTCTCTTTCCTCTTTTCTTTTTGAAAACATTGAAATGGCTTCTAAATTGGAAAAGACTGTAGTGAAAAAAGGAATTGAGTACTCTTTTGATCATATTGTAAAGAAGCAATCTATGTCTGATTTAACATCATCAAAGTCTTTAACACCTGAGACTATTTTTAATACATTGAAAGCATTGAAAAATGAATTAATTTTGGAATTTAACTCAAAACTTGCGGAAATAGAAAAAAAGATGCAGGCTGCTATGGAGAAGATGAATTTACAATTGAGAGCGGATGTCGTGAAAGTTTGCAAAGGATTAGCAGTAAATATGGAAATTTTGGAGAAGGATTTGGAAAAAAATAAGAAAAATTTAACAATTTCAGAGGAATACATAACCAAGGTTCAAAATGATATATTAAAATTGGAAAAAGAAGCAATGATGTCTCAATTTCAAGAGATGAAATTTGCTATAAGAGTCAGGGGCTTGAAAGAGAAAAAATTTGAAAATCTGAAAGAAAGAATGACAGAGGCACTGGAGCAGGTGTCTGGATTGTCTAAAGATGAATTGGCTACAAAAATCGATAAAATATACAGAATTAATTCTTGGTATGCAAAACAAAACCACTTGCCAAGGGATATTGTAATATACTTCACTACCAGAGCTTTGCGAAACAGAATCATACAGGCGACTTATAATAAAAATCTTCTGGCAAATGGTCAAGAAATAAAGATATGGAAAGAAATCCCTGCCAAGATGCTTAAAGATAGAAGAGAATATTCTTTTCTGGTTCAGGAATTAAAAATACAAAATTTACAATATAAATGGAATGTACCAACAGGAGTAACCGTAAAATTCTTGGGGAAAAGATATGGACTAAATACAATAAAGAAAGCTACAGAATTCTACATCAATGTTTTAAAGGCTGATATTTCTAAAATTCCAGTGGAAAAAGGCATGGAAATAAGGGAGGAGGAGAAGGGAAATCCGGATATACGTGATCAAGAGGAAATAATTCCGAAGATTTCAAAAGAGTGGCAGAATCAAACAGATGTTTATGGCGGGGATAAGGAGACGGAGGAATGGGATCAGATGACAGCTGAAGCGACAGATTGGAAATGGCCAAAGGACAGATGGTGTTGAAACTTACAGGATGGTTGGAAAGATGAACAAGATTGTAATCATTTTTTTCTTTTTTTCTTTTCATATGTTGTATTAATATTGTTTATTAATGGTATTATATTTTATCTCTAGATTGTTTTTTAGATATATATTATATATTTTGGAGTTATAAATTTGATATAGTGTATTATTTCGTTATCATTAATTCGGGGATCTGAAATATTAATATTGTTTATTGATGGTATTTTCATATCAAATATTTTGAAGTTATAAATTGGATATAGTGTAATATTTTGGTATCATTATTTTGAGGATATAGGGATTAAGGTTAAAAATTTAGAGGTATAAAGAGTTGGTTTTTATTCTTTTTATTATTATTATTATATATTTTGGTTACTATTTTTAGTATAGTAGATAATATATATTCTGAGGTGATACCTTAAGGTATAGGAATATTGTTATTAAGGTATATTTTACGGTTTGAGGTTTAGAGGAAATGTTATACATATAATATTATGTTATTAATAAGTGGGTGGATTTTAAGTTTAAGGGTGTTGAAATATAAGGGGTTAGCTAATCATTATTAATATATATATATATTAAATATTGGGAAGTTAATACTTTGGTATATTGTAAAATTATGCTATCAATAATGTTTGAGATTATGACTAAGTTTAGTGTATGAGGTTCATCTACGTTTCTTTTTTATTTTGCTTATTTTTGTTCTTTACTTGTTTACTTTCTCTTTAATTTTTAACATTTTGAATAGTTTTAATCTGGAGTTAAAGATGCCGAAAAAATGAGGGATCTAAGAAGTTATTTTAATCTAATATAAATTTATGTTATTGAATACTATGCCCTGTACTTTTTCTGGGAAGTCCGGGGGGGGAGGGAAGGGAGTGGGTTGTGGGCAGGGGGGATGGGGGGGAGAAAATTGATAAAAATGCTTGTACTTTGTACTAATAAAACTTTTTGAATAAAAAAAAACATTATTAATCTTTATAAAATGAAACAGAGGGGAGAGGAAAAAACAAATAATATTTAAATTTCTAACGAGATATATTAGTTATACACAATCATAATATGTCGTTTCATTTACTAATCATCAAAATTCTTTCTAAATTTATTCAATTACATATTCAACTCTTAAAATAATACATTTTCCCCCATTAAGATTTTTCATTTATGCAAATTTCATATGTGAAAAAATAAATTGAAATAGATAAAAAAATACACAATCAAGATACCTCTTTTAAGCTCTAATACCGTATGTTCCGGCGTATAAGACGACTGGGTGTATAAGACGACCCCCAACTTTTCCAGTTAAAATATAGAGTTTGGGATATACTCGCCGTATAAGGCTACCCCTCCTACCATCTTTCTTTTTCTTTCTGTCTTCCTTCCTTCCTAACATCTTTCTTTCTTTCTTTCTTTCTTTCTTTCTTTCTTTCTTTCTTTCTTTCTTTCTTTCTTTCTTTCTTTCTTTCTTTCTTTCTTTCTTTCTTTCTTTCTTTCTCTCTCTCTCTCTCTCTCTCTCTCTCTCTCTCTCTCCCTCCCTCCCTCCCTCCCTCCCTTCTTTCTTCCTTTCTTTCTTTCTTTCTTTCTTTCTTTCTTCTTTCTTTCTTCTGTCTGAAGAAGCACAACCAGGAATGGTCTTTGTGGATGGGTAGCAGCCAAGGCACCACACTTGCAGAAGGGTAACACAGTGAAAAGGCTAAGATATGCTGAAAAAAATTGGACTAATGATCAGTGGAAAAAAGTTTGAAATTTTTGGATCCAATTTGTTGAAACCCTATGTGAGAAGAGTTGGAGAGAGATGGACAAATGAGTGTTTGTCGCCTTCAAGGGAACATGGTGGAGCGTCTGACCTATTTGGGGCTGCATTTCTGCCAGTGGTGTTGGCAATATTGATGGGATCATGAATGCTGAAAAGTACAGATAGGTTTTAATTCATCATGCCATTCCTTCTGGAAAGTGCCTGAATGGGAAGGGAATGGGTTCCTTTCTTGTGAATAAACAAGCAAAAGGCTTATTTAATAGGCCTTTTGGATTTTTTTTTTTATTATTAGAGTTGGAAGGGACCTTGTAAGTCATCTAGTCCAACCCCCTGCTCAAGCAGGAGTTCCTACACCATTTGAGACAGATGGCAGTCCAGTCTCTCCTTGAAGGTCGCAAGTGTTGGGGCTCTCACGACCTCTGCTGGCAAGCTGTTCCACTGGTTGATCGCTCTCACTGTCAGAAAGTTTCTCCTCACTTCCAGGTTGAATCTCTCCTTGGTCAGCTTCCATCCGTTATTCCTTGTTTGGCTTTCTGGTGCCATAGAGAACAGCCTGACCCCCTCCTCTCTGTGGCATCCCCTCAAGTATTGAAACACTGCTATCATGTCACCCCTGGTCCTTCTCTTCGCTAGACTGGCCAAGCTCAGTTCCTGCAACCGCTCTTTGTATGTTTTATTTTCCAGACCCTTTATCATCCTGGTTGCTCTCTTCTGCACTTTCTCTAGAGTTTCAATGTCTTTTTTGTAATGTGGTGACCAAAACTGGATGCAGTACTCTAGGTGTGGTCTGACCAAGGCTTTATAGAGTGGTACTAGTACCTCTCTGGTCCTTGATTGTATCCCTCTATTTATGCAGCTCAGGACTGTGTTGGCCTTTTTGGCTGCTGCTGCACACTGCTGGCTCATATTTAATTGGCTGTCTACCAGGACTCCAAGATCCCTTTCGCAATCGCTGCTATTGAGTGTGGTTTCGCCCAGTTTGTATGTGTATTTTTGATTCTTCTTGCCTAGGTGCAGAATTTTACTTTTCTCTGTGTTAAATTTCATTTTATTGGTTTGGGCCAAGTGTTCGAGTCTGTCGAGGTCCCTCTGGATTTTGAGTCTGTCCTCTGGGGTGTTTGCTACTCCCGCCAGCTTGGTGTCATCTGCAAATTTGGTTAGTTCTCCTGCTATTCCCTCATCTAGGTCATTTATAAAGATATTGAAGAGTACTGGGCCTAGGACGGAACCTTGTGGTACCCCACTGCTTACTTCTCTCCATGTGGACTTAGAGCCATTGAGGACTACTCGCTGGGTACGGTTGGTCAGCCAATTGTTAATCCATCTGGTTGTGTAGCTGTCTATCCCGCTTTTTTCTAGCTTATGAAGGAGTAGGTTGTGGTCTACTTTGTCAAATGCTTTGCTAAAGTCCAGGTATATTTATTTATTTATTTATTTATTTATTTATTTATTTATTTATTTATTTATTTATTTATTTATTTATTATTTATTTATTTATTTATTTATTTATTTATTTATCTATTTATTTATTTATCTATTTATTTATTTATTTATTTATTTATTTATTTATTTATTTTGGTATTCTTATATGCCGCCCAACTCCCGGAGGACTCAGGGCGGCGTACAACAAAGAAAAATACAAGAATAACCAAATTACATATAATTAAAAACAAATACAAAATTTAAAAAACAGTATAAAAAACAACAACATCCATTCAGCACCATACATACTTGGGGGGTGAGCTCGAGTGGATTAAGCTCTCCCCCCCACCTGCAGGAAAAGCCATGTCTTAACGGCTTTGCGGAAGGCCAGCAGAGTGGGGATGGTTCGGGTCTCTGGGGGTAGTTGGTTCCAGAGCACGGGGCCGGCCACAGAGAAGGCTCTCCCCCTAGGGCCCGCCAGCCGGCATTGCTTGGCCAATGGGACCTGGAGGAGGCCAACTCTGTGGGCCCTAACCGGTCGGAGGGAAGTATGAGGCAGAATGCGGTCCCGAAGAACACCGGTATATTATGTCTACTGCATTACGCTGGTCTACTAATTTGGTCACAGTGTTGAAGAATGAAATGAGGTTGGTTTGGCATGACTTGTTCTTAACAAATCCATGTTGGCTGTTG
Source organism: Diadophis punctatus similis (assembly GCA_023053685.1). Classification (NCBI taxonomy): domain Eukaryota; kingdom Metazoa; phylum Chordata; class Lepidosauria; order Squamata; family Dipsadidae; genus Diadophis; species Diadophis punctatus. The sequence goes on from JALIGW010000002.1 coordinate 103,599,217, forward strand.
GTTATTACTTGGTTTGTTTTTAGATGATGGGAGATCTGGTTTTTAATTATTTTTTCCAGTATTTTCCCAGGTATTGATGTTAGGCTGATTGGTCTGTAGTTTCCTGGGTCTGTTTTTTTACCTTTTTTGAAGATGGGGACCACGTCAGCTCTTTTCCAGTCCTCAGGTAGTTCCCCTGTGTTCCAGGATTTGTGGAAGATGTGGTGCAGTGGTTCTGAAATGACTTCTGCTAGTTCTTTTAGGACTCTGGGATGTAATCCGTCTGGTCCTGGTGCTTTGTATTCGTTAAGTTCAGATAGGTGATCTCTTACTGAATTTTTGCTTAGGTTGAGTCTTGCTTCGAATCTGTTTTTTATATTTGTGTTGCTGGGTAGTTGAGCTGCAGTTTCCTTTTGTGTGAAGACTGATGCGAAGAATGTGTTCAGTAGCTCTGCTTTGTCTGTGTTGCCTGTTACTTCTTTGCCGTCTTCTCTCTTTAGTGGACCAACTGTTTATTTGATTTTTTTCTTGTTGTTAATGTGTTGGAAGAAGCTTTTTTTGTTGTCTTTGACTTTTGTTGCGAGTCTTTGTTCATTCTGGGCCTTTGCTGTCCTGATTGTTTCTTTACAGATTCTGGCTGTCTGTTGGTACTCTGCCTTGGTTATGTGCCCCTCTTTCCATTTTTTGTATTTATCTTTTTTTTCATTCAGTTTATCGGTGAGATTTTTGTTTAGCCCTGCTGGTTTCCTTTTGGATTTCTTGTTTTTCTTCCTCATCGGTATTGTGGTGTTCGACTCCTTCTATTGTTTCTTCTCTGTTTGTAAGTATTAGATCCAGTATGGCTGCCCCTCTAGTTCCCTCCTCCACTTTTTGGACAATGAAGTTGTCGGCTAGGCTGGTTAGGAATCTGTTAGATTTCTCACTTGGTGCTGAGTTGGTTTTCCAGTTGATGTCCGGGTAGTTGAAGTCTCCCATTATTACAATGTTGTTTTTCTTGCATATGTTCTTTAGCTGGTTGGTAAAAAGGGTGTCCATTGTTTCTGTTTGGTTTGGTGGTCTGTAGTAAACTCCTATTGTTGTATTGTTCTTTTTTTCTTTTATGTTGACCCATATGCATTCTAATGGGTTTTCTTCCTTGGTTACTTGTAGCTCTGTAGCTACATAGTGGTCCTTTATATACAGTGCAACTCCACCTCCTTTTTTGTGTGATCTGGTTTTTTTGTAGAGTTTGTATCCTTTTATCTGTGTGTTCCAATCGTGTGATTCGTCCCACCAAGTTTCTGTTATTCCAACTATGTCATGTGTACCTTCGTGCATTAACATTTCAAGTTCACCCTGTTTATTCCCTAGGCTTTGTGCATTTGTGTAGAGGCATTTGAGTTCTTTGTGCCTGATTGTGGGTGTTCTTTCTTGGTCTCTTGTTTGGCGTTTGAGTTTGTTTTCTTCCCCATCCCTTTTTGGTTTGTTGTTTGTTTTGTTTGCTTGGGGTCCATTCTTGGAGTTGGGTCCCAGGGATCCTGTAGATTGGTCACCCTCCCCTCATGATTTTAGTTTAAAGCCCTCCTGACATGTTGGGCCAGTCTTTTTCCGAAGACATTCTTCCCAGTCTTTGTGAGGTGTAACCCATCCCTTGCCAAAAGTCCATCTTGGAGGTAGTACAGTCCATGGTCCAGAAATCCAAAGTTTTTTTGGCGACACCAACCTTTTAGCCAGTGGTTTACTTGTAGGATTCTTTGTTCCCTTGCTGGGTGTTGTCCTCTTGTTGGTAGTATGGATGAGAAGACTACTTGCGCACCTAGGTTTTTGACGTTCTTGCCTAGTTGCTCATAGTCGTTCTGTATTGCTTTCAAGTTCTTTTTTGTGTCATTTGTTCCTACGTGGAGTAATAGTAGGGGGTAATAGTCTGTGGGTTTTATTATTTCAGTTACTTTCTCTGCTACGTCTATGATTTTGGCTCCTGGGAGGCAGCATACCTCTCTGGATTGGTTATCTGGTCTATAGATGGCAGGTTCGGTTCCTCTGAGGATTGAATCTCCTATTACCAGTACTCGCCTTTTCTTTTTGCCTGGAGTTGTTTGAGGAGTTTATTTCTTTGTCATTGTGGTGTTTGGTGCTGCTGCTCTGTTGAGAGTTCTTTCTGGTGTTTCTTTTTTGTGTGTCTGTGCGTTATCTTCTATTGGAAGTCCATGGTATTGGTTGCTTAGAGCCAGTGGGGTTGGGTCTGGGTGGGTTGGTTTGGACAGTGGTTTTGTGTTTGGTTTGTATTTTTTTCTGTTGGTGACATGTGTCCATCTGCTTTCTTCCTCCGAGGGGTTAGCTGAAGTGGAAGTTGCTTGGTCATTTTTGTGTTCTTTTTGTGCATGTTCTTTTTGTGGGGTTTGGGGTTTCTCGTTTTGTTGGTTGAGTTTCAGGGTGTTTAGGCTTTTCTCCAGGTCTTCAATTTTTTTTCTAGTAATTTGATTAGTTTGCATTTAGTGCATGTGTAGTTATGGTTTTCTGTGGGCATAAGCGTGTACATGAAGCATGTTCTGCATGTCACAATGGAGTCTGTTCCTTGATCCATGTGTGTGGCTTTTTGGTTGGGGGTGAGAGTAGGAGTGTAGAGTGTGGGAGTGTGGAGTTACTAGTAAGTTTCCCTTGTCTGTGAGTGTGTAGAGTGTGGGTGTGTGGTTACTAGAAGATTTCCTATTGTCCGTTAGTCTATCAAATTGCTTATTCTGCTCGCTTATTCTACTTATTATTTACTACTTATTCTGCTTATTCTACTTGTTTCTTGCTAACTTATTCTACTTACTATTAACTATTTTATTCTACTACAGTAGGTGGTCTCAATCTTTCTTACTTGTTCTACTTACTATTTACTATCTTATTTTACTTATTCTGTTTGCTTCTTACTAAGTTATCCTACTTACTATTTAACTTATTTTGCTTCTTACTATCTTGTTCTACTTACTATTTACTGTTTATTTTACTACTTCTTACTATCTTATTCTTCTTACTGTTTACTACTTTTTTTTAAATACTACAATCAGTTGTCCCCGTCTATCAATTAGCTTATTTTGCTTCTTACTGTCCTGTTCGACTTACTCTTCACTACTTATATTACTGCTTCTTGCTATCTTATTCTACTTACTATTTACTACTTTATTTTACTATAATCAGTTGTCCCAGTCTATCAATCAGATGTGAATTGGCTAATCACTCTATTATCGGTTGATCAATCTATTGGTCAGATGGATTCTATTCGATCTATTAGTCAGATGGCTAATCACTCTATTATCGGTTGATCAATCTATTTGTCAGATGGGTTAGTTAGCTAAACAATCTATCATTTTTTCTAGTAGGTATCCCTATAATTAAACAATCAAATAACTTAATCTACTAAAAATCAATGGTCCTATGATCATTCCCAATCTATCAATCAATTAAATTCCCAATCTATCAATCAGTTAGGTTAAATTAAACAGTCAATGATCAATCTCAATCTATCAGTCCCAATCTATAGTCCAGGAAATAAGCAGGCTCCGATGAGGGAAATGAACAAGCTCCGATGGGGAGAACAAGCAGGCTCCAAAAGCTTCTGACTCTGCTGCAGCACGCTGGGGATCACACGTGCTCCACTGATCTGTGCTCCACTGATCGTTGCCGGTATAGGCTCTGTTGTGCTGCTTCCCGTTGCCGGCTCTCTCCTCTGCTGTGCTACTGTTGCTCCTGGCTTCCCAGCCACGTGGTTCCCTTTATCCTCTGGGTGCAGGGGAATCGGATGGTTGCAGGGGGATCAGGTTACGCTGAAGCAGTCTCCGCTCGCAGGGAATAGGGATCCTAGCCTCACAGCTCCAGCTCACTTCAACAAACGAGATGGATTGCTTTGTAGATAATCTCTGTGCTTCGCAGAGCTTGTAAGCAGGGAGTCAACTCACAGGGAATTCCTTCACAGAGAGTGGCCTTGCAGGGAATAGCTCAGAATCACCCCACAGGGAGTTTCAGGGAATCTCTTAAGTCTCACCTTCGTTTGGGAATTTGTCAGGATCACCCTTCAGAAACGCCGGATTTGCAGTAGATCGTTTAGCCGGTCTTCCTGGGTGTCCTCCTTCGGTCAAATCTCCTTCGGTCAAATCTGGATCCACGTGGTTAGTCTTTTTTTTCCTCTGGTTCAGCTGGTCCTAGATCATAATTGTTGCTATATTTGTAATCAGGACCTAAACTATGTCTATTCTCTTTGTTTGGTTGCTTCTAATCCTGTCTATAACCCTAGGTTTTGGGTTTTTTCCTATTACTGATCTCCAGCAATGTGGCTAGGCTTCTGCCTCAGTCGCCATCTTCTTTAACTCCCTAAAGGATTTCTTTGTAAAGGAGCCATTCCACTTTTTCCTCTTGTTATTTTTGCTTTAAAGCAGGGTCCCCGAACTTGGCAACTTTAAGACTTGTGGACTTCAATTCCCAGAATTCTCCAGCCAACATAGCTGGCTGGAGCATTCTGAGAGCTGAAGTCCACAAGTCTTAGAGTTGCCAAGTTTGAAGACCTCTGCTTTAAAGGCATGTTTTGCAGCAGTAGAGTTCCTAAATTACGAGCAAGCTGTCAACAGAAATCCTGATTTCTGCATTGCTCAGCAGCGCCTCAGCCCCCTCCCCGCAGTGGCTTCAATGAAGAGGTTAAGGGCAGAGAGCTTTTATGCCTAGAGGGGAGGTAGGAAAGGGGAAAGAGGGGGTTGGGAACCAAGTTTCCTTTCCCTCCTGTCCCCCTTCGTGGTCTCCCGACGTCTTTTACACCAAGTGCTGTGGATGCTGCGAGTGGGGGAGGGGACCAGGGGGGGCAAGGAGGAGGAGGGGGAATCCCTAGGTGCAGGAGGGAAGGAGAGCGAGGTGAAGTTTCCCCAGTTGCGCCCCCCCCCTTCCGAGTCTCCGCCTTTCCTTGCAAGGTTTTCTGCTCCGTGGGAACTGCTGCGCCACCACTTCTCCTCAGTTGCTGCATCTGATAATAGCTCTCTGATCCCCTTAAAATCCTCCCTACGAGCCCCCCTTTTCCCCCCGAAGCCCAACATTTGGTGCAGCCTGGCTCCCAGTGGGAGGCCGCCTGATGTTAAGACAATACCCGGCGTATAAGACGACCCCCAACTTTTGAGATTTTCCTGGGTTAAAAAGTCGTCTTATACGCCAGAATATAGTTACTTATAATTCATACTTCTTGTCTTAATTAACTTTGTTATATCTAAAATATCAAATCTTTTAATTTGTTAAACAATATTAATCTGTATGTAAAAAAAGAAAAAACAGAGGGAAAAAAATTTTTTTGGACTCTTAGTAAAATAATAATTTTAAATTTTAAAAAAAACATTTCCATAATATTCCAATATCATCATTCATTCCCTTTTAGTTTCTCAACTACTTCGTTTATATATATATATTTCCTCCACCCCATCTGCTTAAATTCTTTTTCATCTTTCTTTTAATTTTGTACCAATAGGTTCTCTTTCCCCACGCTCTTTTCCTCTCTCTTAATTTTACTTTCTGTATATATCTAATTTTCTCCATTTCTTTTTCCATTCTATGTATCTCAAAATCCTTATCATCAATCTGAACATAATTAATCTTAATATTTTTATCTCTGTTCTTATTATCACTGTTATCTTTTTCTCTATTTTCACTGTTCAGTCCAGTAGAGTCATTGTCGTTAGAATAGTCATTAATCAGCATTACATTTTCAGTATTCTTTCCCTTTTCATCATCATTTATAGTGTTGTCATCATTCTTCTTTTTTTCTTCAGCTCTCTTATCCATTTTTTTTCCGTTTGCATTTCATTTTTTCCTGTCTCAAATGTTCTAAGTACAGATCTTCTAAAGTTTTCAAAAAGGTCCTTCATAAACTCAGCCAGTTCTTCATGATCAATTCTCTCCATCTTAAGATCACAAGTCACCAATTTTTTTATAATCCTTACAGCTGTTTATAGTAATAGATTTTGCAGCCTTTTTAATCTTCTAGTAAGTCCTCACCACCAAATGTTTCTTGCTATTCCATTGTTGTTAAAATTCAATCCAATTTAGTTCTTATCCAACTCAGTCCGAATGTTTTCCTTTTATGCAGTAACAAATTGCTCTATTCATAAACAACAGCTGTTAAAACATTTATTTGTTGTAATATCCCATGCTTGCAATAAGTCCTCCAACCAGCAGATGGCTCTTCCTGTTTCAGACTCCCAACTCTGCCTTTTATTATTATATTCCAATTCTTCTGTTTTTTAAGTCAATTCCAGCAACCAAGTTATTTCCCTCTAAGTTTCCAAATCTTTAAAAGCAAAACTCCAAATCTTCCATCAATTGGGCTTTAGTTATAATTCCATTTAAGAAAAAAAATCTTTGCACTCTATAATCTCCAAGTGCCAAACAGCCGCTTCTTCATTTCCGATCCTTTTGTTCCCGTTTAATATGTCCAGATAACTTTTAAAACTTATTCTGGCAAAGTCACTCACCAGCTTCTTCTGACTTCCACACTCACCAGCACAACGCTTAAAATTTTTCCTTCCCAGATGACTCCAATCAGCTTTTATAAATCCTTTCGATGTGGCCGCCGCGGCTAGGAGCGACAATTACTGTCACTTCCATTCGCCGTAGGCCGAAGGGAACAAAGCCGGCTCCCTTGGGGGTTTGCCACCCCCCAGTCCACCAGCTGATGCCCTCTTTTCCCCCACCCTAACTGGGTGGTTCTGACCTGGTTCCGATTGAACCGGGTCTCCTAACGACGCGGAATCGGCGTTCCCCCCGCGGAGTGCAGGGGAGCACCGTGTCGTCGTGGCGTTGGCCACGCCTTCCTACAATTTTGTTAAATCTTGTTTTAGGTATATGTTATTTAATCTAGTGCTACCTCCTTTCTGAACTAATTATGTCTCCCGGGTCTACCACCGATTAATTCAATTTTTATTCCAAATTAATTGCTATATCTTGACTTTATAAAATAGTTAATATATCATGCCTCTTGACTTCCAGTTGGCTCTGCGATCGACGAAGACGCTCTCCCTTTGGAGCGCCGGTCCCCGGCTCCGTCAAAGCCGGCAGAAAGTCGACAAACAGCTGACTGGCGGCTGAAAACCCCCTCCCCGGGCAAAGGGGAGGGCGAAGAGCAGGCAGGCACAGGTAGAGCCCCCCAAGTGCCCTAGGAGAAAATCCTGGGGCGCGAAGGGTGAGGGCTCCCTGGAAAACTGCCGCTGCTCCGGACCTGGGACATCTCCGCTGTTTTGTGGAGCAAGAAGATCGCGACCAACACTGCTTTATATGATTAAATCTAATTAAGGATTATCTGCAGCAGAAAAAGCCAGGAGGCAAGCTGGGCAAGTAACCACTACTTAACTCTTATTGACTCTTACTTTAGAAGTTACAAAGTAGCAAGTTGGTTTTTAAAATGGTGATGGAAGCTTGAAAGGGTGTGGAAAAGTGAAAGTGAGAAGAAAGAGAGAAAGTTTTGCTTTGTTGGCAGGCTTTCACAGGAGAGTTGTTTGACTTGATTTTGGATTTGCACTCTTATTTGGAGATTCTTCTTTTTGGTACTAGACTAATACAATTTGGAATATTATAAAGATTTGTTTAAACCCAAATGGCTTCTAAATCTGTGAAGATGGTTCCTTCTAAAGGAGCTGGAAGTGCTGAGAGCTCACCCACTCTCACCTCTAAACTGCAATCTCTCTCAGTACAAGCTCAGCCTCTAACCCTGGAGATGTTAGAAGAAAGTCTCAAAGCCATGCAGGTGGAAATGACTATTAATTTTAATACAAAAATTGATGAATCCAATGATAAAATTAAGGAGATGATTAATGACAAAATACAAGTTGTCTCTGATAAAATTGAAATTGGCAATAATGAAAGCAGAGCAGATATTTTGGAAGCACTTAAAGGTTTGGCAAACAATGTGGAATATTTGGATCAGCAAGTGGAACGAATTAGAGATATTACAGCAGCTTTGAGAGAGAAAATAAAAGATGTTGAAGACAAAAGTGCAGATGAAATTACAATGATTCATTATAGAAACATGGAATTTGCGATCAGGGTTAGAGTTAAAGAAGATAAAAATGAAAACTTGAGAGATTTGATGGTGGAAGCTTTTGCTCAAGTGGTGGGGATGAGGAAAGAAGAGTTGATGTGGCAGATAGATAAGATATACCGAGTTAATTCTCATGTGGCCAGATTGAGAAACCTTCCAAGAGATATTGTAATATATTTTAATAACAGAACACTGCGTAATGATATTCTACAAGCAACTTATCAAAATAAGTTACAGGTGGGTGGACAAGAAGTGATGACAATGAAAGAGATTCCTCCAAGAATGCTGAGAGCTAGAAAGGAATTTTCCTTTCTGGTGGAAGAGCTTAAAAGACAACAATTGCCATTTAGGTGGGAGGTCCCAGCTGGAATTTCTTTGATTTATGCTGGAGAAAGACATCGACTTAATACGGTACAGAAAGCAAAAGATTTTTATACATACATCTTAAAGGCTGGGACACCAAGATCACCAGAAGGGAGGAGAAAGGAGGATGAAAGAGCAAGACAAAGAGAAGTCCAGCAAGGAGTAGCCTCATCTGGCCAAAGTGATATAGCCACAACTCATTTGGATCAAAGTTTGGATTTATTTGGAGAAGAACAGATAAAAGAACAAAGACAGACCAGAGCGACAACTAAGAGTATGCAGGAAATGTCACAACAGCAACTCCAGCTGGTAGCTAAAGAAGCTACTAAAACAGAAGCAGTGGGAGGAACAAGACCGAAGGAATTAAAGATGCTAGATGTCCAGCCAATGTTCCAGAAGCTTCAAAAGCCCTTAGATGGGAAGTAGATTCCTAACCTGGAATGTCAATGGATTAAAGTCACCACAGAAAAGAAGGAAAATATTCCACTATCTTAAACAATTTAATAATGACGTGGTCTGCCTTCAAGAAACACATATTAGAACACAAGACCAAAAATATCTGATAAATTCAAGATTAGGAACACATTTTGTCACAGCGGCACCAGGAAAAAAAATGGCATTGTTATATATGTTAAAAGACATTTGATTGCTAAGCTAATCGAAGCAGATGATCAAGGAAGATTTTTAGCTATAGAACTTTTAATTAAAGGAGAGAAAATATTGCTGATTGGTGTATATGCCCCGAACCAGCAACAAGGAAAATTTTATGATCTTCTACATACAAAGTTGATACATTGGGACTACAATACCTGCATCCTTCTAGGGGACTGGAATGGTGTACCAGACGTCAAAAGAGACAAGAGGGGCCCTAACCAAAATATTTTTTCAAGAGCAAAACTGCCAAAATCCTTTTTTGAGATGATGGAGGATTGGGAGTTGAGGGATATTTGGCGTGAAAGAAATACAGAAGAAAAGGATTTCACTCTGGTGAGCCCGGGATGGGGGTTACTCCTCTATCCTGGTGCTACTTGACCTCTCAGCGGCCTTTGATACCATTGACCATGGTATCCTTCTGCGTCGTCTCGGAGAGATGGGGGTGGGCAGCACTGTTTTGCAGTGGTTCTCCTCCTTCCTCTCTGACAGGACGCAGTCGGTGTTGACAGGGGGCAGAGGTCGAGCCCTAGGCCCCTACTATGTGGGGTGCCGCAGGGCTCGGTCCTCTCACCCATCCTGTTTAACATCTACATTAAGCCACTGGGTGAGATCATCCGACGACACGGGGTGAGGTATCAGCAATATGCTGATGATACCCAGTTGTATATCTCCACCCCGTCTCAATTCAGGGAAGCCGTACACGTAATGGGCCGCTGCCTGGACGATGTTAGGGTCTGGATGGGGAAGAACCAGCTAAAACTTAACCCTGACAAGACTGAGTGGCTGTGGATATTGCCTCCTAAGGACTCGACCAATTGTCCCTCCTTGGTTCTTGGGGGGGAGAAATTAGCTCCCTCAGAACGGGTCCGCAATTTGGGTGTCCTCCTAGACCCACAGCTAAAATTGGAACAACATCTTTCAGCTGTGGCTAGGGGGACCTTTGCACAAGTACGTCTTGTGTACCAATTGCGACCCTACTTGGAGAAAGAGGCACTTCTCACAGTCACTCATGCCCTTATCACCTCACGGCTGGATTACTGCAATGCGCTCTACATGGGGCTACCCTTGAAGAGTGTCCGGCGACTGCAACTGGTGCAAAATGCAGCTGCGCGAGCTGTGGTGGGTGTACCCAGATGCACCCACGTAACACCGATCCTCCGCCAGCTGCATTGGTTGCCCATTAGTCTCCGGATCTAATTTAAGGTGTTGGTTGTTACCTTTAAAACCCTACATGGCTCAGGGCCAGGTAATCTTCGGGACCGCATCCTGCCGCATACCTCCCTATGACCGGTTAGGGCCCACAGAGTTGGCCTCCTCCAGGTCCCATCGACCAAACAATGTCAGCTGGCGGGGCCGAGGGGGAGGGCCTTCTCTGTGGGAGCTCCCTCCCTGTGGAACCAGCTTCCCCCGGAGATCAGGACCATCCCCACCCTACTGGCCTTCCGTAAAGCAATAAAAACTTGGCTCTTCCGGCAGGCGGGGTGAAAGTGAGACCAACTAGATTAAATATGGGTCTCCCCCCCAAGATTGTAATATGAGATACTCTTTTTAACTTTTGTATTTTTTAATTATTGTATTTTATATTGTTATATATTTTAATTATTGAATTTTATATTTGTAATGGAATCTAACATGTTGTGAGCCGCCCAGAGTCCCCAGGGAGTTGGGCGGCATAGAAATCCATTAAATTAAATTAAATTAAATTAAATTAAATTAAATTAAATTAAATTAAATTAAATTAAATTAAATTAAATTATTAAATTAAATTAAATTAAATTAAATTAAATTAAATTAAATTAAATTAAATTAAATTAAATTAAATTAAATTAAATTAAATTAAATTAAATTAAATTAAATAATTAAATTAAATTAAATTTTCTGACAGACACCAATCCTTTTCAAGGATTGATTTTATTTTGATTACTAATAATCTTTTTTCTAGGGTAAAGAAGATGAAGATATGTTCAAGAACATTGACGGATCATAGACCGGTCTGGCTGGAATTGCAAGATGGAAATGGACCTAGAAGGTCATGGAGGTTAAACGATAATCTATTTAGATATGAGGATAATGTGAAGGAATGTAAAAAATTAATGAAAGAATTCTTTGTTAATAATATGCAGAAGGGTACCTCCATGGAAATGGTTTGGGATGCTAGCAAAGCTTATATGAGAGGTATTTTGATATATTTGAACAATAAATTAAGAAGGAAAAAAGGTGAAAAAAAGGAAAGAATTAGAAGAAGAGATTAAAAGACAGGAGAGGGCTTTAATTTCTAATCCAATGGACAAGAAAATTAAAGAGACAATTAATTTACTAAAGGGTCAATTTAACATGTTAATGGCAACTAGTTTACAATATGCTAAATTTAATACTTTTAGTAATGCTAATAAACCAGGAAGATGGTTGGCATATATGCTAAGAAAGAAGCAAAAATCAAGAATTATTGAAAAAAATAGATATAAGGGTAAAAAAGTTTTTGAACAAGAACTTATTAAAAAATCTTTTTTAGAATTTTATTCAGGATTATATAGTGGGGATAAAGTTAAAGAAGAGGATATAGACAGGTACTTGCAGAAACAGAACATTTATATAACTACTAAGGTGCAGAGGGACACTTTAAATCAATTGATAACTTCAGAAGAGATTCTACTGGCAATTAAACAGTTAAAAGTGGGCAAAGCCCCGGGGACGGACGGCCTAACTGCTGTTTATTATAAGAAATTGCAGGAAGAAATGGTGGAACCACTTAAAGAATTGTTTAACAATATTCAACAGGGAGGTAATGTACCTCCAACTTGGAAAACTGCTTTCATTTCGCTGATCCCAAAAGAGGGTCAAGATCATACAGATCCAAAAAATTATAGGCCTATCTCACTTCTAAATATAGATTACAAAATTTTTGCAAAAATTTTAGCAAACAGATTAATGATACTTTTGCAACAGATGATACCTCATGATCAAACAGGGTTTTTAATTGGTAGACAAATGAAAACTAATGTTAGACAAATTGTTAATCTATTAGAGTACTTGGGAAATAACAACCAGGTTCCCGCAGCGTTGGTATTTTTGGATGCCGAGAAAGCCTTTGATAGACTGAATTGGCAGTTTCTATTAAAGTTAATAGAAAAGTTACAACTTGGAGACCATTTTGTACCATCCATTGGGGCAATATATCAAAAGCAAACAGCGCAAATAATAATTAATGGTGGATTGACAGATACTTTTAATATAGAAAAGGGAACAAGACAAGGATGTCCCCTGTCTCCCTTGTTGTTTATTTTGAGTCTGGAAATATTACTTTGCAAAATAAGAGAGCTTGATATAATAAAAGGAATAAAAATTAGACAGGAAGAATACAAGTTACGAGCATTTGCGGATGACCTGGTTGTTACTTTGACTCAACCATTACAATCTATTAGTATTTTGATGGATACAATCAATTCTTATGGACAAGTATCTGGCTTCAAAATAAATATAGCTAAAACAAAAATAATAGTTAAAAATGTGACAAGAAACCAAAAAGAAGAAATAAAAAAGGTAACAGGTTTTGAGATAGTCCAAAAGATTAAATACTTAGGGGTTTATATTATGTCCACAAATACAAAATTATATCAATATAATTATGAACCACTTTGGTTAAAAATGCAGAAAGATATGGAAAACTGGGGGAAATTACAATTGTCTTTGCTGGGTAGGATAGCTGCAGTCAAAATGAATGTTTTACCAAGATTTTTATTCCTCTTTCAAATGATACCAATACTTAAAAAGGATGAAAATTTAAAGGAGTGGCAAAAGGGTATAAATAAATTCATCTGGGCAGGGAAGAAGCCAAGGGTAAATCAGAAGATTATGCAGGATGTACGTGAAAGAGGTGGATTAAAAATGCCTAATTTAAAGCTGTATTATGAAGCAGCAGTTCTCTCAGCAATTACGGACTGGATTAATCTAACGGAAGAGAGGGTATTAAATATTGAGGGATATGGTTTGTATTATGGGTGGCATGCTTACTTAGTATATGACAAAAAAGTAGATAAAGTCTTTAAGAGCCATATATTAAGAAATGCATTATTGCATGTCTGGAAAAAGTACCAATGTAAACTAAATGATAAGCTACCTTTATGGACAGTACCCAGAAACGCGATAGAAAACATAAATTTGGAACAAAAATTAGATAAGATTACATATAAAGTACTTCTTTCTGAAGATGGAATTTCATTTCAACTAAAACCGTTTGAGAAATTGAAAGAGGAAGGAATAATCAGAACATGGTTTCAATATGGACAATTACAGGCTAGATGGAGAGATGATCAAAAAATTGGTATTTTGAAAAAAGAGGACAATCTGATTTTACAAATAAAAGATAATGGCCCAATGCATATAAAGAGACTGTATAATATTTTATTGGAATTAGACTCAGAAACAGAACTAGTTAAGGATTGTATGATAAAATGGGCTCAAAATATTGGAGAACCTATAATGATGGAAACGTGGGAAAAGATATGGGTCAGAAATGTTAAATTCACGCAGGCTCAAAATTTAAGAGAAATTTTTTATAAAATGTTTTATAGATGGCATTTGGACCCAAAAAAACTAGCTTGTATGTATCCAAATTTACATCCTAAATGTTGGAGATGTGATTGTGAGGATGCTACATATTTCCATATATGGTGGACTTGTAAAAAAATTAAGGCCTTTTGGATAAAAATTTGGTGGATTATACAAAATATTTTAAAGAAAAAGATTAAGTTTACACCACAGTTTTTTTTTTGCTGGGAATAGTTACGGATTGTTCTGTTATAGAGACTAAGTTGGTTTTGAACTTTATAACTGCTGCCAGGTTATTGGTGGCACAATACTGGAAGAAGGAAGACATACCTACAATAGAAGAATGGACATTGAAAGTGACACATCTGGCTGAAATGGCCAAGATCTCATCATATCTTAAGGACCACTCAAATGAAAGATACATATTGGAATGGAGTAGGTGGACTGAATATATGCAGAAAAAGTATCAGATTAAGATAACGTAAACAGTTTATTAATGTTTGATGTTTGAAAAATTTTAGATTATACTTTCAAGTTTTTGGAGTAACAAAGAGTTAAGAACGGAAAAGATATTTTTGAACTAATAACTTTTTTCTTAGTATTTTGTAGTTTTATGCTTTTTATCTGAAATTATACCTTGTGCTTTATATATAATGCCTCTTATATAATATATAATATTATTATATATAATATATATAATATATTATATATATTATATATAATGCCTCTTAATTTTAGGCCATATTGTTTCTTTCCCTTGCTTTAAATCTTTATTCATCATTTTATTTTCTTTATTTATATCATTTCTAAATGTCCAATAAAAACATTTAATCCATTTTATATTTAGCTCTCATATTCATGATAATTATTCATTCTGACATCTTATCTTACTCCACTATCATCAATAATCATCCACATTCTTACAATATTACATCAAATTTTAAATTACACAAATTCTGTATTGAACATGTTTTAAATAGAACAATAGTAATTTTCCAATTTATATATGAATTTTATCAAACAGTTATATTAAATTTTAATTTAATACAGTCAATCTTATATCAATCTGCTATAGAATTGTAACCTTAAAAAGAGAATCTTTTAATTGAATTATTTAATATTTCAATGTTCCATTTTAATGCTAATAGTAATATTATTTAAGCGTACATAGTAATACCATCCTTTAACTGTTAATATTTCCATCCAATTATTACTCATATTCTATCACATAAAAATTATATATGTTAATATCCTTCTTATTTCTGCCTCTATTCCAAATTCTAGTCAGGTCATCATTACTTATCCTAGTGTTAATACACATTTATATTAAGACATAGTCCTTCATTATTGATTGTTCAATATTTCAATACGCCATTCTAATGCCAATCATCATATTATTTGAACATACATAATAATACTATCTTTCAACCTCAAATATTTCCATCTACCTATTACTTTATGTAAAAATGTGTATTCTTATTTCTATCTCTATTCTAGTTTTTCATCAGGCCATCATTATATTAGAAAAGAAGAAGAAAAAGAAAATATTTCCATTCTATCCATCATCTCTTGTCCATTTTAATACTTCAATTCTTATTTGTGTTTTAACTTGCCTCCCATACTCCTCTCTTGGATCCTTATCAACACTTATGTCTTCACCATTTAATCTGGGTATTTCTCCCATCTCTATCCTCCTAAGCTGCCAGGTCTCCAAAATATCCACCCATGCCCCGATCTCCTTTTGAAAAGTATCTTCCAGCTTATCGGATTCCATTTTTAAATCTCTTAAAGTACTTTTTCCTTGGTTTATTTCATCAGTCGTTATTATCTTTGTCATCTTCTCCTTCTCATCTTGTTTTATTTGCTGATTTGTCTGTTCTGATTTTCCCTCTGTTCTTTCTGTTATCTCTTCTCTTTCCTGGACTCTTTGATCTTCATTATCAATTGTAAGATATTTTCCATTTTCCCATTCATGCCTTGCAATACTTTCTGTGTTTCTCTGTAATTCTTTGTCACAGCATCCCTAATGTCTTGAAACATCAGCGCCATTTCTCCTGGAGTATCACTCATCTCCCCTTGGTAAAGCCTCCTGTCTTGTTTTAATAAGTCCCACTCTTATCAACAATCCAGAAATCAAGTCTGATGTTGGCTCCTCAGAATATTCAATAATAATTCTTTACATCTCAGGGTTATTAATCCAGGGGTGGGTTCCACTTACCTTCCCTACCAGCTCGCATCGCGATGGAAGTGCGCATTTTGCGCACGCGCGAGCAAAGTGAGTGTGCGAGCCTACATCACATTGGGGATATGACCCTCTGTGCATGCACATAAGCCTCTGTGCATGCACAGAACCCTCTGTGCATGCACAGAGGGTTCTTTTCCAGCCGTGGTAACCGGAGAACCGGTTTGGGGGCATTGACAGCCAGCCACCGCTGCCAGTTCGGCGAGCGGGTGCAAATTGCCACCACCGGTACAGGCGAACCGGTCCGAACCAGCAGCAACCCACCACTGATCCATTCCATAGATAGTCCAGGCAACTTTCCAAAAGTCAAAAGTCACTTTACTTTCTTTAAGAGTCTTCCTTATTCTCACAATAGAATCTCCAGTAATCATGAAATAGATATTTATAGAACAGTAAATCACCACAATCCTCCAAATAGGTATTGTTTGGTTCTCTTATAAAAAAATTCCCAGTCTTGTTGGGGTATGATATATTTTCCATTCACCAGTAGATGGCGCCCTCAGCTTAAGTTTCAGCATTGTTTCAAATCTAACAAATTAATCCAAGTTTTAATTTAGTTTATGAAAGCAAAGTCGGCTATTCAGGTAAAGAGTTCCAGCATTTTATAATGCCTTTCCAATACAATGCCTAGCCAGTTTAAGCAATCCGATTTTCTGTATTTTTTTTAAAGAAAGTCTTTAGCTTTTCTCCCCTTAATTCCTTTCTTTTGGGTCTAGGATTTTTCTCTCTATGGTTATTTGCTGCTTTAACAGGTAGTTCTAAGATTCTCTTTTCCTAGATTTTCTCTCTTTATTTTAGGTTAGTGTTTAAATAAAAATAAAATAAAAGAATCTTCTCACCCAACTCCAGTCACTGTTCATCTACATCGCTCCTGCACATTTTCTTTGTTGCCTTGGCTGTCCCAGCTTCATGGCAGCCATGATTGCTGCCTCTTCTTGTCGTGGATGAGAGGGATAAAGTCCTGGGTCGAGCGGAAGAGTTGCGGCTCTTCGCAACCTGCAGGACGCCCCTCTTTTCTTCACCACCCCTTCAGGGTGGCTTTAGCTCCTTTCAGAGCCCTCCAACAGGGAGATGTTGGTGTGGGAGTGCAGAGACCCACTCCTCGCATCCGATCTCGCCGCGATATCAGCCAAAAATAAGTACTGCCCCAAGTTGTATGACAACAGTGTAGTGTGTCAAAGAAGAAATGGAAAGCATTGTTTTAGCTTATATGGCACGGCAAGGACAAGGAAGAGGAAAAACTGTAGGCTTTGTGCAGAAATATTCAGATCCAGCTTTGCTTATGCTGTAATTGGTACGTTGTCCTACCTGAACGTCCATTCTCGTAGGTGTGGAGCTATCATCCAGGATGGGTTACATCATGTCTCTCAACCAATCAGGACTGAGGTTTTTTTAATATCGATTCTGCCTCTGTCTCCATGATCCGCTTTTGACGAAGACGAAGCACCGACTCAACATGGTCACCGACAGAAGTCTCTCAGATCTAAAGGAAAACCTCTTCCCCACACACAAACACAAACAGAAAGAAACAGAAACAACTGCCACCCCGGGGCCCCAGAATAGAATGGGAGAGTCTGGACACCTACGAGAATGGACGTTCAGGTAGGACAATGTACCATTCTCCATAGTGGGTGGAGCTATCATCCAGGATGGGACATGCCAAAGCTGAGTGTCCCGTGGGAGGAAGAGAAAGGAGGCCCCAGGAGTTAAGGAGGCAGGACCCTTTGGAGGACCTTGCAACCGAAGGCCGCATCAGCCGAGGCAAAGGCATCTATCTTATAATGCCGTACAAACGAGGACGGCATAGCCCAAGAGGCTGCCCAGCAAATCTCTTTCAGGGAAGCCTGCGTGGACCAGGCGGCGGAGGCCGCCGCGCTCCGAGTAGAATGGGCCGTGACCCCGGGAGGACAAGGCCTGGCCACTAGCTCATAGGCCTTGGCAATGACTGCCCTAATCCACCGCCCCACCGCGGCCGAGGAGACCTTCAGTCCCATGGACGAGGGAACAAAGACAGGAAAAGGGCCTCCGACCGCCGCCAATCCTTGGTGCGGTGCAGGTAAATTCGGAGGGCCCGGCATACATCAAGGGTGTGCCATTGGCGTTCAAGGGGCCTGGAAGGATGGGAACAGAAGCTGGGGAGGACGAGCTCCTGGGCCCTGTGAAACCAGGAGTTGACCTTTGGGAGGAAGGATGGGTCGAGCCTGAGGACCACCCTGTCCAGGTGGAACACGGAGAGGTCTGAGCAGGCCAACAGAGCCGCAATCTCAAAAATCCGGCGTGCCGAGGTAATGGTCACCAGGAAGGCCACTTTCTGGGTTAAGTGTTGTAAGGAAGATGACCGGAGAGGTTCGTAAGGGGCGCCAGTCAGGGAGTTAAGCACAGTAGAGAGGTCCCAGGTTGGAAAGCGGTTGACTACAGGGGGCCGGTGTGTAAAGGCCTCATGCAGGAAGTGACGGAGGAGAGGGTAGTGAGATAGTGATGGAAGGTCGCCACAGGACAAGACGGATGACAGGGCAGCTACCTGGCATCGGAGAGTGTTTGCTGCCAACCCCTTGTCGACTCCGTCCCGGAGGAATCCCAGCAAGTGGCCCACTGAGTGGGAGGTTGGTGAACAACCGGCTTCCTGACACCGAGAGCAGAAAGTTTGCCAGGTAGTGGAATAGATGCGCTCCGTGGAAGGGCGTCTGAAGTCCAAAATGAGGTCAATGGCCCCCGGCGGAATGCGTCGGTTGATTAAAGTGCCCCACTCAACTGCCACGTGGTCAGCTGTAGCCAGCGGGGTTCGGGATGGTAGATCGCCCCCTGGCTGAGCATAGATATGGTCACTGGCAGACACCAAGGAGGGCAAACCGATATGTCCGTGAACCAGGTCCGGCGGGGCCAGTGAGGGGCCAGGAGAAGAACTTCCGCTCTCTCCGCCATGGTCTTGCGGAGAACCCGGGGAATCAGAGCTAGCAGTGGAAAGGCATACAGCAATCCCGGTGGCCAGGGGCTCCGAAGGGCATCTGTCCCTTCCGCTTCCGGACAGTGGAACCTGGTGAAAAACTGGGGTAGTTGGGCGTTCTCCCTGGAGGTAAGAGATCCACCAGGGGGGTTCCGAACCGGGAGGACAGCTGGTGAAAGATATCTGGATTGAGCTGCCACTCCGTTTGATCTATCGAGGAGCGGCTCAGCCAGTCTGCCTGGATGTTGGCCTCCCCAGAGATGTGCTCCGCCATGAGAAATCGGAGATGACTTTCCGCCCAGGTGCCCAGAACCCTGGCTTCCTCCATGAGGGCATGTGAATGGGTGCCCCCTGTCTGTTGATATGCGCCTTGGCTGTGGTATTGTCCGTGAGGACCAAGATGTGTTGACCCTCGACCAGATGGTGTAGCTCTAGGAGGGCCCGGTGGATGGCGCGTAGTTCCAGGAGGTTGATAGGAAGGGAGGCCTCCTGTGGTGACCAGCGGCCCTGGGTGAGGGTGGAAAGCATTACTTGGACATCATGAACGGCTTGTTCCCGAGAGGAAGCCAGGATGAGTGACAGAGGTGAGAATTAATCTCACAGAGGAGATGTTTGATCTTTTCCCGGACATCAGACATTAGAAATGAAACCGCAGTTTAAAAGTCTAAGTAAAATATTTATTTTGTTACAAAAACAATAAAACCTCATTTGTTTACATCTCTGATATAAATGTGCGACTTCACTCAATGGAAGTCAGAGGAAAAGGATACAGCAGAGATTGGAATGCACACATGCGTACAAGAACATATCAATCACGTGCTCAGGAATAAACCATTATTTTGAATAGGGATGCATCTCCCTGCATATACATGTAACAGGCAATAAATCACACCATAACAATGAGGATATCGTCCAAGTAACAGTAGACGCACACGGGGAGTGTTCTCAGATGGGCCACCAAGGCGACCAAGACCTTGGTGAACACTCTGGGGGCAGAAGAGAGTCCAAAGGGCAGGGCCCGGTATTGGTAATGGACGCCCCTGTAGCAGAACCAAAGGTACAGCTGATGGTCAGGGAGGATGGGTATGTGGAGGTAGGCCTCTGTTAGGTCAATCAAAGCCAGGAGGTCCCCCCTCCGTATGCACGCCAAGATGGACTGAAGTGAGTGCATCTTGAACCGTCTGTATCTAATATGACGGTTCAGTCTTTTGAGGTCGAGAATGGCTCTCCACCCTCCTGAGGATTTGAGAACTACAAATAATATAGAGTAGAACCCCTGCCCTACCTGGTCCTCAGGCACCTGCTGGATGGCTCGAATTTCCAGCAGGTGAGAGATGGTGTTATGCATGAGGACCCGTTTGAAGGCTCTATTGGACAATGGGCAGCGGATGAAAAACCTCGGGGGAGTGGAGAGAAACTCTAGGGAGAGGCCAAATTTTACCATCTCCCTGACCCAGGCGTCGGACGTAGTCTCCTCCCATCGGTCGGCAAAGAGTGATAAATGCCCGCTGATGGGAGGGTCGTCCGGTGACTCACTTAGTGTGCCAGAAGGAGCGACCTCCTCCTCCTCTAAAGGGCCGTCAGGGTTGTCTACCCCTGAAGGACCTATCCTGGGGATATCGTTGACGAGCCCCGTACTGAGCCCCGTACTGACCTTGAGGCCGAGGGTAGGAGGGGGACAGGTCAGGTTGTCTGAATGGGCATCTGGGATAGGGACCAGGTCGTGACGAGCCCCTGCGCTGGTTGGATGGGAGGACCTTCCTCTTGTCCTTCGTTTCTACGAGAATGGGGTCTAGGGGAGCCCCAAACAAGTGACTGCCGTTGAAGGCGGATGTGGCGAGATGCCACTTAAGTTTAACGTCCACCTGCCACGAGCAGAGCCAATAAAGTCTTCTGGCCACAACCGACGAGCCTATTGCTCTGGTGGCAAATCGAGCAGACTGGAGTGTGGCATCGGCGGTGTAACGGGCTGCAGCTAAAAGTTTGTTAACATCCTGATGAGCCCGAGTCTCTGAGGGTGGGAGGTGGCCCTGGAGATCACGGAGCCAAACCAGGGATGTGCATGCAAAGAAGGAGGCCGAGGTTGAGGCCTTGACTGCCCAGGCCGCAGACAGGTAGTTACACTGGAGGGCAAGCTCCGTCTTCTTGTCATCCGGCCGCAAGAGATTGGAGGAGTCTCTGGGTAAGGTGGGTACAGGGAAGTGAGCGAGGACTGGGGCGTCCACTGGTTACACTTGAAGGGCTTGCACGATGTCCGAACCAATATTAAAATAACTTCTGTCCAGGGCGGACGGAGTGGAGCCCGTAGAAGGAGTGGACCACTGACTGCGGACTGCCTCCACAAAATATGGAGGACAAGGGACAATCTGGGCCTCGGGAGCGTTTTCAGAAAAGAATGGGTCTATTTGTGAGGTGGCTGCAGAATCCGTAGGTTTGGCAGGGCCCCATTTGGAGGCGTTACGAGCCTTAAACAGGAGTGATTTAAATAGGCTAGGATGGAATAAGCCTGACGTAGGAGGAGGGTCAGGAGAGATGCCCTCATTGTCTGACAGCTCCAGATCTGGACCTGTCCCCTCACCTGGAGGATTAGACTGTGAGTCAATAGGCCTGTCCCACTGAGGCCTGGATTCCCAGTCTTGATAGTCATAGTCTGCCTGGTAGGCCAATCCATCCCCAGGGACTGGTCCTCCAGCCTGAGCAGTCTGAGCAGGGTGATGCATGTGTTGTAAACATTCGGCCATGCTCTGCTTAACGGCCACTTGAAAGACTGCTTGTACCGTGGGGTCTTGTAGGCAGGCTGGAGTATCCAGATGAAGTCCGACAGAAGTGGGAGTAAATGTGGCAGAAGGTCTAGAGCAGTGATGGCGAACCTATGGCACGGGTGCCACAGGTGGCACGCGGAGCCATATCTGCCGGCACGCGAGCCGTTGCCCTAGCTCAGCTCCAGTGTGCATGTGCGTGCACGTCAGCTGATTTTTGGCTCGTGCGGAGACTCTGGGAGGATGATTTTGGCCTCCGGCGGTCCTCTGGGGTGGCGGGGGGAGCATTTTCGCCCTCCCCAAGTTCCAAGAAAGCCTCTGGAGCCTGGGGAGGGCAAAAAATGGGCCCACTGGAAGTCGGGAAATGGGGGAGTGGGGGGGTCACGCACGCATGCACAAGGGGGTGGGGCAAGTGGGGGGCTTTGAATTATGGGTGTGGGCACGCACGAGTGTGCGATAGTGCATGCACGCACTATTTTGGCACCCGAGGGAAAAAAGGTTCGCCATCACTGGTCTAGAGGCTGCTCTAATACTCACTACTTCTCTCAGCTGGGGAGTGGACCCCTGTCCCCAGATATCTGCATTGGCTAAAGGCATATCTCTAGTATCTAGGGAAGAGGAATCCCCTAAATCCTCCACCCTGTGTGAGATGGGAAGAGGAGCTAAATTTCCATGGAAAAAAGCCTCCTGTGATGCCCTGTTACAGAGCTTCTGAAAGGCTTTGTCCCTGTGGGACTCATCTCTAACTGAGGCCTTGGAAGACTTTGACTTCCCTTCCCTACCCTTGCCTCGCTTAGGATCAGGGCATCGCTCTGAAGGATCAGGGCTGCTAGGCCCAGGGAGTTCCTTTCCCTGGTCAGCCAGGGCTGGTTCTGGTGAGGCTGCAGCTGTAGATGAGGTCTGATCGGTGAAGCCTCCCTGCCTTCTGTTAAGAGCCGCCATTGTAAGCAAGGGGGGTGCAAAGGCGACCCGAACACCTGGGGAATGAGAAGAAAAATAATCAGCCTCCTCCCTTTGGCGGGCGCCGCAGCGTTACTCAAAATGGCGGTTGTGCGCTTATTCAAAATGGCGGCCATGCCAATTTGCATGTAACGGCCATCTTGCCTCACCCCCCAAGGTAATTTTATTAAATGGGGGCAGGCCGCGCGGGGACCTGAAGGGAGACAACGACCCCCCATAGTGCCTGCTGTGCCCTTGTCTGGTGTTTCGAAGAGCGCTGGAAGGTGCGCTGGCCAACGGCCGTAGTGCACCTGCGCAGAGAATCCCCGGTCCCTGCTAACTTTGGCGCCTTGAGGCCGATCGTGGCCTGGATCGTCGGCAAACAATTCTGACAGTTACTTGATAGCTGGGGAGCTGGCGACAGGCAAATCGCCCGATTTCGCTTCAGGGAGACGGCTCAGAACGGAAGGGAACTCCCCTGGCTGCGGTGGCTCATTAATTATGCTCGGTTGCCTGGAGCGATGGCGGGAACGGGACTCAACTGCTCCACAGCGAGACCGGACGCTGTTTCTGAGGCAGAGAGGCATCCGGCAATAGCCACGCTAACCGCTGCAGTTTCAAGGACAACTTTATTAACTGTGGTGACTCTGTCAGCGGTGACAGCCTGCTGCGAGGGCCAGGCCCCCTATTGCCGTGCCTCAAGCCGATTTGAAGGAGGGGGGGAACATACTTACGAGTTTGACAGGAAAAAAACAATCAGAAATACTCAATAGTAGGTGAAGCTATCTGAGATGGGTGACCACAAGTCCTTCTTGGTGTACAGACTGAGTCATAAAGCGGATCATGGAGACAGAGGCAGAATTGATATCAAAAAAAGACTCAGTCCTGATTGGTTGAGAGACATGATGTAACCCATCCTGGATGATAGCTCCACCCACTATGGAAAATGCTTGACTTTCATAAACGTTAACCTTTCACTTCCAAAATGGAGTCAAGGATCTAAATGCTAAGTCGGTACAAGCCTGACAAAATGTTAACAACAAAAGTGTTCCCCATTCTATCCTTCCTGCAATTTACACTTCCATTTATTCATGCAAACTGTTGTATATCATATATACAAAATACTGCAACCATATTATTATTTTTCTCAAAATGCAAATTATTAGTGTCAACTTTGTTTTTATAGAACAAATAAGGCTGGTTATACCCAGATGCATATGTTAAGATGAATCTTTTCTGTTTTGTAATGATTGCTAATTCAATCACATGACCATTCTGGGCAATATAAAACCCTTTGGCCACCATCCACTCTCCACAGATGTCAATCAGTTCCAATCACTGCCCCTATTATTCAGTTGGCTCCTGGTCAAGGACTGAAACATAGAATGGTGGCATTTGTAATACAGACTGAATTTTCTTAAAATTGAAGCCTGCTAAAATAAATTATTAACAATTATATATAAGGCTTTTTATGACTGGTGTGCCAAAAACAATTGGCTGGAAACTGCCATGGTGAATGAAAGTGTCAAATAAACACAGTGTAAATAAACATGGGTAAAATAATCTTCACTTTACTTACTTTAAGATGATGAAGCTCAAATGTCTCAACTGCTCAACTATCGTATCTAGAAAAAAAAGATCAAATGGTGTATACCTACTTCGCTTGCTAATGGAGCTACTTGGAGAAGGTTCATCCAAAGGAAGAATTAGCCAATCCCCACACCATTGTCACACAATTTCTACATGATACCATAAAAACTCACAATGGTAACATAATGATCACTGAATTAATCATTCCCAAATATTTTACAATGACAATATTGCTAAACTTCTGGAATTTGCCTACAAAGTTCATATCCATAAGAAACAATAAGGCAGCGACCAAGAGGAAGCTAAGTGCTGGGGTGAAGCCTCTATCAAGAGCAGACTCCACCGGATGGATGGATGTAAACCTGGGAGACTCATAGAAACCCAGGTGGTCCATCAAAACCCAGGTGGTCCATCAGCATTGGGAAGAAGGACAACTGGGAGGGAAGGACCAAAGGAGTTGCCTTCACCCAAGGCAGTCACCGATTTGGATGGCAGGAAGAACTGGAAGCACTCAAAGATGATGAGGAAGAAGGGGACAAGCCCGACCCTGCCAACTTTCTCATGAAGCAAGCCATGTCTTCCATGATGGAGGAGTTCCAGAACCTGAAGGCATGGGAGACACTGGCCAGAATGTCTGGTGATGATGGCCACTAAACCCAATTTGAAGATGAAGAAGGGAAAGCGTCATCACTTGACACCACGGTGGCAGTATCTTCTACCATATCAGGGGCTACTGTGGCAGGGATCCCCATTGAGAGAGACAGCTGGAGCCAATGTCCTGAAACCAGGCAATGCTGTGGAGTCCCAAAGGCAGAAGGCATTTGATGGGGATATGGGACAGGAACTGGGATTCTTCCTGGCCCACGTCTTCACTTATATGCAGGAATATGGCCATGAGAGTCCCATGGAGGGAGTTATGGTGAGAGTGGTCATGCTGGCATTAGAGGGTACCACAGGCCAATGGAAGGTGACCCTCCACAATGCAAATGCCTCCAACTTGAGGAACTCCAACTAGCAGTACTTCAGTGGCAGTTTGAAGAGCTTCTGGCCGATCAAAAGGCCAGGGATCACATAAAGACCTTGTGGCAAGGGAACAGGGTGTGGCAGAATAATGGAGGAATTCCGTGACCTGGTGTGCTGCCTCAACTGGCCAGCAGACATCATTGTGAACTGCTTCAAAGTTGGGCTGAACGATGACCTATATACCGCTTGTATTGAGAGTGGGGCTCCTGCCCGCCTTCATGACTGGTGCATGCTGTCAGAGGAAGTGGAGATTGACCAAGCCCGAAACAAGTACCACACAGCCAAAGTCTGGAAAAAGTCACCTCCGGAAAGAAAGAGGGACTTGGCCAGAACTCAAGCCCTGCAAGTGCGATCCACTGTCTGCTTCAAATGTGGCAAGGAAGGCCACCAAGTCATGGAATGCAGAACTAACCATCCAGTCAAGAAAATAGATCAAGCCCCTGGGGAGAAAACTCCCAAGATGCAACCTCACACGAGAGAGATGGCACTGAAAGGAGTGGGAGTCGTGGAGTTCATTCCCTCGCCCCAAAAGAGGGAGGGAACTCCGATTCCACAGGACGATGACCAAGGGCTAACTGATACAGATGACGATGATGACACCTTGGTAAGTGGCCTGATCACACCTGTGACTGTCCCCATAGGACTCCATTTCCCAGGGTCAGAACTGGAGGCCACCCTGAGAGCCTTACTAGACTCAGGCTGCATCAGATGCTTGATGAACCCAGCATTGGTGGAGAAGCTAGGCATCTGGCTAAGGAGGCTAAAAGTCCCAGTCGCTTTCTGCCAATTAGATGGCTCAGTTGTGGGAGGTATCCCTGCAACTTTTGCGACTGAACTCTAGAAATGTGGCTGGGGCCACATTCATAAGTCCTGAGCTTCATAGTGGCACCAGGGATGGAAAGACTCCTTGTTCTAGGGTTTGCCTGGCTGAAAAAGTGCACCTGCAGGTGCAGCCAGATGACCTCAGATCCCCCTGGGGTGGCCCGGACCCCAACAATGGCACTACCATCCTGGACCTGGCTGGTTCCCTGAATACTGGGAACCCCCACCTCCACCAGTGGATCCCCCGCCAATAAAAGCCACATTTGCCGGGAGCCCAGAGAAGCTGTCATTCTTCCTGAACCAGGTGTGGGCCCACCTGTGCTGGTACGTCCTGGCTTATCCGGACAAGGTGGCAATGTTGAATGTTATGAAGGCCAACCTCGAAGAGCAGGCAGCAGAATAGGTGATAAGCCTCCACAACAAAGAAGCGCTGGACCTGGAGAACATTAATGTCTTCCTGGATGAATTCAGAGCCAGATTCGAAGGCAAGACCCAAGGAAAGCTGAGTCTGAGACACAAGACCTCAGGCAGGGGAGCCGGCCGGTGGTGGAGTACATCCAAGAATTTTGGAGGGTTGCCAGGAAGTTGAGACACTGGCCGGAGTGGTTGCTAGTCTACCACTTCAGAGAGGGCTTGAACCGGGAGTCATTCCATGACTGCCTATCCTGGGGAATACCCAAGCAGATCCATGACTGGTACCAGATGGCAACAGTGATAGACCTCAACCTGATGGAGTACAAGAGGCACGGTGCCCCAGAGTCAAAGCCAAAGAGGAGCCAAGAGTGCCGTCAGCTGGGACGAAAGCTGGTATCTGCCCCGGTGGCCGCTTCTCCAGCCACCCCCAGCCACCCTAGCCCGTGGCGCTGTCCTATACTTCCGATGTAGCCAGCAAAGCCATAGGGCAGCCAAATGCTTGGCACCCACTCCTCAACTAGGAGGGGGTGCCTGCTCCCACCAAGCCAAAGAAGCTGCAGTGAAAGGGGTGAGAGAAGTCAAAGGGGGATGCACCAGGTCATAGAGGTCTCCTCCCCTACCATAGTAGCGAGGGAGAGGGAACTCTGGCCGAGGAGGACCAGCAGCTGACCCCTTACAAGAGCAAATACGAGGGGGAGAGTGATGGAGTATTGCCCCTTTTCTATCCCGGTGAAGATCGTAGCACCCAAGCCAGGAACCCAGAGAAAGTTGGAGGCACTCATAGACTCAGGCTGCACCCGTTGCTTAATGAGCATGCAGACTGTGCTGAAACTAGGAATATGAGCAAGAAAACTGCCCCAATCCATGAGGTTCGAACAGGTGAATGGTTCACTGATAGGGGGCTACCCCACGATGCCCCTGACAGAGCCCGTGCAGCTAGAGATAGGCCAGCATCAAGGGACCACCCACTTCATTACAGCACCGAAAATGATGGAGGTGGTAATCCTGGGGCTGTCCTGGCTAGACAAGTGGGGCATCGTAGGGTGTCAACCCAAAACAAAATACTTTCTCCTGGAAACCAAGGACATTCCCACATGTGGTCAGGGAGAGGACGAGTGAAGTTACCAGGCAACTAGAAGACACGATGATTGGATCATGTGACTGATTGTTTGGGGAAGGGGGAAAAACTTTTACTTTTAATTGGGTGAAAACTGTGGGAATATTCAGAGTCAGTTTTCACCAGCCTGTGCCAATATGATATATCTAATAAACTAGTTCTTTGAGGAATCTACCTGCCTTGGAGTTCTATTTATTATGGGTGTATTACTTGGAACCCGGACAGGTGGCAGAAGGGAGAGAGAAAGATGAAGCTGGGAAAGAGGCTCCCTCCCCCAGCGAGAGCCTTTGGAGAAGTTGTACAACAGAGAGTAGGGGGGGAGGCCGAGAATTTGAAGGCCACCTTGGAGCAGTGCCATGGATTCTGTTGAGTCCTAAAGAGTACAGAGACCTGGAGAGGTGTTCAACAAAAAGGAATGTGATGTCCTATCTTCCCACCATCCTACTGACTGCGCCATTGAAATCCTGCTGGGAGTGAAGCTCCCCAAACCGAAAATGTATTCTATGACCCAGGGGTGGGTTCTGCTTTTCTTCACTGCCGGTTTGTTCCTTGACGCGCCGCGCAGGTACGCACGCATTGCATGCCATGCGGGCGCACGCGCACATGCAATGCTAAAAAGCAGCTCCTGCGCATGCGCAGAAGCATAAAACAAGATGGCGGCGGCTATGGCGCCACTGAGAAAGCCAGTTTGGGGGCGTGGTAGGCCTGGGTCACTCCCAGTTCTAGTGACCCAGGCCACCAAGTTACTACTGGTTCCATAGAACCGGTCCAAACCGGGAGGAACCAACCTCTGCTATGACCCCAAAGGAGATGAAGGAACTGAGGAACTACATAGACAAAAACCTAGCCTGGTGCTTTATTCAGCCAGCTAAATCCCACGTGGCAGCCCCAGTGCTGTTTAAGGAGAAGGAGGATGGGTCGATGACGCTGTGTGTGGATTTTAGAGGGATCAATGGAATGTGTGTAGAAATCAGGGGTGAAATCCTCCCGGTTTGCTCTTACCTGTCGGTCGCCGCAGAGCCTTTGGAGCTGGTGGCGTTTGTGGCATGGGGCTGCTCCCGCCCACTTCCCCTGCCCGCCTGGACACCGCCATTTGCGTTCTTTTGCCCTCTGCACATGCGCAAAGCGTTCTGCATGCGCAGAGGGCAAAAGAATGCAAATGGCGGTGTCCAGGTGGGCGGGGGAAGCGGGCAGGGGCAGCCCCACGCCACGAACGCCAGCAGCTCCAAAGGCTCTGCGGCGACCGACAGGTAAGAGCGAACCGGGAGGATTTAACCCCTGGTGTAGATAACATGTACCCCCTTCCCCTAATGAAGGACATGTTATGTCACTTGGCCAAGGGAAAGATCTTCACCAAATTAGACCTGAGGGAGGCGTACTATAGGGTGAGGTTCAAACAGGGCGACTAATGAAAAACTGCCTTCAATTGCCTGTTAGGGAGCTTCCAGTTCAAAGTAATGCTGAAGGTGGTCACCCCAGAGACCGTTTCACATTGGAGAGAAAGTGTATCTATCCACAAAGTACCTGAAGCTGCCCTGCCGAAAGCTGGGTCCAAAATTTATAGGGCCTTTCCACATAGTGAAAATCATAAACCCAGTGACAGTGGAATAAAATTGCCACGTCTGCAGTTTGCTTAAGCCGGTGGTAGGGTCAGAACTGAGGCCAGTAGCCAGAATAGCTCCAGGTCCAATCATAGGGGAGAGAGACAAAGACTGGCCAGAGACTGGAAGGAGTTGCCAGGGAGATGCCAGAACACCTAACTGGATAATGTGAACTGTGACAATGAGGGAGAAAATTATCTATTATTTAATTATACTAAAACCGCAGGAAATATTTAGAGCTGGTTTTGTTTTCATCCATGCCAAAATGATGTACTCAATAAAATAGCCCTTTGAGAAAGTTGCAAGTCTCTGAGTACTGAATTGGTTGGGTTCATTAGTCAGAACCTTGACAGTGAGAACCAGAAAACAGAACATTAGGATCCTAACTATGATTTCTTTTTGTTCTGTAAGTTATTTTTGTGGAAACCAAGACACCAGAATGTCTGTGGAGATTTCCAATCATTCAGGTCATGGTTGTTGTTACATTTTATGTTATATGTTATAAATATATCACAAATATAAGATATGAAGATAAGAGGGCTTATAATACAATCATAGTTAGCCTTTTCATAAACTCCCTGGGAAACTCACATTGCTGGAATGTGTGTACTGCAAATAAGGAAATATTCTGAGTGCATGTATGAATGATTTATTGTTGGTTATACCAGGTAGAACATTAGTGAGCATAAGGAATGTACCGGTAATGGGTTACACTTTTCATGGAGTCATGGAACAGAGAGTAAGAATGTGAAGTTCCTGACAAGACCGGGGCAATACATACCATACACATAGATTCAGAGTAAACAAACTGGTATAAAGAGAAGACTAGAATGAATCCAGACCCCCAAAGTTTGAGACAACTCTTGTTGGAACAGGGGACACCCTGAGTCTGCTTCCCAGCCCATTGTAACACAGCCTGATCACCTGTGTTGAGAGTGTATGTGAGTATTGTGTGAATGTGTAGTTTAGCTAGGCAACAATACAGCAATTTGAGTAGACTTGTCAGGCATAGTAACCTGTATAGCCTTGTTGGGCATGGTTATTTGAATAGCCTTTGCTGCGCATAGCTTATTATAATAAGATAACTTTGAAATTAGACAAGTATATGTACAAATGTAAAGAAACTAATTAAGCTTAGTTGCACACTTGCTTTGCTTTTTGTCCAAATAACACAAGAATAAAAGAACTATTGGATAACTCTATTTTGAATAGCTTGAATTCAATTTTATGACATAATTGGCATAGTTGGCAGGATTCTTGGTTTGCATTCAGGCAAGAAGAACAATGGCAAGTGGGTTCTTGTTGGGAAAAAGGAAAGACAAAGAGAAAGACAAGAAAAGAAGGAAGGGAGACATCATTTGGGTCTTACCTCCTGATGATAAGGGACAAACTGGTTGTTACAATGCTATGTTGCATAGTGCTCAGAAGGATTTAACTGGAACACAGGAAGCAACGGAGATAGTATTAGAGAGAGGTAAATCTTCTGAGTCCATTGATATTCTAATGAACGAAGTAAAGTTCATTAGTTGATCCTGGAGAGATGTAAATCTCCTGGATCATAAAACAATTTGGACCCACTTGACATGGAAAGCCATGAAGAAAGTAAAGTTTTGTTGTTCTTCCCACCCGGGATTCAGCATGTAAGCTTAGCTTGTCTGAATGGGAAGTTGGAATATTGAATATTCAGATAATTTGGATGTGACTTCTGTTCTGTTGATGTGTCTCTATGATAATTTCCTTGAAGCTAACAAGACTGGAATTGAATTAAATTGAATTGAATAGAAAAGGAGATAGGGCTTGTTAAAATTGTGTGCACATGTATGGTCACCTGAAGGTACCTTTGAATATGTTTACATAAAAATTTCTTTACTCGTATACAATTCCAATTGGGCAGCTGCAGCTTAAAACAAAAATGAAAGAACCATTAGATAAAATATTGATTGGCCCAGAAAACAAAATTATTACAAAATTATATAACTATTTACTACAGCAGGAAAGATTTGAAGATATTGTAAAAGGTCCTATGATAGCATGGGCCCAGAACATAGGACATAACATCCACTTGGCAGATTGGGAACAGATATGGAATAGAAATCTTAAAATATCTAGCTCGGTAGCATACAAAGAAAATGTTTACAAAATGAGTTATAGATGGCATTTAGCCCCAATTAGACTTGCAAAAATTTATCCAAATTTGAATCCTATATGCTGGAAATGCAAAAAAACACAGGGTACCTTCTTTCACATGTGGTGGCTGTGCTCAGAAACAAAAAAATTTTGGAACACAATTTATAAATGGCTATCAGAAATATTCAATGAGATATTAGAATTCACTCCAGAACTATTTCTCCTCGGCATATTTAAAAAAGATTACCACAAAGATATTAAGTACTTAGTCCTCCATATCACAACTGCAGCTAGGCTAACCTTCGCACAATTTTGGAAGAATACAGAAATACCTCCAGAAAATATAATAGTTAAAAAAATCTATGAGTGTGCAGAAATGGAAAGATTAACAATGTACTTAAGGGGCCAAAGTGATTCGGGTTACTACAATATCTAGGAAAAATGGTACAAATTGATTAAATTAAGAAGGGAAGAAAAGAAACAGTGAAATTATAGATTGTAAAATGTAAATATGTAAATTAAACTATATGTGTAATTAAGATAAGCGATATAGAATCTAACTGTAATAAGGAAAATGTGAAAATGAAAATACTGTGTTTGATTGTAGAAATGCTTTAGGAAATATGGAAATTGTTATTTTTAAAGAAAAATGTTGAAAATCAATAAAATTTAATTTAAAAAAATGAAAGAAAAGAAAAAAATGTTGACATGTTTGGCCAGCCAACAAATTAAAAATTGGGCTTCTCGACTTGACTTAAAGCAGTGGGGAATAGATAGGTAGTGGTTAGCCCCCCCCACCCGACCACATTTTTATTGGAACCACTACTTGTATTTTTCCCATTGCCTGAGGAAGAAGCCACAAGTTGCCCCAGGAAAAGTGGAAATTTAAAGGGACAAAAACTCCACAAGTCTGGAAATGATTTTAAAAGGGGTGTGTGTGTGTGTGTGTGTGTGTGTGTGTGTGTGTGTGTGTGTGTGTGTGTGTGTGAAGATACAAAAATCCACTGACAATCCAAACTGTCGACTTTGTAATGACAAAGTTGAAACTGTTTCACATTTAATATGTCAGAGCAGCAAAATTGTGCAAACTGATTACAAAGCTAGACATGACCAAGTTGCTAAATTAATCCACTGGTCATTCTGTAAAAAATATCACTTACCTGTATCTGAAAAGTCATGGGAACGTAAAGTGGAAAAAGTTGTCAAAAATGAAAAGGTGAAGATCTTGTGGGACTTTCGAATACAGATGGATCATCATTTGGAACACAACACACCAGATATCACAGTTGTCGAAAATTGGGGGAAGTGGGTGTGGCCAAACACAGCAGCGACATGGAGTTCCTCACGCTCCGCAGGGGAACCCTGAAATCCCTGTTGCCTGGGGACCTGGTTCTATCGGAACCAGGTCGGAACTGCCCTAGAGGGGCATTGAAGAAGAGGGACGTCATCGGCAATCTGGAAGGGGTCGGCAAACCCCACAGAGAACCGACATAGGGCCCTCGACCAGCCGCAGTGGAAATCGGCTTGTAAAAGCCGTCCAAGCCGTGGCGGCCACGAACGGAATGGTTGATTGAGTTGAAGCATTGAAGTCATCTGGAAAGGAAAGGGAATTTAAGCGACGTGCTGGAGGGAAAGCAGAAGAATAGACGTTGAATTGGTGAGTGATTTTGCTGAAGAAGAAATTTGAGACTTTTTATTAAGCTTAAAAGGGGGACAAAAGGACTGGAATTTTTTTTACGAAGCAGCTAATTAGCAAGTTTAAGATTATTGGAGAACGATTCGGAAAGTTGTAACTAAAACCCAACGTTTGAAAATCTGGAGAATTTGGATTTAACTATGAAAAAAACCACAATATTTGATTTAAGGCATACGGATTTATGCTGAACTAAAATATATAAACATACTGAATATTTTGAATAGAAGGAAAAGACTTATGGAATCAACTAAGAGTGCCATCTATTGGCTATTTCTATGTTAACTGTGCTCTAGTGACTATTTACACAGGTGTTGACCTTGAACTGAAATTGACTTTGGATAGCTTGAGTATAAGCAACGAAATATCTTGTTTTTACTTCGCATAATAAAAAAAAGGGACAAGGAAAATTACTATTTTCATCTGATGGTTGACTAAACTTTAAAAGAACTTTAAAAAAGATTACAGAAAAAAAGGCTTGTGAATCAACATAGAAATGAGCGTATATGAGGATATTGTAGCTCTTTATAAAGATTTAAGAAGAGGCATCATGGGGTTTGAAGATGAAAGCAGGATGAAAATGGAGAAAGTACTGGACAATGATGATTTTAATAAAGATATTAATAAGGCTAATGATAAAGAATTTGAAAATATGATGACAAAATATACAAAACAAAATATTGGAATAAAGAAGGAATCGGAAGAAGAAAAACAGGTGGAAGAAGACACAGAGAATAATGGAGATAAAGAGAAATAAGACTTTGTAAATGGACAGGTTGATAATTATATTGCATTTTATGATGATTTCACTGGGAAGAACAGTGGTAAGAAAAGAATAGGGCAAGGACAGAAGTATTGGACATGGCAAATTAAAAAGGGGAAAGGGATTAAGCAGAATAGAAGGAGGATTTGTACAATTGGCATATATAAGGAGGAAAGGAAGAGAAGGGGAAAGAAAGTGGGGGTACAAAATGACCCAAAAAATGGGGGAATTAAGAAAAAGAGAATGGAATCCTAAAGGAAATTGGATGATTTAATTTAAAAAAAAATTTAAGTGTGTTTGTTAACAAATATGAGCTTTTTGATAGAAAAGAAATGGATGGAAAGAAAATATGGATAGAAAGAAGCAAATATTTAACATAATCAGATATAATTATTAATAGAAATAAATGGTAACTTTGGGAAGTGATAATTACAGTACAAATTGGTAGAAAAGAATTAAATGTGTCAATGTGTGAGAATTTATGGAATGTGATTATTTCTTTGTGACCATATTAATTAATAGAAATATTGATAATGAAGGGGTTTTATAGTTAAAGAATTGGTATATGTGTTATCAGAAAGGAAATTATGATGTAAAATGGAAATGAAGTATTATGCGGAATTCTGAATTTATTACCCTCCCTAACGTATAAGTTATTACTTTATAGTAATATACAAATAATTTATAATTTGATGTTTTATTGTTAAAATAAGTAAATGTGGAATTCCCCTTACTCATCGTATAGGATATCAATTTGAAATAACGTATAAAGAATTTATAATTTGAAATTTTTTTGTTAAAATAAGGAAATGTGGAATTTTTAGGTATGGGTTTTTAGTTTTGGGAAATTAGAGAGTAGGATAAAAAAAGAATGATGAGATAATAATGATAATGATAATAAAATAATCAGCAAAGAAAATAAACAATAGCGGTTAAATTAATTAACTGGAAGACTATTTGTGTAATCCAGATGACAAAACTAGACAAAGGAGGCAGCAAGAGTTACCGTATATTTCAGAGTATAAGACGCACCGGAGTATAAGACGCACCTAGATTTTAGAGGAGGAAAACAAGGAAAAAAGTATTCTGAACCAAATGGTGCAGTAATATATTATTTAATAAAATATCAGTGTAGCAGAATACTTTTTACAATCATGTATACTTTTTACAACCATGTACACTTTTTACAACCATGTATACTTTTTACAAACTTCAAATTTGACAGCTTTAAGACTAGTGGACTTCAACTCCCAGAATTCCTCCTCCAGTCATGCTAGCTCAGGAATGGGAGTTGAAGTCCACAAGTCTTAAACTTGCCAAGTTTGAAGACCCTTGCACCCCTAACCCCTAACCCAGGGATCTTCAAACCTGACAGCTTTAAGACTAGCGGACTTCAACTCCCAGAATTCCTCCTCCAGTCATGATGGGGCAATTAGAAGGCAAAAACGCCCCAATTTTTGCAAAAAATGGCCCATTTTTTGCTCATTTTTTTGCAAAAACAGGGCATGCAAAGGATCTGGGAAACCTGCAGAGCACTCCTAGGGGGTGGGGGAAGGCAACCCCCCCCATTTTTGCAAAAAAACGGCGCATTTTTTGCAAAAATTGGATGCGGGACGGGGCTTCGGGAGGCCAAAATTGCTGTTTTCGGTGTATAAGACGCACCGACATTTCCACCCTCTTTTGGGGGGCA